>SJYT01072668.1:965593-1107863 GCA_006410635.1 Cephalophus harveyi
ATGTGTATAAGAGACAGATTGATGGGGTTGCAAAGAGTAGGATACGACTGAGCGACTGAACTGAACTGAATACTCCAGTATTCTTGCCTGGGAAATCCCACGGACAGAGGAGCCTGGCGGGCTACAGTCCATGGGATTGCAAAAGAGTCAGCCACAACTTAGCAACTAAACAACAACAACAATATTCCACATCTTCTTTATCCTTTCGTCAATGGACATTTAGGTTACTTCCATGTCCTGGCTATTGTAAATAGTGCTGCAATGAACATCGGGGTACATGTATCTTTTTGAATTATGGGTTTTTTCAATGCCCAGTATTGGATTGTTGGGTCAACACTGTAGCACTTCAAGGCCTTTGTCCTCCTTTCAGGCCAGCAGTGGAGGAGGATCAAAAAGCAAAAAGCATAAGCCAGTTGAGCCTGTTATTTTTATCAGAAAAGTAAACAATCGATTCCCTGGAAGTCCCACTCATTGGCTTCACTGGCCACCCTTTGTGCATAAGTGTCTGAGAAATTCAGTGTGTTTTTGCCGGGCATGTTGCTGCCCCTAATATTTAGGGTTTCATTAGTTAGGAGACTGGGAGACTAGATGGATATTAGAAGGCATCTAGCAGCATCTGCCATGTTGAATGTGTTTCTTCCCCCAGATTATAGGCATCTGTTTATAAAATATTTTTTGAAATTCAGCAATCATCCAGGAAATATCAGTTTGAAAACTGAGGCAATTCATGGGCTCAATCTCCCAAAAGCTACAGAATCCACAGAATATGGTGGGATTAGGACTTCTGGACCTATCCTTCTGGTCCATTATCATGGGTTTTGGAGCAGAGGCTCAGAGAAGCTGAGAGATTTTTCTGGTGGCAGTGGCGAATGGCATTCCAAATCATGAGTCCCAATCCAGTCCGGTGTTCTCTCACCCACAGCGGGTCCTCTCTCTGAAACAAGTTCCCTCTCGGCTTTCTGGATTATATATATATATATATTAATTTATTTATTACAATGCATAGGCTTCCCAGATGGTTCAGTGGTAAAGAATCTGCCTGCCAATGCAGGAGACTCAGGGGAAATGGGTTTGATTTCTAGGTCGGAAAGATCCCCTGGAGGAGGAAATGGCAACCCACTCCAGTATTCTTGCCTGGAGAATCCCATGGAGAGAGGAGCCTGGTGGGCTACAGTTCATGGGGTGGCAAAGAGTCAGCCATGACCAAATGACTGGGCACACATTACAATGTAAAGCACAGATTCAGGGAACCACGTAAATCAAATTACTGTCTAATTAATTATAAAAAAGAAGCCCTGTCTGGGTCAAGAAAAAAGAACTTGGTTGCAATCCCCTTCCTCTCCCCATAAAAGATCTGTGCGTTGTTTATATCACTCCCAGGTATTTTTTAGAATAGTGCTTTACCAACACATGTGCATCCCAAAGTTTAATTAAGTTGAACCATTTAATAAGTGAGGTGCGTCTCTTAAACGTTTTTCCATCTTTATGTTTCTCCTCCATCTTCTTCATTTTATTACAGCTTTAAAAGGAAATGGCAACCCACTTCACTATTGTTGCCTGGAGAACTCCATGGACAGAGAAGCCTGCCAGGCTACAGTCCATGGGGTCGAAAAGAGTCAGACACGACTGAACGAGTAACACACACACGTCAGTTGATGAACCCAAGCTTTCTGATCCATGGAATTTCCACAGAGTTTTGCTAATTGCATCCTCTTGGTGTAGTACTTCATGTTTTTCATGAAATCCTTTGTATTTCCTGATCCAGACAAGGGATTGGGTTTAATTCTTTTAGCAAGACTATCAGCAGTGTAGGTCAAGATTATAGGAGGCACATCATATCCAGGGTCTCTTTTTGTGACCTTGGCTGTAGCTGATAAAGCTGTTTCCTCTCAGCAAGTGCAGAGAAGTCAAAGCAAAGGCCAGAGTGAGCAGAGAGGAGAGCAGGTGGTATTATCTGGCTGCGTAAATAAGAGGAAGTGATAGGGAGTAACAAGAACTGAGGTTTGCAAGGCAAGATGGCATTAGATTGCTGAGGCCTTGAATGCCTGGCTCAGCGGTTACAGCCTCACTCACTCAGCAGAGAGAAGGAAAGTGGAGGGTTTGGAGTGGGAGACTGGTAGGCTAGAGATCCACAAAAGGACATGGACTCTTATTTATTTATAGCTTCACCGGGTCTTTGTTGCTGCACATGGGCTGTCCTCTCGTTGTGGGGCATGGGCTTCTCATTGCAGGGGCTTCTCTTGCTGCAGACCACAGGCTTTAGCGCACAGGCTCAGTAGCTGTGGCACACGGGTTTAGTTGCTCTGCGGCATGTGGGAATTTCTCAGACCAGGGATTGAACTGGTGTCCCCTGCGTTGCAAGGTGGATTCTTAACCATTGGACAATCAGGGAAGCCTGGGACATGGACTGTGTTGCAGAGTGAAAGATGTATTCATGTGAGAGGCCAGAAGGAGGAGAGGCTACTGAAGAGGCTTCTGCGGTAGCCTGGTATATCAGCCAAGTTCCATCCAGGAGACAAACTACATCTATAATTTGCAAATTTAACAGAAAGAACTTTTTTCAAAATTGTGGTACCTTATTTAATTTGATGTGGACTTTAAGTGTCCAGTCCAGTGGCACCAAGCACATTCACACCACTGGGTCACCATCATCAGCATGCACTCCAGAACGTTTCCATCTTCCCAAAGAGAAGCCTACCCATTAATCCATCACTCCCCTTTCTTCTCCCCTTCCAGCCCCTGGCCATCACTATTCTACTTTCTGTCGCTATGGATTTGACTGCTCTAGATATCTATATAATTATAAAGGATCTTAACTAGCAAAATATAATTATTAAGAAGGATAAAATGCAACTCTAAAGACTACAGAAGCAGCAAACACAGAGAGAGGTTGCTCCCTTTAAAGCTGCAAGAGAGAGTGGACAAGGAAAGAATCCAGAACTCAGAAGAACTCTTCTTCCCACCAGCCCTTCCTTCTTCAAGTGCTGTCTTTTCAACTCTATGGACAATAACCTGCCGGGCTCCTCGGTCCATGGGATTTCCCAGGCAGGAATACTGGAGTGGGTTGCCATTTCCTCCTCCAGGGGACCTTCCCAACCCAGGGATCAAACCTCAGTCTCTTACATCTCCGCTTTGGCAGGCAGGTTCTTTACCACCAGCGCCACCTGGGAAGGCCCCTCCTCCCCAACACCCCTCACTTCCCCTTCAAGGCAGAGATTCAGACATTTTTGGAGAGCACATGGCTGTTACAGGATTATGCAGCCTACTGGTGGCAAAGAAACTTGTCAGAAGCTAGCGTAAAGGAAGAGCCTTCCAGGTGGCAGAGAAAGTTACCAGGAGCTACCATAAAGTGCAGGCAGGTTGGAGTCAGTAGCTTCCCAGAGGAAGACATGATGTAGTTTTTTGTAGTGTTTCCAGCCACATGTGCACCACAAGATTAGTCAAGCACATTTAAAATTTTGATGTGATTATTTTTAATTTTTATTTATTCAAAATATTTTATTGATGTATGATTGAATGTTAGTTCCAGGTGCACAACCTAATGATTTGATATTTCTATACATTACAAAATGTCACCATGATAAATCTAGCTACCATCTATCGTCACACAAAGTTATTGCAGTATTATTGACTGTATTCCCCATTCTATACATCTCATTCCTGTGACTCATTTATTTCATGGCTAGAAGTTTGTACCTCTTCGTCTCCCTCACCTGTTTCACTCATACCCACTCCCCTCTCCTTTGGTGACCGCCTATTTATTCTCTGTATCTATGAGTCTGTTTCTGTTTTGTTGTGTTTATTTATTTTGTTCTTTAGACCCACATAGAAGTGAAATCATATGATACTTGTCTTTCTCTGCCTGACTTATTTCACTTAGCCTCACGCTATCTTAGCCCTCTCCCTCTTGATGTGATGATTTGATGTATGTATATATTGTGAAATGATTACCAGAATAAGATTAGTTAACACATCCATCACCTCACATAGTTACCTTTCGACTTTTAAGTGTGAACTTTTAAGGTCTACTCTCTATTAGAAATTTTCTGGGATGGGGTGGGAGGTGGGAGGAAGGTTCAAAAGGGAGGGGACATATATATACCTACGGTTGATTCATGTTGATGAGCAGAAACCAACACAATACTGTACAGCAATGATCCTTCAATTAAAAATAAATTAAAATGTTAAAAAAGAGAAATGTTCAAGTATGCAATACAGTATTGTTAACTATAGCCACATTAGACCTTCATGAAATTTATTCATCTTATAACTGGAAGTTTGTACCTTTTGATCACCTTTACCAATTTCACCCCTACCCCCCACCCGCTGTCTCTGGAAACCACCCATCTGTTCTTTGTCTCTATGAGTTTGGGTTATTTATTAAGATTCCATATATAAATGGGATCATACAGTATTTTTCTTTCCCTGTCCGACTTATCTCACTTAGCATAAAGCCCTTGAAGTGCACATTGTTGCAAACTGTAAGCTTTTCCTTTTTGTGGCTGAGTAATGTTCTATTTTGTTTATATATGTGTGAGTGTGTGCATTTGCCTAGTTTCTATATCCAACCATCCATCCATTAACGAACATTTAGGTTATTTCCAGTTCTTGGCTATTATAAATAATGATGTCACAAACATGGAGGTGCAGATATCTCTCTTTGAGATTGTGATTTCATTTATTTTGGATCAATACCCAGAAGTGGGATCTCTGAATCATATGGTGGTTCTATTTTAATTCTTTGAAGAACCTCCATACTGTTCCATTGTGGCTATATCAATTTACATTCCCACCAACAGTGCACAAAGGTTTTCTTTCCCCCACATCTGTTATCTCTTGTCTTTTTGATCAGAGCCACTGTAACAGGTGTGAGGTGAGGTTTGTTTTGCAAACCTGTGGTTTTGAGTTGCATTTCCCTGATGATTAGTGATGTTGAGAATGTAACTGTTAGCCATTTGTATATCTTCTTTGGAAAAAAAAAATCTATTCAGGTCCTTTTCCCATTTTAAAATCAGATTATTTGATGTTTCTGCTATTCAATTAAATGAGTTCTGTATAAATTGTGGATATTAACGCGTATAAGATGTTCTGTTTGTAAGTACATTCTCTCATTCCTTAGATTACCTTTTCATTTTGTTGAAAGTTTTTTGCTGTTTGATGTAGTTCCAGTTGTGTGTTTGTGCTTTTGTTGTCATACCCAGGAAATGATTGCCAAGACCCACGTCAAGGAACTTTTGCTGCGTTTTCTTTTGGGAGTTTTATGGTTTCAGGTCTTATATTTAACTCTTTAACCCATTTTGAGTTAAGACTTGTAAATGATGTAAGATAGGGGTCTCGTTTCATTCTCCACGTGGATATACGGCATTTCCAATATTATCTGTTGAAGAGACTATCCTCGTTGAGTATTCTTGGCTCCCTGTTGAGCATTTGTTGATTGTATATGTGTGGGTTTATTTCTGGGCTCTTGATTCTGCTCCACTGGTCTATGTGTGTATTTTTAAGGCAGTTCCACAGTATTTTATAAAGCATAGTATTTATTTGTTTACTTATGGCTGTACTGGGTCTCTGATGCAGTGCACAGGCTCCTCCTTGCTGTGGGCAGGCTTTCTCTAGTTGCAGCGAGCAAGGGATACTTTGTAGTGGCCATACATGAGCTTCTCATTGCCACGGCTTCTCTTGTAGAGCACAGGCTCTAGGGCACGCAGGCTTCAGCGGTTGCGGCTCACGGGCTCTTGAGCTCAGGCTCAGCAGCTGTGCTGCATGCACTTAGCTGCCCTGGGGCATGTGGGATCTGGGCTCCCGGATCAGGGATCAAACCTGTGTCCCCTGCTTTGGCAGATGGACTCTTAACCACGGGGACCAGAGAAGTCCCAGTATTTTGATTCCTATAGCTTTATGGTATGGTTTGAAATCAGAAAGTATGATGCTTCCAGCTTTATTCTCCCTTCTCCAGAACACTTTGGCTATTCAGGGTCTTCTGTACTTCCACACTAATTTTGGGGTTGTTTATTCTACTTCTGTGAAAACAAATGTCATTGGAATTTTGATAGGGACTGAGTCTAATCTATAGGTTTGGGTAGTATGGACATTTTAACAACATTAATTATTTTCATCCATGAACAGGAGATATCTTTCCATTGATTTATATCTACTTCAGTTTCTTTTATCAGTCCTATAGCTTTTAAGGCAAGGATTAGATTTTAAGTAGCAAGGCTCGTAAGCACTGGTTATTAAACTTGGCTGAACACTGGAATCACCTGGCCAGTTTTCATTTATATACATGCTGAGTCCCACTCTCAGAAATGCCGATTTAATTGGTTCAGGATAAGGCCTGAGCATTGAGATTTCTGAAATCTTCCCCCAGGTAGTTCTAAAGGGTGGCCAGTTGGCCCAGATCAGAAGTTAGTGGTGGGTGGCCCAAGGTCCAAATCCAGTTAGCACATCTGTTTGCTTTGGCCCACCCATGTTTCAAATTTGTTCCACAGCCAGCATTAAAAAATGGAAATTTCACATACATGCACAAACAAAAACCTATATTTCCAGCTTCTCCTGAAAAATCTGAAAGTCTGGTGCATGGAGCCCAATTCCTACATGGCCACAGTGGGTGGGTATTGAGTAGCTGTTACCCACCGTAATGATCCTTCAGACGCCCAGTCCACCCCACCACTGCCTCACCCCTCCTGCCTCGCCCTATGGACATTTGGGTTTACCAACTCAGACTGGACTCTAGAAGCACCCATTGGACTTTCCCCCTTGAGTTCTGTCTTTGGCTGTGCTCCTTGGCTGGAAGAGGAACACTGCTTTCCAAAATCTGGTTTTAGATTTTCAAATTGCAAAACAGCCAGTATGTTGTAAATCTGGGTATCATGCCCATATATCTTGATCTTCAATATGTTACATCCTGTACAGCACTGTTCTACAAGAGTTCTTGGATGTCCCAAGACAAATTATGATCCCTTGTTAGAAAACCATACGAACTGCTTGACGAAGCCCATGCCTGGTCAGTTTTCAGTTTTGGCATTTGAAACTAATGCCTCCATCTCGCGATTCACTGCAGGCATCAACTGTTCGCATTTGCAGATAGAACAGCAAGGCTTTATGCATTCAGGGTTCTGCACAGTTTAAAAAGCACCTTCCCAGACATTCTTTCATAGGATCTTCACAGTGAACTGAACAAAAGCCAATATATTATCCTTGGTTATTGACAAGAAAAATGAGGCTCAAAGAGGGTGACTTTCTCAAGCTGACCTGGCCTGTTATTCAGGACTCTTGCTGTTTCACTGGCTCCTAACCCTGAACTTTCTGCTCTCTCATGCTGACTCTAAAAAAATGCTCCTCTAAGAAATCCCATGAGAACTGCGACCCCTCACCACAAGACGTTGATCTGGAAAATACAAGGCTTTGGAAATGTTCACTCCTGAGGTCACATCTGCTTGATGACCTCATGCTGTTCAGATTAGACTGTTCTTGGAAAAGCCTTGATTTGTCAGGAAACTAAAGTTAGTAAAGGGTGCTTGGTACAGCGGTAAGAACATGGACTGTGTAGTCATGCAGACCTGGGTTCCAAGAGTCCCTACACCTCACCTCCCATCAGCTCAGTCAAGGGAAACCAGATGTATGCAACTGGTTAAGTGTGGATCAGAGCCAAGAGAAAAATGAGCAGAACCCTGGGAGTGGGAGAGCTAAGATGTTAAATAAACATAAAAACCCAAGAGGACTGTTTGATGGAAAGAGGAGCAAGCAGAGAGAAGAAGACAACCTTGATGTCTAACTTAGGCAGGTTTAGAAGGCCAGGAGGCTACTCGAAAGGGAAACAAAGAACTGTTTTGGACCATCTTTGGGACTTAATGTGCATGCACAGTGGTTTTCCAGGGCCCCCCTCTGGTATTAGGCTGTCTTTCCTGCCCTCCTTTTCACTAAGAGAACAGTTAAGGTGTTATGCTTGCTTAATCAAGCTCACTCTTGCTGGAAGGATATACGATGAAGTGGAATTAGGAGAAAGGATATCCAATTTTGTATCCAGGAACATTTTTATTAAGGATGCCTCTGGGCTTGAGAGAGAACAAAAGGGTCAGTGGAACTCGCCCTTCTATTCTATCTGCCCTTAGTTTTTGCCCATCATCTCACACCTGGACCCCTGCATCAGCCTCTCTGCCTCTCTCCATCTTCTATGAGAGAGGAGTCTCATCCATGCCCATAGACTGTAGTCATCTGAAGTTAAGGTATTGGGAGGCTGTGTCCTAGTTGGGAATGGTTAGGTAATGCCAGGTACACAGTTTAGACTTTACCCTGCATGTAGTTTCAGAAAAATTAATTTAGCATGCTGCTGCTGCTGCTAAGTCACTTCAGTCATGTCCAACTCTGTGCGACCCCACAGATGACAGCCCATTGGGCTCCGCCATCCCTGGGATTCTCCAGGCAAGAACACTGGAGTGGGTTGTCATTTCCTTCTCCAATGCATGATAGTGAAAAGTGAAAGGGAAGTTGCTCAGTCGTGTCCGACTCTTAGCAACCCCATGGACTGCAGCCTATCAGGCTCCTCCGTCCATGGGAGTTTCCAGGCAAGAGTACTGGAGTGGGATGCCATTGCCTTCTCTGTAATTTAGCATAGTAGCCCTCAAACTTGACTTTACATTAGAATCAGCTGACAACATTAAAAACTCTCCATACTGGGCTACACCCCAGACCAATCACATTAGAGTCCCTGGGGTGGGTGTGCAATCCCAGCATCAGTGGGTTAAAAACCCCCAGATGATCTCAACTGCATCAAGGATGAGAACCATTGCCCTGAGCTCCAGTGTGAAGGATAGACTGAAAGAAGAGATGTTAAGGAAGAAGCAAGAAGGTAGGTTAAGAGGCTGGTACAGTGGTCAAGAAGGTAGGTTAAGAGGCAGGAGAAGAAGGGGATGACAGAAGATGAGATGGGTTGGATGGCATCACCGACTCAATGGACATCAGTTGAGCAAACTCCAGGGGACAGTGAAGGACAGGGAAGCCTGGCATGCTGCAGTCCATGGGGTTGCAAAGAGTCAGACACAACGGAGTGACTGAACAACAGTTTGGGGAAAGAAGTGGTCATGGGAAGAGTTGCTACAGCAGGAACCAGAGCAAAAATGGTAGAAGCAGGAAAGGAAGGACACGGTCTAGGTTAAGGGAGGAGGTGACGGGGATAGAAAGGGCAGGAGGGGCACCAAGGGTGATGTCTAGTGTTCTGTTTGATCAAGTGGTTGACGGTGGCCTCATTACCAATATGGGGAAGACTGGGAGAAGAGCAAGCGGTGGGCAAACCAAGAGTACAAGGTTCTGCCCTGGGCCAGGAGAATAGCTTGAGAAGCCTCAGCATCTCAGTGGAAGGTGCAGCCATAGGCGTTCATGAGTTGGCCAGGGGAGAAGGTGGCAACAAAGTCAAGCACATAAGGCAAAAGGGAAAGAATAATAGAACAACATTAAACAAGCAAACCAACGTTATGACTGAGGCTAAGGCCAAGCGTTCTGATCCCTCAGCATCCAGGGCTTTATGACAGAGAAGAGGGGAGGGTACAGTGGCTTCCCTGAATTGGCTCCCAGCTGAAGCTATTACTGCGCCTAACACACTGCTCAAATACTGTAAGAAACACAGCCCCTGACCCAGCCCCACCCAGTGACCGAGCCTGAGTTAGGAGTGACATCTGAATTAAGAGAACAGATCTGGATGCAACGTCCTCCCATTCTTGTCATGTAAGCATCCAGAATCCTAGTCCATCTCATAGACCTGAAACTATGAAGGAGTTCAGCCTTATCTCACAGATTTGAAAACCGCAGTTCAGAGGATGGAAGCGCCCTGTCAAGGTGCCACAGCTGGCTGGTAGCAGGCTCAGGAGTCGGAATCCAGATCTCCTGGGAACCAGTCCACAGTGCCCTTCATTGCAGTCTTAGACATTGCGCCTCGTTATTGCAAACTTCAGCACAGCGCTCAGCGTCTACCCAGGCACTCAGTGCTTCAAAGGCGATGTATAAGGAATTAATTTATAAGGCAATTATTAGGAAGGCAAGAGGGCACCCAGGGTCATCAACTTGAAAGCATTCATGTGGGCATGATATTTGCTGAGAGGAGAATAAAGCCTGCTATACATAGTATTTCCTTGGATAATTAACCTTGTCCACAGGCTGCTCTAACAACCATCCATGGATGCTAGCTAAGAAATGTCATCAGAGTCTGGGATCAGGAAAATTGGCTATGAAGGAGAAAGAGCAGCAGAAAGAAAGGCGGTCATGCCCAGTTCTGCCACGTCTCAGTTTCTTGAGCTAAACGTGCTCCCTTTCTGGGTTGCCCATGAAGGATGAGGTCAGACTAAATAATCCCTGAGATCCTTCAAAACCAATGACTTGGTTTATCTGCTGCCTTTCTCCAGATGCCCACGCGGTAGCTACCGTAGATTCTTTCCCAAACATGGAAGGAGGACTCCTCTCTGCCCAGAGCCTGGCTCCTTCCTCCAGGTGGAATTAATTAGCTATCAAGGCTTGATGTGGGGAAAAAAGAATTCCATTCTCATGTTATATTTGTTAAAAACACATTTCCATATAAGCACATACATCTGTCTCCGTGCGTGCACTGCAAGCTCCGTCTGCTGACAGATTCTTGGAGAGTTCAGAGAGCGGGAGGCCCCTTTTTCCAGTACTCACCTCGCTCAGGAGTGAAAGTTTGGAGACCTGATCAGTCTAGGAAACTTTGTGGTACTGGGGTGCACACATCTTCCTTTTTAGCTCATAAGGTGCTTTACCAGAAATTATGTCACTGGGTCGTCAATGCAGCCCTACAAGGTAGGCAGTGTGGGTATCATTATTACCATGCATCGATGAGGCCTGTGAGGTTAGGAGAGGTTAAGTGACTTGGTCAAGATCACAGTGGTGGACTTCTCTGGTGGTCCAGTGGTTGACTTCATGCTTCCAATGCAAGGGGCGTGGGTTCAATCCCTGGTCAAGGAACTAAGATCCCATATACAATGCAATGTGGCTAAATAAATAAATAATTTTTCAAAATGTAAAAATTAAAAAAAAAAAAAGATCACACAGTGGTCGCTGGCACCAATCAAGGTATCTCGACCACACAGCCAACCTTCTTATCATTATGCATTCATTCATTCATTCATTCATCTGCTTGACATGCTTATTTAGCAGCTCACATGAACCCCATAGTGTGACGGCCTCTGCAGATACAAAGATGAGTATGACACGGTTCCTCCCTTGAGGTGCTCATAGCTCATGAGCTAGAAGGTCTGGGAAGCACTGATGGTAACACAAGTCCTGTGCTTTGGGTGCACAGAAGAGAAAGATACGGACTTTGCCTGGAGACACCTTCGCAGAGAAGCAGAGGAAGGGAGTTTTCAGAGCAATAGAGAGGGAATGTTCCTTTTTCTGCGAGGAGAAGCGTAAAGGCACACAGGCATGAAGAGTTGCTGTGTCCAGGGGCACTGAGAAGCCCCATGTGGCTGGAGATCGGGGTGGCCGGTGGGGTGTGGAGGGACGTGGCAGGGAAGGCGACCTGGCTTTCTGAGTGGAGCTGAGCTTGATCCAGTAAGTGATGGGTAATTGAGTCATCAGCAAGCAGACGTTCCTGATTTTCCTGTTTGGTTAATGGTGTGTCGGCTGCCGCCTGAAATGCAGTCACCTACGCAGTCCCATTGTCTCCTCCTCCCTACACACGGCTGACTCGACCCAGTTATTCCTGAGCATTGCTTAATCTCAGTACAGTTTCCATAAGAGGCAAAAAAAGAGGAGGAGGAGGAGGAGGAAGAGAGCTGCTTGAGCAATCCCTGAGGCCCAGCCAGGTTCTGGCCTCGGAGAGGCCCACGTGGGCTCCATGTTCTCAAGGAAGTCTTTGCTGCCCCTTTGCCAGCAAGGGGGAGCGGGCTCTCTATGCACTGTGTGAGCACAGGTCTAGGCCTGGATGGAGTGAGTCAGTGGCCTGGGTGTTGGTAGGGTTGGCATGGAGCCGGGTAGCTGATGGTGGGCACTGATGCACATGGTCCTGGGAGAGTACTCTTCCATCAGGGAGGTTTTTTCCTCCTGCTCTTGAGGCTCTCTCCCTTCGATCATTAGAACTCTCTGGATTTCCTCTTGTCCCCACAAAGACAAGGGTAGGAAAAAGAAGCCTGGTCAAATATGGAGGGCAAAGAGAAAACCCACTGCAACTCTTGTGTTTCCAGCCTTCGTTTAGTCAGCAACAAGAGCTTCCAACAACAAGTGTCCAAGTGAGACTGGACACTTGGGCATCAGATACAAACAGAGATGGTTCTAGACACCTGTGATGATGGATGGTCACCCTAGATATTTCCAAATCCAGTAGCTCATGAACCCTAAGGGCCTGGAGGTGGATCTCACCATTTCCATTTTCCAGTCGAGGAGACGCACCTATTTCCCGTTAGCTGACTGTCTGGTGGGGTGCTGTCAATGGGACGGAAGAGGCAGGTGGTCCAGGAGAGGTTGGGCGGGGTCAATGTCTCCCTTGCTCAGCTCTTTGTGGGCAGAAGGGACTGTGTCGTTAGAGGGTAAGTGCCCAGTGGAACTGGGAAGGAGGCCTCTGAAGGTGAGCCCTGGGAACAAGGCAGGCCTTGCTTTCAGCTCTTGCATATCCATTGCCTCATTTAATTTTGACATTAAGCCTTCGAGGAGATACTATTTAGCTAATGAGGAACACAAGATTCCAACAAATCAAGTAACGTGTCTAAGGTCACAGAGGTGTCAGGTGCAGAGCTCAGATGCGAATCTAAACTCCCTTTTCATCACATAGTGCAGCCTCTCATGAGATGTGGATTATCAAAGAGGTTTGTGTGGTGGTATCTATTCCCCAATGTGTTTTTTGTTTTGTTTTTTGTTTGCTTTTTTACATTTTCCCTTACCAAAAAAAAATTTTTTTTAATGTTTTCACCTCTCAGCAAGGCATGCAGGATCTTAATTCTGCAACCAGGGACTGAACCCACATTCCCTTCAGTGTGTAAGCATGGCATCTTAACCTCTGAACCCCCAAGGAAGCCTCCCCCCAACAATGTTCTTGTCTGCCTCCTTTAGTAATCAAGTACAACTTTGGCCTTCATGCACTTATCTAAATATGCTTTGAATCCAGCCAGAGTCAAGTCCAATATGAAATGGGCATGGAAAGAGCCCATAAACAAATCATCTTTCACTCAACTTCTCTCCACTGGCAGAGGCTGCTTGAACAGGTAGGTTCTGCAGAACCTGAGTGAGAAGGCAAAGAAGAGAGTCACACGGGTTACCCCTGGTTGATTGATTGCCGTTCCAGAATTACCACTGGGCCTGAGAAACCTGGAGTTGCCAGTGTAAAGAGTGCAGCCCCCTGGTTCTATCTCTGCTCCTGGGACACTGCAAGTTCCCCCTTCTCTTGCCCTCATCCCGGCTGACTCCAAGAAGCCTTCTGGCAGCCCATTCACTGCCTCTCTCCCCAGAGGGCAAGGCAAGGGGCCCAGCTGCCCTCACCCCGTCTGCTCACGAACAGCAACTTGCACACCAGGCAGTGGGAGTAGGGAGCGTGAATTCTCTCCAAGCTACTCATCCATTTCACAGCGTGAGTCTGCCTGGCAGTTACATCATCTTGGATTGCTTGTCCAGGTGGCTGAGGATCTTGCCAACTTGTCTCTAGAACACTGTGAGCCCTATTAGGTTCCTGTTTGTCTGAAATTTTCCTCTCCTCTCTTGTGAGTCAACATCTAACGTGGTCTATTGCCTTGCTGCTCAAAGTGTGGACTGCAGCTCAGGTGCCTCAGTAGTCCCTGGGAGCTTGTCAGTAATGTACGATCCCAGGTCCCACCCTAGACTAGCTACTGACAAATCAGATTGTGCGTTTACCAAGATGATAATCTGAAAAGAACTGCTCGAGAGGCCCATGAAAGTTCAATTCCAAAACCCCATCATTCCAAAAATAGGTTTTATGTGATGGTGGATTGAAGATGAAGGCCAAGTGCTACAAGATATTATTAAAACATTGTCGAGAACCCCTCTACTCAGGCTGTAAAGTTATTTGAGTACTAGTTAGAGAGGTTGGTAAAACTGGCCTAGCAAAAAAATATTTACTAAGTCTGTCTATGGGCTCTCTGGTGGCTGCGGGAGACCTGGGTTCAATCCCTGGGTTGGGAAGATCCCCTGGAGAAGGGAATGGTAACCCACTACAGTTATTCTTGCCTGGAGAATTTCATGGACAGAGGAGCCTGGCGGGCTACAGTCCACAGCATTGTAAAGAGTCAGACATGACTGAGCAATTAAAACTAAGTCTGTCTTGAAAGCCAGGGTTAAATTATTGGTAGTGGCTGCCTGGAGTTCTGTGTTGAGGCTGGTTTGGGTTAGGCTCAGAGGCTGAGTTTAGGTTGAGGAGGAAGGAGCTATACTGGATTAGCCATGTCTGCCCTGGGCTGAGGGGGGGCATAGTGGCCACATGTGCCCGGTATCTGCCCTCCTTGACCCAGACCCTCTCTGCTTTCCTGGTGCTCAATCTTATTTATATCTGCCAGCAGTTTCCCCACTCAAGCCCTGGCATTTCCAGTACCTCCTGGGGGACTGAGAACTGAATGTCCCCAGACCTGACCATCTGGGACAAGGACTCAATCCACCACCTGCTCACAGGCCCGCTGTGACACAGTGTCACAAAGTGACTCCTCGCTTTGACCTGTTTCCACGCCGCAGTCCAGCTGCATTTCTACAGGAAGAGAGCACAAACGTGGCTCTGAAATGGGCTCCCCTGCTCTGTTTGAGCCACGTTGCTCCATGCAAAGGCTGGGGGAACCATGGTCTTCTTACCACAGGGTTTGGGACGTCTCACGAGTTCTGGAAACTCATCCAAGCCATCGGAGCATGACCCCCGAGAATGAAGTCTTCTCAGAACACACTGTTCAAGGGTTTAGACACAGTCACCTTCGGCCTCAGTCTGTCCTGCTCAGCCCAGAACCTAACAGGAACGGGGATAGTGACTGGCTGGTAGGAACCTGATGACCTAGGAGTGTATTAGCAAGGATGCCTGAGGCCACGCATGGGGCCCAAAAACCTGCTCTCATTTTCCTCTTGGGCAGAGTCAGCTGCCTCCACTCTCAGGCCTCTGGGTCAATAATCCTTTTCTTTGCAAACAAGCACTGCAGAGGTTTCAAAAGCAGAACCTGAGGACACCAAGCCCTCTTCTCTGGGGCCATGCCCAGTTCCCTGCCTTTTCACAACTGCCTAGAGAGTGGGAATCAGTATGTATCAAGTGCCTATTAAATGCTATGCAATTTCATATACTTTATCTCACTTACACTTTACAACAATCCTGTATGGTAAATGTCATTGTCTAATTTTATAGACAGTACATGACCTGTCCAAGCTCACCTAGCTTGTAAGTGGGTGGACCTACAACTCAAACCAAATCCTGTTTGGCTCCAAAACTGGCATGCCTCTCAAGTTCACAATGTCTACAGGGAGGTTCAATGATCTCCTTTTTTTTTTTTTTCCCAATCCAGTGGTGACTTTGGTCTTCATTGCACTTGATGTTTAAGCTGACCCACGTCCTCCTTCGACCCATGTCCTCCTTCAAACACTGTCTTCTCTTGGCTTGCATGAACCCTCACTTGCTGATGTTCCTCCTGCTTCACTGGCTGTTCCTCTTCAATCTCCTTTTCAAATTCTGTGCTTAAGCTCCCCACTTGAAAGGACCCAGGATTCGATCCTGAGTTCTTCTCTTCTCCATCTACACTCTGCCTGGGTAATGCCACCCATCTCTTGGTTGAAATGCCATCCATGTATGGAGGTGTCCAAACCTGCAATTCTTGTCCTGACTTCTCTCCAAAGGTCCAGACTCACACAACTGACTCTCTGTTTGACATTTCGACTTAGATTGGTAATTTATCCCCTGAAAAATTTGCTTCTCCTCCAATTTTCCTCAACAAAGTAAATAGCAAGAAGTGACCCAAGCCAAAAAAAAAAAAATCTAGGAATTATTTTTGATTTCTCTGTTCTCCTACAGCCCATGCCCAATCCTTCAGCAAGTCTAACTCATCCTCCAAAGGATACCTTAATATCTACCTCTCTCCTTCTCCACTGCCAACACCCTAACCTCTGAGCATCTCTTGCCTGGACCACTACAAAAATCTTGAAACTGATGTTCTTGCTTCTGATCTCCCTGCAATCCATTTGCTACACAGCAGCCAGAGGATCTTTCTAAAATCATAAATGCAGATGAAATCACTCTCTTACTTAAAAACCTTTCAGTGATTTTTCACCTGATTTTGAATAAGTTCCAAAATTCTTGTCCTGCCTCATGGAGTCCTGCCTGATCTGCCCTTATTTCATGCTGTTTTCCCCCTCCACTACCACACTCCAGTCATATTAGCCATCCTTCATGTCTCACACCAACCAAAGAGGTTTCTGCCTGAAAGCCGTTGAACATGTTGTCCACTCTCCGGAGTATTTATTCTTCTCCTAGTCTTCCCAGGTTGGCACCTTCTTCTTCTTTTTTTTTTTTTTTAAAGAAATTACCACATATGAATTCATTCTTTTTAAGAAAATATTTATTTCTTTTTGGCTCATTGGATCTTAGTTGAGGTGCACAGGCTCTCTAGTTGAGGAACACGGGCTGAGTGACCCCAAGGCATGTTGGATCCTAGTTCCCCGACCAGGAGTTGAATACGCGTCCCCTTCATTAGAAGGTGGACTCCCAACCACTGGACCACCAGCAAAGTTCCCAGGTCGGTACATTCTTGCCATCAGCTGAAGTGTTCCTCCCTGATCACCAGTCTAAAGGAACCACACACTCAGCCACTGTCACAATCCTGGATTTTAATTCTCTGCAGAGCACTCAGTACTATCTGGTTGTTTCTTGCTTTTATATTTGTTGCTTTATTGTCTTCAATTCCTCATTACAAGTCAGGATCCAAGACGTTCCCTGTCTGTTCACCATTGTATCTCCAGTGCCCAGACTGGTGTCTAACACATGGGAAGCGCTCCATAAATACATATGAAATGAATGAATGACCAGGAAGACAAAGGGCTGCTGTTTATCATTCAGAGGGACAAAGCCCAGGCAGCCTTTGGAGAGATAAAGCCATGGCCAACTGGCCTAGCATGACTCAGGCATATCAGAGCCATGTTCTTTTGAGGTGAGGCACTGATCTGGGGGTACTGTGAACCCCCTTCATATTTTAGGCACAAAGTCCGTAGTCAGAGTTTATTCCCTTTCCTTTTTTCTGCTCCTTTTTTGTTAATTGTAATAAAACAATATGTTTTTTAAAGCTACCACAATCCCATTGCCCTAACGAAGAAATCCTTTTACATGTGGCTGTTTCCTTCAGTTCTTTTTCCGTGAGCAAAAAGTTTTCACAAATTTGCAATCATAGAATATATAGTATATTGTGGTGGTTTTTTTTTTTTTTTTTTGCATTTTCCATTGTGTCATAAATGTTTTCCTAGTTATTCCAGATCTTCATATTTTTCTAAAATTTTAATAATACCTGACATATATTGAAGTCTGTGCTATTACATTACATGATTCAAGCATTAGCAAGGATTGCTTCATTTTATCCCCACAATAACCTTATAAGATAGACACTATTTCATCTTACAGATGAGGACATTGTAACACAGAAGTTAAGTAATTTGTCTGAGGTAACACAGCTGAGAAGTGGCATTCTGATTCCAGAGGATGAGCTGTTCCCACTATGTTTTACTGTTAAGTGGAAGTTACTTTATCATTCCCTGGCTATAGGATATTCAGTTCTTTATCTGTAAAATAGGGATAATAATAGTACCTCCCTCATAAGGTTGCAGTTTTTAGGATAAAGTAAGAAAAATGTGTTAAGTATATGAACAGACAATTCACAGAATTCAAGCAGCTGACAAAAGAATGAAAAGATGTTCCACTTTACTAGAAACTAGCAAAATAAACATTAAAAGAACAATGAAAGAGCAATATTAAATATTGGAAGATTTGGGGAAGGGAGCACATTCACATGTTGTTGGTGGGAGAAGAAATTGGTGACGATTTTTTGAATTGCAACTTGGCAATTGCAAGAAAAAGCATAACCTAGGGTCTGGAAATTCCTCTTTGAAACATCATTCCTTTTTTTTTTTTTTTGGCCATGCCATTCACCTTGTGGTATCTCAGTTCATCAACCAGGAATCAAACCTGAGTCCTCAGCAGTAAAAAAATAGAGTCCTGACCACTGGACCACCAGGGAATTCCCATGAAGCATCTTTCCTAACAAAATATCTGCCCATGGGCATAATATATATGAATACTCATCAGTTCAGTTCAGTCTCTCAGTCATGTTCAACTCTTTGAGACCCCATGGACTGCAGCAAGCCAGGCTTTCCTGTCCATCACCAACTACCAGAGTTTACCCAAACTCATGTCCATTGAGTTAGTGATGCCATCCAACCATCTCATCCTCTGTCATCCCCTTCTCCTCCTACCCTCAATCTTTCCCAGCATCAGGGTCTTTTCAAATGAATCAGCTCTTTGCATCAGGTGCCCAAAGTATTGGAGTCTCAGCTTCAGCATCAGTCCTTCCAATGAACACCCAGTCCAACCAGATGGACTGGTTGGATCTCCTTGCAGTCCAAGGGACTCTCAAGAGGCTTCTCCAACACCACAGTTCAAAAGCATCAATTCTTTGGTGCTCAGCTTTCTTTACAGTCCAATTGTCACATCCATACATGACCACTGGAAAAACCATAGCCTTGACTAGACGGACCTCTGTTGACAAGGTAACATCTCTGCTTTTTAATTTGCTTTCTAGGTTGGTCATAACTTTCCTTCCAAGGAGTAAGCATCTTTTAATTTTATGGCTGCAATCACCATCTGCAGTGATTGTGGAGCCCAAAAAAATAAAGTCAGCCACTGTTTCCACATCTATTTGCCATGAAGTGATGGGACTGGGTGCCATGATCTTAATTTTCTGAATGTTGACTTTCTCACTCTCTTATTTCACTTTCATCAAGAGACTCATTAGTTCTTCTTCGTTTTCTGACATAAGGGTGGTGTCATCTGCGTATCTGAGGTTATTGATATTTTTCCCAGCAATCTTGATTCCACCTTGTGCTTCATCCAGCTTGGCATTTCTCATGATGTACTCTGCATATAAGTTAAATAAACAGGGTGACAATATACAGCCTTGACGTACTCTTTTTCCTATTTGGAACCAGTCCATTATTTCATGTCTGGTTCTAACTGTTGCTTCTTGATCTGCATACAGATTTCTCAGGAGGCAGGTCAGGTCATCTGGTATTCCCATCTCTTGAAGAATTTTTCAGTTTGTTGTGATCCACAAAGGCTTTGGCATAGTCAATAAAGCAGAAATAGGTATTTTTCTGCAACTCTCTTGCTTCTTTGATGATCCAACAGATGTTGGCAATTTGATCTCTGGTTCCTCTGCCTTTTCTAAAACCAGCTTGAACATCTGGAAGTTTACAGTTCACGTATTGCTGACTCCTGGCTTGGAGAATTTTGAGCGTTACTTTACTAGCGTGTGAGATGAGTGCAATTGCACGGTAGTTTGAGCATTCTTTGGCATTGCCTTTCTTTGGGATTGGAATGGAAACTGACTTTTACAGTCCTGTGGCCATTGTTGAGTTTTCCAAATTTGCTAGCATATTGAGTACAGCACTTTCACAGCATCATCTTTTAGAATTTGAAATAGCTCAACTGGAATTCCATCACCTCCACTAGCTTTGTTCATAGTGATGCTTCCTAAGGCCCACTTGACTTCACATTCCGGGATGTCTGGCTCTAGGTGATCAAACCATTGTGGTTATCTGCATCATGAAGATTTTTTTTGTATAGTTCTGTGTATTCTTGGCACCTCTTCTTAATGTCTTCTGCTTCTGTTAGGTCCACTGATAATATTCACTGTACATGCTCAGATGCTCAGTCACATCCAACTCTTTGTGACCCCATGGACTGTAGTCTGCCAGGCTGTCTGTTCATGGGATTCTCCAGGCAAGAATACTGGAGTGGGGTGCCATGCCCTCCTCCAGGGAATCTTCCCAACCCAGGGATCAAACCTGTGTCTCTCATATGTCCTGCATGACAGGCAGATTCTTTACCACTAGCACCACCTGGAAAACCCAATATTCCCTGTATACTACCTAAATATCTAACAAAAATAGAATGATTAAACCATAACACACAACTGGACAATGTGACAGACTACCATTTAAAAAGAAGTGCTTCAATTCAGTTCAGTTCAGTTGTTCAGTCGTGTCTGACTCTGTGACCCCATGAATCGCAGCACGCCAGGCCTCCCTGTCCATCACCGACTCCCGGAGTTCACTCAGAATTGCTTCTTGATCTGCATACAGATTTCTCAGGAGGCAGGTCAGGTCATCTGGTATTCCCATCTCTTGAAGAATTTTTCAGTTTGTTGTGATCCACAAAGGCTTTGGCATAGTCAATAAAGCAGAAATAGGTATTTTTCTGCAACTCTCTTGCTTCTTTGATGATCCAACAGATGTTGGCAATTTGATCTCTGGTTCCTCTGCCTTTTCTAAAACCAGCTTGAACATCTGGAAGTTTACAGTTCACGTATTGCTGACTCCTGGCTTGGAGAATTTTGAGCGTTACTTTACTAGCGTGTGAGATGAGTGCAATTGCACGGTAGTTTGAGCATTCTTTGGCATTGCCTTTCTTTGGGATTGGAATGGAAACTGACTTTTACAGTCCTGTGGCCATTGTTGAGTTTTCCAAATTTGCTAGCATATTGAGTACAGCACTTTCACAGCATCATCTTTTAGAATTTGAAATAGCTCAACTGGAATTCCATCACCTCCACTAGCTTTGTTCATAGTGATGCTTCCTAAGGCCCACTTGACTTCACATTCCGGGATGTCTGGCTCTAGGTGATCAAACCATTGTGGTTATCTGCATCATGAAGATTTTTTTTGTATAGTTCTGTGTATTCTTGGCACCTCTTCTTAATGTCTTCTGCTTCTGTTAGGTCCACTGATAATATTCACTGTACATGCTCAGATGCTCAGTCACATCCAACTCTTTGTGACCCCATGGACTGTAGTCTGCCAGGCTGTCTGTTCATGGGATTCTCCAGGCAAGAATACTGGAGTGGGGTGCCATGCCCTCCTCCAGGGAATCTTCCCAACCCAGGGATCAAACCTGTGTCTCTCATATGTCCTGCATGACAGGCAGATTCTTTACCACTAGCACCACCTGGAAAACCCAATATTCCCTGTATACTACCTAAATATCTAACAAAAATAGAATGATTAAACCATAACACACAACTGGACAATGTGACAGACTACCATTTAAAAAGAAGTGCTTCAATTCAGTTCAGTTCAGTTGTTCAGTCGTGTCTGACTCTGTGACCCCATGAATCGCAGCACGCCAGGCCTCCCTGTCCATCACCGACTCCCGGAGTTCACTCAGACTCATGTCCATCGAGTCAGTGATGCCATCTAGCCATCTCATCCTCTGTCATCCCCTTCTCCTCCTGCCCCCAATCCCTCCCAGCATCAGAATCTTGTCTACATAAGTTATATGAAAAAAGGTGTCATTAAGTAAAAAAGCAAGATTCAGAACATTATGTGTATTATGATCCCATTAACTTTTTTTCCTTTTAAAAGTTATATGTGAACAGATAGGCAAAAGATAGTGGATGCATACTATGGAATGTTTTTCAGTCTTTAAAAGGAATTCTGACGTATTCTACATGGATAAACCTTGAGGACATTATCAGTCATTTCAGTTCAGTTCAGTTAGTCGCTTAGTTGTGTCCAATTCTTTGCGACTCCATGGACTGCAGTAAACCAGGCTTCCCTGTCCATCACCACTCCCAGAACTGGCTCAAACTCATGTCCGTCAAGTCAGTGATGAAATCCAACTATCTCATCTTCTGTCATCCCCTTCTCCTCCTGCCTTCAATCTTTCCCAGCATCAGGGTCTTTTCCAAGGAGTCATTTCTTTGCATCAAGTGGCCAACATATTGGAGTTTCATATTCAGCATCAGTCCTTCCAATGTATATTCAGGACTGATTTCCTTTAGGATAAACTGGTTGGATCTCCTTGCTGTCTAAGGGACTCTCAGGAGTCTTCTCCATCACCACAGTTCATAAGTATCAATTCTTTGGCACTCAGCCTTCTTTATGGTTCAACTCTCACATTCATACATGACTGAAAAAAACATAGCTTTGATTAGATGGACATTTGTCAGCAAAGTAATGTCTCTACATTTTAATATGCTGTCTAGATTGGTCATTGCTTTTCTTCCAAGAAGCACAAGTGTCTTCATTTCATGTCTGCAGTCACCATCTGCAGTGATTTTGAAGCCCAAGAAAATAAACTCTGTGGGCATTATGCTAACTGAAATAAGGCCATCACAAAAGAAAATGCTTCCACTTATAGGGACTGAATGTTTGTGTCTCTGGTAAATTTTCATGTTGAAACCTAACCCCCAATGTGATGGTGTTTGGAGATATGGCCTTTGGGAGATGATTGTGGAGCCCTCATGAATGGGCTTAGTACTCTTAAAAAAGAGGCCCCCAAAAGTTCCCTTGCTCCTTACCCCTTCTCCCTTACCTCTTCCACCACTGAGGACACAGCAAAAAGACAGCCATCTATGAACCAGAGAGCAAGCTGTCATCAGACGGCTGGTCTGTTGGCCTCTTGATCTTGGACTTCCAGTCTCAAGAACTATGAAGAATCAATTTCTGTTTTTATAACTTTCTCAATCTATGGTATTTTGTTATAGTAGCCCAAATGGGTACTGAGAATAGTCACAATGACAGAGGAAGAAAATAGAGCTGTGGTTACCATGAGCTAGGTGAGGGAGGAATGGGATGTTCTTGTTTAATACATGTATGTTCCAGTTCTGCAAGATGACAAAGGTTCTGGAGATGGATGGTGGTGGTAGATGCACAACAATATAAATGTACTTACTGCCAGTGAACTGTATTCTGGGTATCATAAGATGGTTAAAATTTAAAAAAATTATACATAAAATGTATATTCAAAATATATAACATACACATAACTTTACATGTGAGAATTGGACTATAAAGAAAGCTGAATGCCGAAGAACTGATGCTTTTGAACTGCGGTGTTGGAGAAGACTCTTGAGAGTCCCTTGGACTGCAAGGAGATCCAACCAGTCCATCCTAAAGGAAATCAGTCCTGGGTGTTCATTGGAAGGACTGATGTTGAAGCTGAAACTCCAGTAGTCTGGCCACCTGATGCGAAGAGCCAACTCATTGGAAAAGACCCTGATGCTGGGAAAAACTGAAGGTGGGAGGAGAAGGGGACGACAGAGGATGAGATGGTTGGATGGCATCACCGACTCAATGGACATGAGTTTGGGTGAACTCTGGGAGTTGGTGATGGACAGAGAGGCCTGGCGTGCTGCAGTTCATAGCAAAGAGTTGGACACGACTGAGCAACTGAACTGAACTGAACTTTACATGTAAAGAAAGAAGATAAGGAGAATGTACACAAAACTGTTGATGGAGGCTGAGGAGAGAGGGAGGGAGGGAATTTTTTTTTTCTTTCCTGTTTTGTGTCATTCTGTTTTTTTTTTTGGCTTTAAGAATGTATTGGAAATGGATAGTCACACAAGGCTTCCTTCTGTCCTGGGCTATGTCGAGTGATCAACTTCACTGCATTATTTGGTAACTCAGTGCTCCGCCAGTGCCTGGGGGAAGGCACAGTCCACTGTAGATTCCAATGTGGAAATTTATGATGAGGTTTTAAATTCACACTGTAGGATAAATTGCTACTTTTTAAACAGTGAACTTGGCACATGAGAAGAGGGGATTATGAATTTGGATTGAAAAGTGGGTGGGGAAACGGAGCATGAAACACTGCACAGCCTCTCCTTCCTCTCCTTTCCAGGTCTGTCTGTTGGCTCCTTTATCTCAAAGGGGAGCTGGGAAACTCTCGGTGGGTGGGTTGGAGACGGGACACTCTGTTACCTGGCGTGCTCATGCCTGCTCAGTCAGTAAGTCGTGTACAACTCTTTGCGGCCCCCTGGGCCTAGCCCACCAGGCTCCTCTGTCCATGGGATTCTCCAGGCAAGAACACTGGAGTGGGTTGTCATTTCCTCCTCCAGGGGATCTTCCCGACCCCGGGATCGAACTCTCATCTCTTATGTCTACTGCATCGGCCGGTTGGTTCTTTACCATTAGCACCGCTTGGAAAGCCCTTTACATAGTAACTAACAATAAGTGGTTGTTGAATGAGCAGTAAGAGAAACTGAAGGAATTATTTCAAAGGAACCATGAGGTACACAGATCTCTGGCCATGGCAACCACACAACGCCATCCCCTAGGGGTTAAGGATGAGGGTGTTACCTTGGTTACTAGGAAAAAGCTGGGCTGTTCTGTCATGATGGGGATGTCAGGTGGGGGAAACCATTGTCCTCTCTTATCCTGAGGGAGGGCATCAAGACAATCAAGATGAGGGTCTCTTGTCTTAGAGTGATGTTGGCGGCTGTTTGGTGCTTTCTGCTTGGTGGTGCACAATTGGCTTTGTTACTAAAGCGTTAAACCTCTACCCAAAGCTATAGTGATGACTTAGCCAACTTGTTTGGATTCTCAAAAACCTTCCCACAGGATTGGCTACATCATTTGCAGGTCCCAGTGCAAAGTGAAAATGTGAGGCCCTTTGTTCAAAAAATATTAAGCATTCCAAGAAGGTGACATCAGACATTAAACCAAGGACAGGGGCCTTCTGAGCAAGAGGCCTTGTGAGAATGACCTGGTCTTTAGCCCAGGAAGCTGCCCCATCATTCACATAAACACACACTCAGTCCCGGTCTTTCTCTGACTCAGTCTCTCACTGTCTACATCTTCCCACACACTCTCCTTAAGCCACGCCTTCAATCCAGCGTCCCCGCCTCCACGACTTAGGGAATTCCATCGTCTTCACGTGGTTAGAGTCCTGATTCTTAGTCCTTGCATCTGGTAAACTCTGGAACCACGGTTTCACCAGTTGTTGCCAGAAATACTCTCCTAGCTGTTTTCTGAATCAGTCCTGTGGACTGGGATGACGAGCAGGATCGGGAGGCTTGGAACGCTCCAATCACACTTTGAAGACCTCAAAGGAGAAAGCTTTCACCAGTTCCTTCTGAACTGCCTGAGGGCAGCACCCCTCCACTGAAACTATGAACCTTCTTCCAAAGGGAACAGTCTCATCTCATAGGATGAATATATATTTCTTCTATTAAGAAAATAGTAACCCTTTTCCTTGTAACTCTATAGCCCCCACATTACTGTGCTCAAAGAAACTTCCTTAGCCAATTTTTATTACAAAGAGCCCCACATTAGCCGAATTTTTTTCTGACTAGGGTGTCTGGAACTATTCTAAATAGTTAATCCCTGGCTCCCCAGGTTTTTCTTTGATGGAAAGAGGAAGCTGAGTTTCTGTCATCCCACCTCAGCTTGACAGATCAGAGAGATAATTATAATGGACTATCCATGGGCGATTAAAAATGCATCCACAATACTAGACAGATTCCTTATTTGTGGTTTAGATGAATCCTACTCGAGGGATCCTTTGTTACCACGCCCTGTCCTTCGGCATACCTACACGCCTCTTTCTGGAGGAGCAAGGAACTCCACCTGGCTCTAAACTTACACTGACCGAGTCAGTGGGCCCATGATATTGCTCCAAAATTCTTTTATCCAGCCCTTGCATATTGCTGCTTGAGCCTTTCAAAAAAGTTTTCTCTCTTCTCGCACCCCAGACTTTCCCCTCTTCCTACAGAACTCTGTCTCCTTCTCTACCCAGGGGATGCCCAACTTCTCTCCATCTCAAAGTATTTCTGGATTTTTGCTCATCTTCTTTCTTTCCCTTCACCTGTGCTCTGAATCCCTTCCATCTCCTCTAAGACTTTGTTCCATTGACTTCCCTCTTTCTCTGTCTTAGATCTTTAATTATTTCTTCCCTGGGTCCCTTCTCTGGGTTCAAACATCTCCCACCCTGAAACGACTTTCCCTTGTTCCTGCCTTGCCCTTAAGTCGTCATCACATCTCTTTCCTTCACTTCGCAGCCAAATAAATGGAACAAATACCCCTCACGCTCTGTGTCTACCTCCTTACTTCCTGCACATCCACAGCCCACAGCCACCAGCTCTCCTCCCACCCTCTCCACTGAAACTGCTCTGACAAAGGTCAATAGCCTCCTCCTGCCAAGCCCAGTGGGCGTCCACCAGTCTTTATCTCCCCTGACCTCGCTCTGAGAGTCTCCTGTTAATCACCCCATTCTTCAGGAAACTCACTTCCCGGGGTCTCCACACCTTTCTCTCAAAGTTCTCCTACCTTCTTGGCATCTTACTCTTTTTTCATGGTTAAATCATCCTCTCGTGATGACAGAGAGACCACACCAGTAATTAGAGGTAGTATATGATGCATGGAGTCCCAGTGATGTTGCTCACTGACAGTAAGAAAGAATCCCTTGAATTGTAAACCAAGATCTTGGCAAACCCAGTACACAGGTGTCTCAGGAGCTAAGGATGATGTGTCCAGGTGCTTAAGCAAGTACTATGGAAAATTATCCCTGTCTTTTCCATCTCCAAACTGTCTTCCAAGTTCCCAGATTCCTTCCTATCAGGGTGGAGATATCCAAAATAGACACATGGCCCTAGTGCTCAAATGCCATCTGGCTTTACGACACTGAATAAATTTAAATAATCCAAACTTACAACTCTGAGGATCAAAGGCGATGAGATTGCGGTTCCGTGTCTCCCTGTGTGCCCTGCAAGAATATTACTCTAGCAACTCTTGCCCGCTGTCTCCTACATGATCAGTTTTCCACTCTTCCATCAGCATAAAAACATGTTACTCTTCTCCCATCTTTGAAAAAAATTGCCCTATCCCCCTTTGTTCCCTTTTCCAGGTAAAGTTCCTTACAAAAGTCGGCCATACTTGCCTTCTCTCACTTCTCTTTCCCCGTTTTCTCTCTCCCTTTCTAATTTTTAGTCGGGGCTGTGCTGGGTCTCTACCACTGCGTGTGGTCTCTCACTAGCTGCGGCAAGCGGGGCTCCTCTCTAGGTGCGGTGCGCCCGCTCTAGGCGTGCGGGCTTCAGCAGCTGCAGCTCGCAGGCTCTAGAGCTCAGTCTCAGCAGCTGTGGCCCACGGGCTTAGTTGCCCCAAGACATGTGGGATCCTCCTGGACCAGTGATCAAACCTCTGTCCTCTGCATTGGCAGCTGGATTCTTGAGCACTGGACCACTAGGGAAGCCCCTCCCTGTCCCATTCTCTCTTAAACCAGCCCTAATTAGACTTCCTCTCCAGTAGCCCCCAGCAGAACATTCTTATCACTAATGTCTTCCGTGTTGTAAAATGCAGTGGTCAGTTCCCATTCCTTCTGTTACTTAACCTATCAGCAGCATTGCTGCCAAGTCGCTTCAGTCATGTCCGACTCTGTGCAACCCCACAGACGGCAGCCCACCAGGCTCCCCCGTCCCTGGGATTCTCCAGGCAAGAACACTGGAGTGGGTTGCCATTTCCTTCTCCAATGCATGAAAGTGAAAAGTGAAAGGGAAGTCGCTCAGTCGTGTCCGACTCTCAGCGACCCCATGGACTGCAGCCTACCAGGCTCCTCTGTCCATGGGATTTTCCAGGCAAGAGTACTGGAGTGGGGTGCCATTGCCTTCTCCGTTGGACATAGTTATTTCTTCCCTCCTCTTTGATCTTTTTTCACTTGTCTTTTGGGTCATCTTACTTTTGTTTTCCACTTCCTACCTCACTTAGTTCCTTTCGGTTCTCTCTCTCTCNGTACTGGAGTGGGGTGCCATTGCCTTCTCCGTTGGACATAGTTATTTCTTCCCTCCTCTTTGATCTTTTTTCACTTGTCTTTTGGGTCATCTTACTTTTGTTTCCCACTTCCTACCTCACTTAGTTCCTTTCGGTTCTCTCTCTCTCTCCCCCCCTTGGAATGGCCTCAGGCCTAGTACTTTCTCTTCTCTTTTCTTCTAGCTACACTCACTCCTTGGTGATCTTCTTTTCAATATCATTTCTAAGCTAATGACTCCCACATGTTTATCTTCAGCCCAGATTCCTCTGCAAACCTTTTGGCATCTCCCCTTGGACATCTAATAGACTTCTTAAATTCAACATCACCACATGAACTGCTCTTCTTCCAATCTGCTCCACCCACAGATTTTCCCAGTTCAGTTGACAGGAATCTCATCCTCCAATTGCTCAAGCTAAAAGCCTTGCAGTCAATCTGGATGCCTCCCTTCCTCTTCACCTTTATGCATCAGGAACTGCTGTTGGCTCCACCTGAATATGATATCAAGACTTCAACCATGCTCCCCTGCTAGTGCTAACATCTTGGTCCAGGTCTCCATCATCTCTCACTTGAATTATTAAACAGCCTCTCATCCAGTCTCCCTGATAATTCAGTTCAGTTCAGTCGCTCAGTCGTGTCTGACTCTTTGCAACCCCATGGACTGCAGCACACCAGGCTTCCCTGTCCATCACCAACTCCCGGAGCTTGCTCAAACTCATGTCCATCACATGGGTGATGCCATCCAACGATCTCATCCTCTGTCATCCCCTTCTCCTGCCCTCAGTCTTTCCCAGTATCAGGGTCTTTTCCAATGAGTCAGTTCTTTGCATCAGGTGGACAAAGTATTGGAGTTTCAGCTTCAGCATCAGTCCTTTCAATGCAGATTCAGCACTAATTTCCTTTAGGATTGACTGGTTGGATCTCCTTGCTGTCCAAGGGACTATCAAAAGTCTTCTCCAAACCACAGTTCAAAAGCATTAGTTTCTCGGTGCTCAGCTTTCTTTATAGTCCGACTCTGACATCCATACATGCTAATGCTATGCTAAGTCACTTCAGTCGTGTTCGACTCTGTGCGACCCCAGAGGGCAGCCCAACAGGCTTCCCCATCCCTGGGATTCTCCAGGCAAGAACACTGGAGTGGGTTGCCATTTCCTTCTCCAATG
The DNA here is from genome assembly GCA_006410635.1 of Cephalophus harveyi. Classification (NCBI taxonomy): domain Eukaryota; kingdom Metazoa; phylum Chordata; class Mammalia; order Artiodactyla; family Bovidae; genus Cephalophus; species Cephalophus harveyi. The sequence goes on from SJYT01072668.1 coordinate 994,508, forward strand.
CAGGAAAGTGAAAAGTGAAAGTGAAGTCACTCAGTCGTGCCCGACCCTCAGTGACCCCATGGACTGCAGCCTTCCAGGCTCCACCGTCCATGGGGTTTTCCAGGCAAGAGTACTGGAGTGGGGTGCCATTGCCTTCTCCTCATCCATCCATACATGACTATTGGAAAAACCATACATTTGACTAGATGGACTTTGTTGGCAAAGTAATGCCTCTGCTTTTTAATATGCTGTCTAGGTTGGTCATAACTTTTCTTCCAAGGAGCAAACGTCTTTTAATTTCATGCAATCACCATCTACAGTGATTTCAGAGCCCAAGGAAATTAAGTCTCTCATTGTTTTCATTGTTTCCCCATCTATTTGCCATGAATTGATGGGACTGGATACCGTGAACTTCGTTTTCTGTATGTTAGTTTTAAGCCAACTTTTTCACTCTCCTCTTTCACTTTCATCAAGAGGCTCTTTAGTTCTTCTTCACTTTCTGCCATAAGGGTGGTGTCATCTGCATATCTGAGGTTATTGATATTTCTCCCGGCAATCTTGATTCCAACTTGTGTTTCATCCATCCCAGCATTTCTCATGATGTACTCTGCATATCAGCTAAATAAGCAGGGTGATGATATACAGACTTGAGTACTCCTTGCCCAATTTGGAACCAGTCTGTTGTTCTGTGCCCAGTTCTAACTGTTGCTTCTTGACCTGCATATAGGTTTCTCAGGAGGCAGGTCAGGTGGTCTGGTATTCCCATCTCTTTCAGAAGTTTCCACAGTTTGTTGCGATCCACACAATCAAAGGCTTTATTTCTGTCAATAAAGCAGAAATAGATGTTTTTCTGGAATTCTCTCGCTTTTTCGATGATCAAACAGATGTTGGCAATTTGATCTCTGGTTCCTCTGCCTTTTCTAAAGCCAGCTTGAACATCTGGAAGTTCTCAGTTCCTGTACTGTTGAAGCCTGGCTTGGAGAATTTTGAGCATTACTTTGCTAGCATGTGAGATGAGTGCAATTGTGTGGTAGTTTGAACATTCTTTGGCATTGCCTTTCTTTGGGATTGGAATGAAAATTGACCTTTTCCAGTCCTGTGGCCACTGCTGAGTTTTCCAAATTTGCTGGCATATTGAATGCGGCACTTTAACGCATCTTTAAAGATCCATTACTATAACTGTAAAGAATATTCTGCAAAGCATATAATCAATCTGATTTCAGTATTGACCATTTGGTGATGTTCATGTGTAGAGTCTTCTCTTGTGTTGTTTAATGAGGGTGTTTGCTATGATCAGTGCATTCTCTTGGCAAAACTCTGTCAACATTTGACCTGTTTTGTTTTGTACTCCAAAGCCATATTTGCCTGTTATTCTAGGTAATAAATGGATATATCTTTCCTTTTCTCCTTTGCCTTTGGCTTCTTTTCTTTTCACAGCTATTTGTAAGGCCTCCTTAGAGAACCATTTTGCCTTTTTGTATTTTTTTTCTTGGGGATGGTCTTGATCACTGTCTCCTGTACAATGTCATGAAACTCCATCCATTGTTCTTCAGGCACTCTGTCTATCAGATCTAATTCCTTGAATCCATTTGTCACTTCCACTGTATAATTGTAAGGGATTTGATTTAGGTCATACCTGAATGGTTTAGTAGTTTTCCCTACTTTCTTCAATTTAAGTCTGAATTTGACAATAAGGAGTTCATGACTGGAGCCACAGTTAGCTCCTGGTCTTTTTTTGCTGACTGTGTAGAGCTTCTCCATCTTTGGCTGCAAAGAATATAATCAATCTGATTTCTGTATTGACCATCTGGTGATGTCCATGTGTAGAGTCTTCTCTTGTGTTGTTGGAAGAGGGTATTTGCTTGGCAAAACTCTATTAGCCTTTGCCCTGCTTCATTCTGTACTCCAAGGCCAAATTTGCCTGTTACTACCTGTTCTCTATCTTTTCCCTCTTCTGCCCATGTATTCTCAAAACATAATCAGAGTGACATAATGTATCTGTAATTCCTTCACCCCTACCCCACCCCCAAGCTTCTGATAACCAACATTCTACTCTCTTGTTTGTTTGAGTTCAGCTTTTTTAGACTTCACATATAAGTTAAATCATACAGTATTTGTCTTTATCTGATTTATCTTTGACTTAGCATAATGCCTTAGGATACAGTCACGGTGTTGAAAATGCCAGAATGTCCTTTCTCATGGGTGAATAATATTCTATTGGATATATGTACCACATCATCTTTATCCATTCATTCACTGGTGAACACTTGGGTTGTTCCTACCAGTGGGGTGTTTCTATCTTGGCTGTTGTGAATAGGCTGCAATAAACAAGAAAGTGCAGCTATACTTTTTGATACCCTGTTTTCATTTCCTTTGAGTATATAACCAGAATTGGGGTTTCTGAATCATATGATAGCTCTATACTGTTTTCCACTGTGGCTCTACCAATTTACTTTCCCACCAACAGCGAACAAGGTTTCTTCTTTCTCTACAGTCTTGCCAGCACCTGTTATCTGTTGTATTTTTTATAATAGACGTTCTAGCAGGTGTGAGGTGATAGCTCACTGTGGTTTCGATTTGCATTTTCCTGATGATTAGTGATGTTGAACACTTTCCATGTACCTGTTGGCCAATTGTATATCTTGGAAAAATGTCTGTTCAGTTTTTCTGCCCATTTTCTCATTGGATTGTTTTTTGTGTTCTGTTTTTCTTTTGTTATTAAGTTGTATGAGTTACTTTTATGTTTTGGATACTAACCCCTTATCTGATATATGCTCTGCAAATGTTTTCTCTCATTCTGTATATTATTTTTTCATTTTGCTTATTTTGCTGTGCAGAAGCTTTTTAGTTTGATGGAGTTCTGCTTGTTGACAGCCAAAGCAAACCTGAGAAAGAACAGCAAAGCCAGAGGCATTATACTTCCTGATTTCAAACTATACTACAAATTTAGCAATTAAAACAGTGTGCATGCTTCATTACTCAGTCATGTCTGATTCTTTGCAATCTCATGGACTCAACAGGCAGCCCGCCAGGCTCCTCTGTCTTTAGGATTCTCCAAGCAAGAATACTGAAGTGGGTAGCCATTCCATTCTCTAGGGGATCTTCCCAACTCAGGGACTGAACCCGTGTCTTCTGCATTGCAGGTGGATTCTTTACCATCTGAGCCACCAGGGAAACCCAATTAAAACAGTATAGTATTGGCATGAAAATAGACACATAGACCAGTGGAACAAAACAGAGAACCAATGAATAAACCTCTACATATAAGGTCAACTAATATATGACAAGGATTCAAGAATACTCAATAGGGGAAGGATAGTATCATCAATAAATGGAGTTGAGAAAACTGGATAACCACAAACAGAAAATGAAACTAGGGCACGATCCAACACCACTCCAAAAACTAACTTGAAATGGATGAATGACTTCAACATAACATCTGAACCATAAAATTCCAAGAAGAAAACAGGGGGGAAAGCTCATTGACATTGGTCTTGGCAATGATTTTCTGAATATGACACCCAAAGCAAAAATCAACAGGTAGGCTAAAAAGCTTGTTCAGAGCAAGAGAACAAGCCTTTAAATTTTTTTTTGGGGGGGGCTGTACTGGGTCTTCGTTGCTTTGTGTGGGCTTTCTCCAGTTGCAGCGAGTGGGGGCTACCCTCTAGTTGTGGTATGATGCCTTCTCATTGCAGTGTCTTCTCTTATTGCAGAGCATGGGCTCTAGAGTGCATGGGCTTCAGTTGTTAAAGCTTGCAGGCTCTAGAGTAGGGGCTGAGTAGTTGTGGCTCATGGGCTCAGCTGCCCCACGGCAGGTGGACTCCTCCCAGGCCAGGGATCAAACTTGTGTCCCCTACATTGACAGGCAGACTCAACTGCTGGACCACCAGGGAAGTCCTGAGAATAAGCATCTTAAAAACGAATTCATTCATCTTCCATCCAGGTAATTTCACACTCAAATCCCCCCCACAGTCCAGAGCAGGATCCATGTCCAAGAGCAGCAGCAGCACATCCATAAACCTTCACAATATGTGGGTTCAGTTGCCTTTTGATTTGAGGACATAGACCAGGAAATCTGCAGACACAGTTCCCTGAGGCCTGATTGGAGTCAGCCATGAGAGGAGATATGGGCGGGTATCTCCTCAGGCATCTCCACAGGTACGGGCGGGTATCTCCTCAGGTATCTCCACAGGTCCCAGTGACAGAGGCGTCCACGTGTTCTTCAGCAAGCGTATCTGCCAAATGCCCTCCAAAGTGTGAGGTTCAGAGCAGGGCACCCTCTCCAGGGTCTGAGAGTCATGATGGAACAGTCACCAGGCGCAGGACAATGCTGGTCCTTGGCCATTCCTCCTTCCCAGTCTGTACACCTGGCAGAAAGGTCATTCCCTTCCCTCTGCTCTGGATAAACTGCCTAAGGATGGGCATGGTAGTATCTCATGGGAGCTCTGAGCTTTTGGAAAAATCCCTTCTCTTTGAGGATCATGAAGAGTGCTGGTGCTTGGAACAAACTCTGGTTACCAGTGGTGGGGGCGATCCAGGGGTTGGGAAGTGGGAGGTACAAACTACTGAGTGTGAAATAGGCTCAAGGATGTGTTGTACCACATAGAGCAGGACAGGTGCGGGACAATACTGGTAGATATATCAATATTTTGTGATAACTGTAAATGGAGAGCAACTTTTAAAATTGTATGAAATGTAAACAATTTTTAAAGAGTGCTGGTGCTTTGGTTTCATATTATTGTGTTGCCTCTCACCTCCAAACCTACCCTTCTCCATTTTTCTTTATGATGCTGAGGCTGGGGGCCTGCAAACTTCCCTTCTGCTCGGCCAGTTGGTTCTCTTGAAGGCAAGTTCTGTCCACAGGGGGCGCTAGAGGGGAGGGGCGCGCTCCTTCCAGCCTGCCTCCTGCGGGGGTCAATCACCTGGACTTGCTTCTGGAACGCAGGTGTGACTGTTCCTCCTGTTGCTGTTGTTGTTTAGTCCCGAAGACATGTCTGGCTTTTTTTCGACCCCATGGAATGTAGCCCGCCAGGCTCCTCTGTCCATGGGATTTCCTAGGCAAGAATACTGGAGTGGGTTGCCATTTCCTTCTCCAGGGGATCGTCCCCATCCAGGGACTGAACCTGCGTCGGTCTCCTGCATTGCAGGTGGATTCTTTACCACTGAGCCACCAGAGAATTTGGGTTGCAATTTCCTAACACTCACAGGTAATTGTGTCTACCCCAGATAACTCAGAGAGGGCAATGGCACCCCACTCCAGTACTCTTGCCTGGAAAATCCCATGGGCAGAGGAGCCTGGTGGGCTGCAATCCATGGGGTCGCGAAGAGTCGGACACGACTGAGCGACTTCCCTTTCACTTTTCACTTTCATGCTTTGGAGAAGGAAATGGCAACCCACTCCAGTGTTCTTGCCTGGAGAATCCCAGGGACTGGGAGCCTGGTGGGCTGCTGTCTATGGGGTCGCACAGAGTCGGACCCGACTGAAGCGACTTAGCAGCAATAGCAGATAACTCAGCACCAGCACTGGCCAGCACTCCCTGCTCAGAGAACTGTGTTGCAGCTCCACGGGGTCCCTCTTTTGAGGTTCTTTTAAAATTTTATCTATGTATTGAGCTGCATGTGAACTCTTCATTGCCGCATCTGGGTTCTACTTCCCTGACCAGGGATCAAACATGGGCCCCCTTCATTGGCAGTACGGAGTTTTAGCCACTGAACCAGGCTAAAAAGCTTGTTCAGAGCAAGAGAACAAGCCTTTAAATTTTTTTTTGGGGGGGGCTGTACTGGGTCTTCGTTGCTTTGTGTGGGCTTTCTCCAGTTGCAGCGAGTGGGGGCTACCCTCTAGTTGTGGTATGATGCCTTCTCATTGCAGTGTCTTCTCTTATTGCAGAGCATGGGCTCTAGAGTGCATGGGCTTCAGTTGTTAAAGCTTGCAGGCTCTAGAGTAGGGGCTGAGTAGTTGTGGCTCATGGGCTCAGCTGCCCCACGGCAGGTGGACTCCTCCCAGGCCAGGGATCAAACTTGTGTCCCCTACATTGACAGGCAGACTCAACTGCTGGACCACCAGGGAAGTCCTGAGAATAAGCATCTTAAAAACGAATTCATTCATCTTCCATCCAGGTAATTTCACACTCAAATCCCCCCCACAGTCCAGAGCAGGATCCATGTCCAAGAGCAGCAGCAGCACATCCATAAACCTTCACAATATGTGGGTTCAGTTGCCTTTTGATTTGAGGACATAGACCAGGAAATCTGCAGACACAGTTCCCTGAGGCCTGATTGGAGTCAGCCATGAGAGGAGATATGGGCGGGTATCTCCTCAGGCATCTCCACAGGTACGGGCGGGTATCTCCTCAGGTATCTCCACAGGTCCCAGTGACAGAGGCGTCCACGTGTTCTTCAGCAAGCGTATCTGCCAAATGCCCTCCAAAGTGTGAGGTTCAGAGCAGGGCACCCTCTCCAGGGTCTGAGAGTCATGATGGAACAGTCACCAGGCGCAGGACAATGCTGGTCCTTGGCCATTCCTCCTTCCCAGTCTGTACACCTGGCAGAAAGGTCATTCCCTTCCCTCTGCTCTGGATAAACTGCCTAAGGATGGGCATGGTAGTATCTCATGGGAGCTCTGAGCTTTTGGAAAAATCCCTTCTCTTTGAGGATCATGAAGAGTGCTGGTGCTTGGAACAAACTCTGGTTACCAGTGGTGGGGGCGATCCAGGGGTTGGGAAGTGGGAGGTACAAACTACTGAGTGTGAAATAGGCTCAAGGATGTGTTGTACCACATAGAGCAGGACAGGTGCGGGACAATACTGGTAGATATATCAATATTTTGTGATAACTGTAAATGGAGAGCAACTTTTAAAATTGTATGAAATGTAAACAATTTTTAAAGAGTGCTGGTGCTTTGGTTTCATATTATTGTGTTGCCTCTCACCTCCAAACCTACCCTTCTCCATTTTTCTTTATGATGCTGAGGCTGGGGGCCTGCAAACTTCCCTTCTGCTCGGCCAGTTGGTTCTCTTGAAGGCAAGTTCTGTCCACAGGGGGCGCTAGAGGGGAGGGGCGCGCTCCTTCCAGCCTGCCTCCTGCGGGGGTCAATCACCTGGACTTGCTTCTGGAACGCAGGTGTGACTGTTCCTCCTGTTGCTGTTGTTGTTTAGTCCCGAAGACATGTCTGGCTTTTTTTCGACCCCATGGAATGTAGCCCGCCAGGCTCCTCTGTCCATGGGATTTCCTAGGCAAGAATACTGGAGTGGGTTGCCATTTCCTTCTCCAGGGGATCGTCCCCATCCAGGGACTGAACCTGCGTCGGTCTCCTGCATTGCAGGTGGATTCTTTACCACTGAGCCACCAGAGAATTTGGGTTGCAATTTCCTAACACTCACAGGTAATTGTGTCTACCCCAGATAACTCAGAGAGGGCAATGGCACCCCACTCCAGTACTCTTGCCTGGAAAATCCCATGGGCAGAGGAGCCTGGTGGGCTGCAATCCATGGGGTCGCGAAGAGTCGGACACGACTGAGCGACTTCCCTTTCACTTTTCACTTTCATGCTTTGGAGAAGGAAATGGCAACCCACTCCAGTGTTCTTGCCTGGAGAATCCCAGGGACTGGGAGCCTGGTGGGCTGCTGTCTATGGGGTCGCACAGAGTCGGACCCGACTGAAGCGACTTAGCAGCAATAGCAGATAACTCAGCACCAGCACTGGCCAGCACTCCCTGCTCAGAGAACTGTGTTGCAGCTCCACGGGGTCCCTCTTTTGAGGTTCTTTTAAAATTTTATCTATGTATTGAGCTGCATGTGAACTCTTCATTGCCGCATCTGGGTTCTACTTCCCTGACCAGGGATCAAACATGGGCCCCCTTCATTGGCAGTACGGAGTTTTAGCCACTGAACCACTAGGGAAGTCCCACCTCCTCTGAGTTTTTAGGTTTTAATAATTACAGCATCTTCCTTTTGTTCCCTCCACTCTAAAGGTCCACTCTTGTATTGCTTCCTGGAATTGCTACCTCTGTAATTTCTTAGAGTTTTTCTTTTTTAATTACCTCGTTAACCATTCTTTGTGTTAAATGCAGTCTTCACATAAGGTGTTGTTATGGATTGAATGTGTCCCTCCACCTCCTCAAATTCACATACTGAAATCCTAATTTCCAACATGATGGAATTAGGTGGGGGCTCTTTGGAAGATGCTTAAGGTCATGAGGGTTGAGTCCTCATCTATGGGATTAATGCCCTCATAAAGGAGACCCACAAGGCTCCTTAACCCCTTCCGCCAGGAAACAAGATCTCAGGCGACATGGGATCTGCCAGCACCTTAACTTTGGCCTTCCCAGCCTCCAGAACTGTGAGAAATAAGTATTCGTTTTCAAGCCACCCAGTCTGTGGCATTCTTTTATAGCAGTCCAGCTGGCTTCTGTCTCCCATCCGGGCCCTGACTGGTGCGGGTTTAAATCTCAGCCTAACTCTTCCTAGCTGTGAGGTTCTGTTAGTTGACTTAAGTTATGCTGTGGTAACAAAATAACCCAAACTGCAGTGGCTGACACAGAGGTTTGTTTTGTACTCAGGCCTAGGCTGGTCATTCTTGGTCATAGCCCTGGGATCCAGGCTGAAGGAACAGCCCCCATCAGAGACGTTGCCGTTTGTGCAGCAAAGCAATAAAGAAATATGATGGGATCAAGAGAGACTTTGACTTGAATATTGCATGTGCCGTTTCTCCCTGCATTACATTGACTAAAGCAGGTCACATGGACAAGTCCAGCATCAGTGGGGTCAAAAGTGCTACCTTCCGTAACAAGGGGCTCTATAAGCGAGGAGTTCAAATATTTTAAAAAATAATACATCCAACAGTGAGCATCCCCAGGTGGTAGGGTGGGCTGGTCTAGGAGCGCTGAGTACTGTGGGGGGGGTGGTGTGTGTGTGGTGTGTGTGTGTGTGAATTAAAGAGCCCGTGTCCCTCCCCCGGGGTGACACTGAAGGCAGACAGCCTCCCATTCTGAGAAACGCCCTGGGAATCTAGTATCAGCAGCAGCAGTTAACGCTGCATGCCTCAACACTTACTGAGAATTTCGACATGGTGCTGGACCGAGAGTCCAGTGGGGGCCACCGCGAGCAGCCAGCCCTCCCCCAAGCACACACACAGAGCCAGGCAACAGTGGCCCGCTCCCCACAGGTGGCAGCAAGGATGCCCCAGGGTTCCCAATGGGGTCAAAACCCCACCTCCGGGATTTTGAGTTGATCAGAATAAGGGAAACCAGGAAGTGGGGGCCTTCTTCATAAGCAGCCTTGGAATCATTCAATTTGAATTCTTAAAAGAATTCTGACTTTATTTGTAAATCCAGCTATTAGTTATTTGTTCTGGTTTATCTTTCACATTGAAATTGGATATTTTTTTCTGAGTACATAAATAACATGATGATTTTTAATAATTAGAACTATTCATATAAATATCTGGACCAAAAAAAGTCACCTAAAACCTCATACTCTAAGCATTAATGCTGGTGATTAGTTTTCTTATTCCTCTTTACACATTCATATACACACAGGTACACGTAAATTTTCATAAATGAGAAGGTATCGTTAATTTTTAAAATTATCAACCAGTTTCACTGCCATCCCCCAACCCATCCACGCCCCACCGGTGATCCTTGTTCCCCTTCTGGTAGACGGGCTTCCTCTCCCCCACACCCATACAATCCTGTACAGTTTGTTATCTGTGGCCGTGCTCTACTGGTCTTTGTTTTAGAAAATGAGATCACCCACTTCCTTGCATCTTCTGTCTGTCAGCAGTACCCTTGGAAATCCCTGTGGGTCGCCGGGAAGGGCTCCAGCTCCTCGTAAACGTCTTACTCTATGGCCAGTTGTGTTAACCTGGAATTTCTCCACCTACTTTCTCCAAGGACGTGGATCCTTGCAGAGGCAGAGTAATTCGGAAGACACTCTGGGAAGACAGCATGGTACAGGGGGAGCCCAGGAACTGTGGAGAACTGAGGACTAGTTTTCTTAGTTCCAGGTGAGGCTAGATTATGGGGAAAGAGCCTTTTAGATAATGATAGTGTCGATGTTGCTACTGATAGCAATGGCCATCATTTGCATTTATTGATTTTGACTTTATTACTGATTTTATTGGTTTTTCCCTAAGCTTATTTTTTCAGTAACGAAAGCCTTTCATGTTTCAAAACATGCACAGGGCACACGGTGAAAAATGCCCTTCCAGCTCCTGTCTCTTAGTCATCCAGTTCCCCACCGAAGGCCACAGTTGCTGGCTTCTTCTATAGGTACTTTACAAATTAGAAATAATTTTGATTTTCTTTATACCATCTACTCCTCCACCATGCAAAGCAGTAGGGCAAACCCCATCCAGTGTTACAGATGAGGAAGACAAGGCCACGATTCAGACAGAACACTACCCGGCCCAGGATCCCTGTGGGTCAGGCCCCAGGGCTACTCGGCTGGCTGTCTGCAGGTTGAGTGAGCTCTCCCCACGGCTGAGTGAGAGGGAGCCGATCAGAAACCCTTCTCTAGAGTGAAATGTATCACTGCAGCAAGCCTGGGTTTTTCTCCCCGGAGGCTTTTTCCCCCCTTAACACAGAGAGCTGACTCCCCGAGCAGCGGGATGTGGCGGAGCCAAGGACTGTCCGCCTACGTCCTTGCAGCTGGAGCTCCTGGGAAGGCCCATGCTTGTGCAGCTGGGCCTCTGCGCCTTCTCTCTCTCTGCCCGGGAACCCACCCCCAGGGCTTCAGGACAGAGGCTGCCTGTTCCTGCGTCTGTTTTGCTATCTCAGCCGGCAAGCCCCTCCTGCTGCCCCTTGATAAAAATCCCCTGATACTCAGTTGAGAAAGAGCACCTGGGTGCGCTCCTGGGCATCATCCACCTGGTCCTTTCAACAAGCTCGTGAGACAGGCCCGAGGAAGTGGAGTGCGGCTCAGAGACACCAAGCGACTTGCCCGAGATGCCACAGCATGCACGTGGCCCCACTGGGACATCAACTGAGGCTTTCTCCAGGCAGTGCTCCTGCCTGGTCTGCCGTGCCAGGCCACCTCCTGGATGGCCCATGCCCGTGGCTTCTGCCTCCAGGGCACAAGTAGGATTATGCAGAGGTCTCAGGCATGGGGATCAGCAGACAGGACTTGAGGGCTGGCTTTGCACTTGCCAACTCTACCATTTAGGGCATGTTCCTAATTGCTTTAAATTCTGCGCAGCTAAAAAGTGGAGATGCTAAGATTTCACTCCTAAGGCCATGAGAGGTCACAGCATGAAACAAGAACGTGAGGCCACGCACACTGCACACTTGTCTCAGGACTGCACTGGATGTAAGGAGTAGAGGCTGTTGATGACTTTAAAACTCACTTATTGGGGAGTTCTGTGACACTCTAGTGGCTAGGACTCCACCCCTCCACTGCAGGGTGGCACAGGTTCAATCCCCACCAAGGCCCCACAAGCCACACATCATGGCCAGAAATAAAAAAAATCAACCAAACCAAAAAACCCTTCCTCATTAGATCCAGTTCTCCTCCCTTGCTCTCAGCCAACAGGTCTAGACTCCCCAGCCTTTGAGCGTGGGGCACTGTTCTGCACAGAATGTTCGAAATTTTGAGCTGGGCCTTACAGGATGACTAGTCAGACAAGCAAGAGAGAGGTTGCCAAGACCAGTAGGTGTGAGAGTGCTGGGTTTTCCAAAAACGATGGCTCTCCCCATGTGTCTGGACCTTGCAGGTGGCCTGAGGGGATGCAAGGAGAGAGAAGCCTAAAGAGGTAAAGAGGTAAATGCAGCGAGGAATGGATATGAAACTGGCTTATGGCTTGGAGGGTCCATGATGGGGGTCCAACCAGACCTCTAAGTCTGAGGCTATTTTAAGCAGGATGGAAAAAAAAAACCCAGAACTTTCTGGGTGCTTCCAGCTACCCCACAACTGATTGGCAGCAAGAGCAATATTTTTGTTGTTGGGTGAACTCATCTGTTTCTCTCCCCAATTGTAAGTTCCTTATGGATAATTCTGTTTTCCCTAGATTTACCCATCTACCCTTTCCATTGCTAGGGTGACTTCAGATGAAGATGATCTTTTCTGAATTTGAGAGTAGAAACACGTAGGAACATGCAATTGTAAAGTCAGAAAGGTTTNGGGTGAACTCATCTGTTTCTCTCCCCAATTGTAAGTTCCTTATGGATAATTCTGTTTTCCCTAGATTTACCCATCTACCCTTTCCATTGCTAGGGTGACTTCAGATGAAGATGATCTTTTCTGAATTTGAGAGTAGAAACACGTAGGAACATGCAATTGTAAAGTCAGAAAGGTTTTGATTATTGGTATGAAAGAAGGATTAGATTAGAATAAGAAAAAACAAAACAGGTAGCTGCCTCTTAGCTTGGCCTGTCTGCAACACAGCAAAACAGATCAATAAGTTTATTACTAAGGGGAGAAAAATTCTCTAAAGTTTATAATGAACAAGAAATGGTACAGGGACTTCCCTGATGGTCCAAGTGGTTAACAAGAGTCCATGCTTCCAACGCATGGGGCATGGTTTGGATCCCTGATAGGGCTTCCCTGGTGCCTCAGATGGTGAAGAATCTGCCTGCAAGGCAGGAGAGCCAGGTTTGATTTCTGGGTCAGGAAGATCTCCCGGAGAAGGTAACAGCTACCCACTCCAGTATTCTTGCCTGGAGAATTTCATGGACAGAGGAACCTGGCAGGCTATAGTCCATGGGGTCGCAAAGAATCGGACACGACTGAGCAACTAACACTTTCAGTTTATCCGGGAATTAAGATCCACATGCTGCGCGGTGTGGCCAAAACAAAAACAAGAGATGGTCCACAGAAAAGAATAGCATGATATCTGTAATTTCTAATTGTATGTTTATGACATGCACCAGCACTTACTTCAACAGGCCATCTTCATTTTATTTTTACGGACATGAACATATTTCTAAGCATAACCTAGTTTCCCCAGCCCTCGCCAAACTGTGGGTAGTCTTGGGGTTACATTGAATAGTAATAACTTAATTTTTTCAGTTTATGCCAGTAATAAGCAAAATAAGGCACCCTTCCCCCCAACCCAGATGTTCACATCCTAATCACCAGATACTGTGAATGTTAGTCATATGGCAAAGGGGAATTAAGGATGCTAATCAGTTGACTTTAGGATAAGGAGCTAATCCAGGCAGGCCCAGTGTAATTAGAGGGTTCAGATAAGAGGGAGACATGAGAGTCGGTTGAAGGAGTAGATGTGACGATGGAAGCAGAGCCCTGAGTGATGTGGCCACAAGCCAAGGAGTGTGGGCAGCCTCTAGAAGATGGAAAAGGCAAGGGAAACAGATTCTCCCTTGGCCCCTCCAGAGAGAAACACAGCCCTGCCGACACCCTGATTTGAGCTCCATGAGACCCTTGGACCTCCAGAACTGTAAGATAATAAATCTGTGTTGTTTTAAGCTGCTAATCTTGTGGGGATCTGCTGCAGCTGAAATGGGAAGCGAATCTAATACCTTTGCTTGCTGACCCAGGAGCTGAGCCCTCTCCACCCACCGCAAGTCTCACTGTTTATTCTGGACAGGCATCCCCGACTGACTCATGAGAACTCGTAAACACGGCCCCCACATTCTTCCACTCCAGCTCCTTTGGTGACATGTGATGTCTGTGTTACCTTTGGGCCATGCTCTCCACCGCTGCAGGTGTCCGCTGAGAGCACCCAGGCCCATCGCCAGGGATCCCTGCGGGACACAGAGAGCATCAGGGGCTTACACCTCCCAAGCGACACTCTGTCCCTGCTGCCCTCAGCCCTTCACACCCCCTTCAAGCTGACCGTGAAGGAGCTGAGAGAATCCTCCTTCCCGCAGTCCATCTTTTTCGCCCGGGCACCTGATCTCACAGAGTGTAGCCCATGTCCCTGTGTGATACCGTTCGCTGGCAGCCCCAGGCTCTCAGGGGGTGGTCTCCGGGGAAGGGCCGGGAACTAGAGCATCCCACCTCAGCCCTCTGTCCCGCCTGGCCCTCCCAAGGCTGTCGCTGCCACCTGCCTGGGTCCTTCAGCTGCATCCCCTCCCCCTACACACAGACTTTCCGCACACATGCCCACTCTCGCCAGACGCACCCAGGTGTATATCCATTCCTGCTAAGGCCACAGAGATCCCCTTCCGTGACCACAGAAGAGTCCCAGTTTTATTTCCCCACCTGGACCCTACCTCCTGCTTCTACAATCCTGAGGTCCTCCACACTGAACTGGGCCACCACAGTGGATTTTCAGGACCTGCCAGCAGGGTGGAGCCACCGTGAAGCTTCACTCCCAGGGGCACGGGCACCCAATCGTCCCTTCTCCACCTGCAGCAGCTGGGACACCCAGCAGAGAGGCCAGGTGTGTGCCTCACAGACTCGTTTGCCAAGGCTGCCTCTCTGGGAGTGAGATGCGGATGTGGCAGCAAGTAAACTCCATTGCGGACACCCCCCCTACCCCATCACTAAAAGAGCTTGCCCTCACCCCCTGACGGCCAGCGAGAGTGGGCAGGGATGACCCCTGCTGTCCCAACCCCGGCCTCTCTGGAGGACCCCAGGCGGCCGGCTCCAGCTGACAAAGCAGTGTGGGAGAAGGGGGAGAGAAAGGGGTTTCCTGCAAGCTGGGCCAGGACCCACCAATCAGACCCTGTCTCGGCAGCTGAGTCTCTCGTGGAGCTTATTTGCATAATTTGGTTCAATATTTACCGAGCCAACCTCATTTTCTGGGCTGTCTCCACTGCCGACAGCTGAGTGGGAGAAGGGGGAGAGAAAGGGGTTTCCTGCAAGCTGGGCCAGGACCCACCAATCAGACCCTGTCTCGGCAGCTGAGTCTCTCGTGGAGCTTATTTGCATAATTTGGTTCAATATTTACCGAGCCAACCTCATTTTCTGGGCTGTCTCCACTGCCGACAGCTGGGAAGGCTGCAATTACGGCATTACAGGCGCTCAGGGAAGCCGCCGTGAGCGCACACCGAGTCGCAGCTTCCAAACAAATGCGGCCCCGGGGAGCCCCCGCCGCAGCTCCCCCACATCCCTGCAGCTGGAGCTCTGCCTGGGCCGCATCTGCACGCCCGCTCCACCCCACACAGCGACTTTGGCCACGGCGACAACTGTTACTTTTTATGAAGCTAATCCTAAGAGCTGACCGCGGCTGGGGCTTAGGTGCGGGCACTGGGCTAGAGTCCCTCTGTGGAATTTCTCACTTAATCCTCAGTGCTGCCCTGGGAGGCAATGAATCTGTGAGGACTGTTTCAGGCCACCGTTCAGACAACATGAGACTTTGTTAGCCCAGGAGGAGCCCCTGCTTCAGACATAGCTGGGTTCAAGATGAAGAAGGCATCATCAAGACTCTTTTTCTCCAAGGAACTGCGGATGGCACTCAAGGAGGCTCCCCACTGTGGCAACTCCAGACCTACCATTACCCAGGCTAGTGCGCTGGAAGTCTGAGCGCAGCGGCCAGAGTCCCTGAGACTCACTCGGATTGGACAGGCAGGGAAATTTACTTTTCAAGGGAAGCCTTCTGTGGTCCAGAGTGGAGCAAAGAGAGGACAGGGACGGATCCAGGGCAGACAGGCAAAGGACCGGCATGTTGGTCCACAACTCACTGAACCTGCCCTGGAGTGCAGGTTCCTTTAGGCCAGGGACCCATCATATTTACTCCCCATCATCTAGAAGTGTCTCTAGACATGAGAGGCTCTCAGTAAAAAGCAAGTGATGGAGGCTGATTCCTGTTTCTTGAGGGACTGGAACATATTTGAGGCTTAGACAGCCATTGTGTGGATAAAAATAGCCATTCAAGTCGGACTGCCATGATTAAATGAGAAAATATAAGCAAACATGCCTAAAAATAGACAACACATAGGGGCTCCATAAGAGCACAGACTTCATAGACTCATCCATTTTCCAGTTATACTCAGCCATGGTAATCTGACTCAGATGGACAGTGATTTCCTATAGGCTACTTGTGTCTCCTGATACAATCGTTTTAAAAAATAATACCACTAGGGTTGGGGGGAAGAGAGAAACAGGTCATGGAGATTAAGAGGCACACACTTTCAGTTACTAAATAAGTGAGTCACAGGAGATGAAATGTGGGAATATAGTCAATAATTATGTGCTAATATTTTTGTATGGTGACAGATGGCAACAAGATTTATCATGACCATTTTGAAATGTACAGAAATATCAGATCACTGTGTTGTGTACCAGGGACTAACATACTGTTGTAGGTCAATGATACTTCAAAAATAACAAACAAGCTCATAGAAAAAGTCATCAGATTCACTGTCACCAGAGGTGGAGGTTGGGCTGGGGGAATTGGATGGAGGCAGTCAATATGTACAAACTCCCAGGTATAAGATATATAAATATTGTGATATAATGAACAGCATGATAAATATAATTAACACTGCTGTAAGTTATATATGAGAGTTGTTAAGATAGTAAATTCTAATAGTTCTCACTACAAAGAAAAAGATTTTTTGTCTTTAATTTTATATCTATATGAGATGGTGTTCACTAAACTTACTGTGATAATCATTTCATGATGTATATAAGCCAAATCATCATTATGCTATACACCTTAAACTTGTAAGTGCTATATGTCACTTATGTCAATAAACTGAAAGAAAAATAATAGCACAAGTCATTTTTAGCATGCTTTGCCATTTACAATGCACCTTTACAATAATGACCTCATTTGATTCTCTCTACACATTCATGTTTACATCCTGATGAAGGTGAAAGAGGAGAGTGAAAAAGCTGGTTTAAAACTCAATATTCAAAAAACTTAGGTCATGGCATCTGGTCCCATCATTTCATGGCAAATAGAAGCGGGAAAAGTGGAAGCAGTGACAGACTTTATTTTTTTTGGGCTCCAAAGTCACTGTGGACAGTGACTGCATCCATGAAATTAAAAGACGTTTGATCCTTGGAAGGAAAGCTATGACAAACCTAGAGAGCATATTTAAAAGCAAAGACATCACTTTGCTAACAAAGGTCTGTATCGTCAAAGCTATGGTTTTTCCAGTAGTCATGTATAGATGTCAGAGTTAGACCACAAAGAAGGCTGAGCACCAAAGAACTGATGCTTTCAAACTGTGGTGCTGGAGAAGGACTCTTGAGAGTCACTTGGACTGCAAGGAGATCAAACCAGTTAACACTAAAGGAAATCAGCCCTGAATATTCATTGGAAGGACTGATGTTGAAGCTGAAACTCCAATACTTAAGCTACCTGATGCGAAGAGCCAACTCATTGGAAAAGACCCTGATGATGGGAAAGATTGAAGGTAAAAGGAGAAGAGGGTGGCAGAGAATGAGATGGTTAGATAGCATAACCAACTCAATGGACATGAATTTGAGCAAACTCTGGGTGATGGTGAAGGACAAGGAAGCCTGGCTTGCTTAGTCCATGGGTTCACAAAGAGTCTGGACACAACTTAGCGACTGAACAACGACAAACAAAACCTCCATGTGAACTAGACAATAACGCCTAATGTTTGTGGAGAGTTTCTCCACGCCAGGCGTTGTTCTGGATGCACGGTTCTAGATGGTGTGCGTTCGTTCATCCCCTTCATCTTCGCAAGAGCCCTTTAAAGTGCATGTTATTCTCCCCACATCACAGATGAGGCAAGTGGGGCACAGAGGGGTGAAGGAACATGATGATGGTCACACAGCTGAGAAACAGCAGGTACTCCAATCATCTGGCTTTGGCCTACCGTATTTAACCACTAAGCAAAATGCTGTATTATTCTCCCCACATCACAGATGAGGCAAGTGGGGCACAGAGGGGTGAAGGAACATGATGATGGTCACACAGCTGAGAAACAGCAGGTACTCCAATCATCTGGCTTTGGCCTACCGTATTTAACCACTAAGCAAAATGCTGTTTTAGTGAGTTTCATGAGAAAACTTGACCTGAAATAATGCAGTGGCCTCACAAGCAGTAAGTAGCCAAGCTTTGGAAGTGAGTGCAAGTAATCTGCACTTTTCCCACTTCCCAGTCAGTAAAGCCCAGTCTCTTTCCTTCCATAGTACAAAAGTGGGTGCAGAGCACCCCAGTTCTCAGAGGGCAGCCGCTGTGGGACTCCAGACCCAGAACAGACAGCCACCAGGCACCTGGGAGGTCTGTGAGCTGGCTGAGTGGTGTGGGCAGGAGAACGGGGATCCCCTACTTAATTCCCTTTTGCTTCACGCCAGACCTCAGGGCCAGGGAGGCCGGGTGCTGGGTGGTCAGAGAGAGGGGCGTGCTTGCCGGGCCACCTGGAGCCAAGCCTGAAGCAGCTCTGGGCGCCCCGATAAGGCACCCACCCCCACACACACCGGAGAGCACCAGGAACCGTCCGAGAGGCAGATCACAACAAGCATCTCACCGAGCTGGGCCTGGTGGGAGTTTTTTCCATTCACCAGCAGAGAGGAGACACTCACCAGGAAAACAGTGAACTAGCCAGAGCGCCGCACTCTGAGCCTGCCCACGCACAGCTGGGGCGGCGAGCGGCACCTGAAGGGCTTATGGCACAAAGCCTCTGTGGGAACAGCAGGCAGGAGGGCCGCCGGGTCAAAAGTTTACCCCGCAGAGTCCCAATCTCAGAATGCAAGGTGGCACTGAGATCTGACCTTGGAGCCGTAAAAGGGTATCAGTGGAAATCCACCCCGTGGTTGTGTATGATGTTAACATCAGGGAACACTGAGAGAAGGATAGACAGGAGCTCTCTGAGTTACCATTTTCCGAAAATTTTAAATTATTCCAAAGAAGTTTTGTCAAATTAAAAAAAAAAATTTCTCCCGAGGGACTCTCAACCCCATTGCGTGCTCTGCAGCCTAAGTCATTTCCGCTTTTGTGCCTTGGTTTCTTCATGTGGGCACACAAACATGGGGATAATGATGGTTCCTGCCCTAGAGTATAAGGAGCCCTTAGCCTCGTCCGGCCCCGTAAACATGAAACAAACATGGGCTGTTATAATTATCCACACAGTCCGCCTTCACCCACAGACGACACCTCCAGGACTGCCCCCAGATTCCCCTCCATGGAAGGACTTGCTGCCGAGCTGCAGAGAGCAGCCCTTCCTGGGGGCAGCCAGACCTGCTGACCGAGTGATGCGGCAGGGGACTGTGGCTCGGAGGCCCAGGCACTTGTCAGACGTGGGACAGCTCTGCCCAGCAAGGCTGGCTCCAGGTCTCCCTGCGGACTGGTGGAGGCTTCATCAGGCTGCTTCGCAGTTGCCTCCCTCCTCTGCTGATCCCCAACAAATCTCTTGCCCCTCGAACTCCATTTCCGTGCTTGCTTCCTGGGAACCTTACCTGAGGCAGCTGGTCCTGGGAGTGGTCCAAGAAAACAGGAGATAAATGGGGCTCGGGACTGCCTGAGTCCCCACTCCACTGACAAGGAAGAGCCCATCACTGGTAGAAGGAGAAGCATGGGCAGGTGTCAACATAAGGTGGCTATCGACTGATGAATGGGCCCTGTACCCGTGGGTGGAGTGTGCGGGCAGGCCTTGAATGTACCGGGCATGTGAGACCGAGGGTGGGGTGGCGAGTAATCGTAACTTTAAAGATGACAGTATTAGGGCTTCCCTGGTGGTCCAGGAGTTAAGAATCTGCCTGCCGATGCAGGAGACAGGGGTTTGTTCCCTAATCTGGGAAGATCCTACATGCCACGGAGCAACTAAGACAGTGAGTTGCGACTATTAAGCCTGTGCTCTAGAGCCAGGGAGCCGCAATTACTGAGCCCCACGTGCTGCAACTACCGAAGCCCGGGTGCCCTAGAGCCCATGCTCTTCAGTGAGAGTAGCCACTGCCATGAGAAGCCTGCTCACAACGACAAGAGAAAGCCTGCCTGCAGCAAGGAAGGCCCAGTGCAGCCGAAAGTAAATAAATAATACATAAAAAAATTAAGGGAAAAAAAAGATGACAGTATTAAGCGGCTATCACTGAGTATAGGTTACCCCAAAGGTTGGTTTGGGTTTTTCCAGAACATCTTTCGGAAAACCTGAATGAACTTTTGGGCCCACCCAATACTATGGATTCCCCCCCTGAAAGATAATGAACAGCTCAGGCCTCCTGGCAGCCAGTGGAAAGGCAGGAATGGAAGGGCTTCTGCAGCTGCACACTAGCCGAGGTGCATCTTCTATCTGGGAGACACAATAGTCTGAGTGGCTGAAATTCAAAGACATTGCACTGCTCCACCAGGGCAAGTCCAGTTAGGCCAGGGTAAAGTCCTGGGATCCCGACCTTTGGGAGAGGGACACCTGCAGAGAGGCCCTGAATGTTTCAAGTCCCCAGACTCCACGGTACCCTCTGAGCCAGAAGCCTGGTCCAGCCACCCCCTCCACCCAAGACAAGTACATTGGCTCCTGCCTGCAAGGCAACACATGCACCTCTGTCCTTCTGGGATTGCCTGGTGCAAACGATGCTCACATTCCTTTTACTAGTTTTTTTTCCCCCGTCGTTAACACCCAAAACCTTTTTCACAACAAGGCCAGATCTGAGGTTAGTTCCTAGAGCCTAGGCTGGTGCATTGGCCTCCGGTGTTCTTGAACGTCTGGCCCTTGGAGCATTTGCTGGGTTTGGTGTTCTTGAACTTCTGGCCCTTGGAGCATTTGCTGGGTTTGATGTTCTTGAACTCTGGCCCTTGGAGCATTTGCTGGGTTTGGAGCGGCCGCGTCGGTTCCCAGGGCACTTGGGAGGATCAGGGAGTGGGAAGGGGCTGCTATCCAGGGGCACGTGGCGTCACCCCGGGTGATGGCGAGGATGGCGCCCCTCACCAGCCTCTTCCTGGGGGTACAGGTGCCCCCCATGAGGGCGCCAGCCTTCAGTGTGGATGCCTCCACACATGCACAGCATCTGTTACAGTGGTTTGTCCTCCCGGCCGGAGAGCCTCGTCTTCTGGATTATCTGCAACCGGGACAGTGGCGGCGAGTTGCTGCCACTCGTGAACAACCTCTAGCACAAGCTGGTTGAAGGTAGAGTTGGTTCCTCTGGGGCAGAAACTGTGGCTGGACGAGCTTTTTGGTTCTCCTTGGGCAAGTGTCCACTCCCATGATGGCGTCTCTTGCTCAGATAGGTCCCTAATACATCCTCTAATTCGTTTCCAGCTTTCTCTTTTACATTTAGGTCTTAGTTAGCTGAAGATGGCTTCCCAGGTGGCGTTAGTGGTAGAGTCCGCCTGCCAATGCAAGAGACGTAAGAGACCTGTGTTTGATCCCTGGGTTGAGAAGATCCCCTGGAGGAGGGCGTGGCAACCCACTCCAGTATTCTTGCTTGGAGAATCCCATGGACAGAGGAGCCTGGCGGGCTACAGCCCATGGGGTCACAAAGAGTCACATGACTGAAGCAACGAGCAACCAAGCAGCTGAAGACAGGCACGCGTGCGCGTGAGATGACTTTATTTTTGTCCAGATAGAAGCCAGTCTCCCCAGCAGCATTCACTAAAGACTCCATCCTCTGCGCACTGATTTCAGTGTCTTCCCTCACATGTCAAGCTCTCCTGTGTTCCTAGATCTGCTGCTGGATTTCTGGCTTTGTTCCGTTTGGCTACTTTCTCCTGAGTTACTTCTTAGGCCATGGCTTCGTAATACATCTTATTACAAAGTGTTAAGTGAGGTCGGTGTAAATAATAATTATCATTACAGATGAGGGCACTTAGGCTCGGAATATTTGAGTGAGTTGGCCAAGATCACAGGACTAATTAGTGGCCAAATCAGGATTCAGACCCACGTTTACTTGCCTGGTGGCCCAGCTGGTAAAGAAACTGCCTGCAGTGTGGGAGACCTGGGTTTGATCCCTGGGTTGGGAAGATCCCCTGGGGAAGGGAACAGCGAACACTCCAGTGTTCTGGCCTGGAGAAGCCCACTGCCTCTACAGCCCATGCGGTCACAAAGAGTCAGACATGACTAAGCGACTTTGATTCACTTGCATTATTTCAAAGACTGGGATCTTTTTACTTCACAAGGCTGTCCTCAGAGTTCCCAGGGAGCAGAAGGGGTTGGTTGGGATGGTGTTTTGACTACAATGATTTTATGCTCCCTACCTCAGAGAAGGTCATGTTCCTTCCCAGAAGCAACTGACATTTCCTTTGGCTCCTGGAACCAGAGAGAAGCCACATTATCTGCCATTGTCTGCCCTTGGGAGGACCCAGCAGGGCAAAGAGGACCAGTTCCAAGCTCAGGACCCAGAGAAAGCTTCCATGTTAGTGGGCAGTGGGCTTCCGGCTTCCTATACTGTGGCTGTAAGGAAGGCTGAGAAGCCATATAATTATCTTTATTTCTTTGAAAACAGATCTGACCACAGCTGTCTCCTTTGCTAAAAACAAAATAAATAAATGACCCTCCCCCCACTCCACCCACATTAAGAAAAAAAAAACAAACCTACAGTGGTTCTCCAATGAAGCAATAGGGCACAGGCTTGCGTTTTCTTTTTTCTGTTTCTTTTTAGAAAGATAAACAACTTAAAAGATAAAAAGATAATAACTCTTATTTTTTTTTCCATAATGGAATCATACAGATTCTATTATGTGCCTCAAATGTAAAACATCAAAGTGTAGCTTTAGAGGCAACTGGTCTGCTCAGCCTTCTCCTCGTGTCTGGCATACAGCAGGTGCTGAGTGAACACTTACGGCTGCAGGGGCATGTGGCTGAAGGATCCCCGTGGTTAAGCGAGGGCCATCAGTTCAGCTGGGGAGTGACACATAACTGGGTCAGGGCCAGACAGCAGGGAGCAGAGGGCTTCAGGTGGTGTCACAGGTCAGCCTGGGATGTCTCCATCACAGCACCTAGGAGAAGGCTGGAAGACCCTGTCTGTGTGTGGCTGGGTTTTGAAGGTGAGCAGGCTGATTCTTCTAAAGGGAGGGTTTTCTCCACCCCACCTCACTCTATGTACTGACTGTAACATAAATCTGAAAGAGAAACATGAAAACAAAAAACCCATCTGACTCCAAATCCTAAGAGCTTTCCTGGGTTCCCCTTCCGGGCGTGTCATAGGAGGGCAAGGTACAAGAGCATCTCAGATGAAGACAATCGCACGGTCTCCTCAACCCCAGTGCTCACACAGACAGAAAACCAGCATAAAGGGGGACACCAGGGTGGCCTGGAGACAGGTCCCCATCCTCCCTGGGCTATGTTCTAGTTACGTCACCTTCTCTGAGCCTCAGCTTCTCATTAAGCGAGTCAATGTAGATGAAGCCTAGTGCCCATAGTTCCCTTCTGTCCTTTCCCCTACGCAGAGCACCAGTGTTCCTCAGGGCAACAGAGGGCCACTAGGGGATGGCTTTTCTAGACCAGCATCTCCCCCCTTCCGCTGAGCTGGATTCCCCACACAGCCTTCATCTCTTCCAGAACACAGAGATGCTGCTTCCCCCTAACCTACAGGGTTCATCCCCATCCTCCCACCTGAAACACTGCATAGCTCTCCCTCACCACAAGGGGGCGTGTCAGGGCATGGTGGAGAGCCTGTCCTGGCATTTCCCCATCACTCAACTTGGGTTTTCCATGTTAAGTTCCCCCTCCAACGCTTAGAGCGGCCTCCCTTCCACCCCAAACCTGCAGCAGGGCTCCAAAGCACAGTTCCTTCCAGTTCCCTTGTAAGTCGTGGGTGCCGAGCTCCTTCTGCTGATGATTGACTTGGCAAGTTTTGTTTTGGCTTTGACGTGATGTCCATAAAACAAACGTGCAAATGAAGTTATGGTCAGATATGCAGTGAGTGCTCGGCACGTTCAGAATGCAGAACAAGTGAGTAGCCCTCTGCTGGCTCCTGGGCAAGAACGCCTCCTCAGAGCTTGTGATACTGAAGCGGGTTTTAAAGGTGGGAAAGGAGTTCATGGGAAATAGATGGGGAAACAGTGGAAACAGTGCCAGACTTTATTTTTTTGGGCTCCAAAATCACTGCTGATGGTGACTGCAGCCATGAAATTAGAAGACGCTTACTCCTTGGAAGAAAAGTTATGTCCAACCTAGATAGCATTTTCAAAAGCAGAGACATTATGTGTGTACAGGTGTGGAAAGGCCTGGGTAATGGGGTCGTGCTGCACGTGGTGGAGAGGCAGGGAGATGGGCTGAAGGCACTTGCTGAAGCAAGCCTGTCAAGGGCACGGAAAGTCAATCAGAGAAGTTCAGCCTTCATCACCCTGAGAGCTGGAGTGGAAGGCATTTGGCAGAGAGACAGCACACAAGCTCCAGGAATCAGTATCCCCACCCTGTCTGCAGCAGACAGGAGGAAATCTTTCACCAGTGCGCCAGTGACTATCCCATATAGAGTATTTGGGGTCACTGAACAGGACTAAAGTGGAAAAACCATCATCTAACACAACAGTTCTCAAACTTTCTAGTCTTGGGGCCTCTTCTCCCTCTTAAAAGTTGAGAAACCCAAGAGTTTTTCTTTGTGTAGGTTAGATCTACCAATACTTAATTAGAAATTAAAATTGAGAAGTTCTAACAGTTGATTCATTTTTTAAAAAGATTTCTTTTGATGTGGGCCATTTTTAAGATCTTTGTTGAATTTGTTACAATATTGCTTCTGTTGTTTATGTTTTGGTTTTCTGGCCACAAGGCATGTGGGATCCTAACTCCCTGACCACTGATCAAATCCACACCTCTTGCATTGGAAGGCAAAGTCTTAATCACTGGGCTGCCAGGGAAGTCCCCCAAAATTCATTCATTTAAAATAAACCTACTACATGTTATTTTTAATCTTTGTGAAAAATAACTTGAAGAAATCAGTGACAGGAATGGTGTTGTGTTTGATTTTTGCAAACCTCTCTGTTATCTGGCTTAGTGGAAGGCAGCTGGCTTCCCACAGCTGCTCCCTCATTCCATCTGCTGTTATGTCACATTCCGTGCAACCTCTGGGAAACTCTGCGATGTACCTGTGTGTGTGGCGGAGGGAGGGGGGTGAAAATAGCAAGCAGAGTCAGTGTTGTTATGAAAATGGTTCTGATGTCATAGACGCCTTGAAAGCAGTTTTCAAGCCACATTTTAAGAACGGCTAAGCAAATCATCAGAGCAGCAAATAGCTGTTGAAACAGCAAGGAGGAAATTTTTTAAAATCACAGAAGGAAAGAGACTTAATTCAGGAGATAGGAAGAGGTCGGGATGAAAACAAAGCAACATCACCAAGGGTGACCTGTGCTTGCCTCCTGGCTCTGCCACTTAGTAACCGTGTAGGTGTAGCTTTGGCCTGATTGAAACCTCAATTAAAGTGAAAGTGAAGTTGCTCAGTTGTGTCTCTTTGCGACCCCATGGACTATGGCCCACCAGGCTCCTCCATCCATGGAATTTTCTAGGCAGGAGTACTGGAGTGGGTTGCCATTTCCTTCTCCAGGGGATCTTCCCGACCTGGGGTTCAAACCGGTGTCTCCCACATTGCAGGCAGATGTTCTACCGTCTGAGCCCCCAGGGAGGCCCCGAAACCTCAGCTAATCCATCTGTAAATTGGCGGTAACACTAGTGTAGGTAAAGCATGCAGCACAGGGTGGGACACTTGCACTTGTAAAGGTTAGCCCCTTCTCTCGGGCCCAGAGAGGACTCCGCGAGAACAGCCTTGGTTCAGTAGCGAGGAGACATATGTATATATATATATATATACACACACACACACACACACACACACAAGACTGGGGTAGGCTGTTCATGCTTCTGTAACATGGGTCAGATGTGGACTCCAAGCACATGGGTATCTTGAAGACTTTGGTATTATTAGCACAGCTGCTCAACCCAAGGCCTGTCAAACCAGCAAGCTCAAATTCAGGCAGCACTAATGGAGGTACCAGGCACAGAACGAGGGAGGTAAGATCTCTAGCAGTTGCACCGCTTACACCCTCCCTCAAGTATTGTATTCAGCAGCATAACATCGTCATGTGTTCTGCGCTTAGTCGCTCAGTCGTATCCGATTCTTTGCGGCCCCATGGGCTGTAGCCTGCCAGGCTCCTCTGTCCGTGGGGATTCTCCAAGTGAGAATACTGGAGTGGGTTGCCATTCCCTTCTCCAGGGGGATCTTCTCAACCCAGGGATTGGACCCAGGTCTCCCACTTTGCAGGCAGATTCTTTAACATTGGCGTAACTCATTCCAAGTGAGGGATTTTTTTTTCAGCATGGAGGAGACTTGGCCAAAGGGTAAGGGTGGGAGGTGGTCTGGGAGACACAATCACTCTTCTCAAAGACCTGAGAGGTTGGCACACTGACTCAGGGTAACCCCTAGAAGTGAACCAGGCCCTGAGGATGGCCTACTACCTGGACAGGTAGAGGGGAGCCTGACAAGCCTGGAGTGTCTAAAAGGTAGGAAGTCTGAGCTGGCGGTAGTGAGGGCCACATCGCAGGAAGGGTTCAAGTGGAGGCTAGAGATGAGGCATGGCGGCACCCACAGGCCCTTTCCAGCCTGAGCTCCCGTGCCTCTGGCACACTGGAGACTGTCGGAGGAAATCTAAAGGACACACCGAGTGTCCCCAGGGATGGGTGAAACGGGCAGTGGGCCTCTGTCAGGCAATCTTGCTGTGTTCTCTGCCAAACTCGATTCAGAGATGAGACATAGCTGCCAATTCCTCGGCCTAGAAACTGACAGGAGAAAAGTCAGCATTGCTCAGAAACAGTGTGTAGACATGAAAACCTTATGTGCATGTGTTGCCAATGTTTGTGCCATGCTGACCAGCTGAAAGGGAAGCCCACCAGCCCCCCTGGGAATGCTGAACTGCTAAAAGTGAAGGAGAGAAGACCAAGGCACCCAGGGATTGAGGAGGGGCACCCAGCACCACTGATATTCAGCCACTCATCCAGGCGCCACTCCTCACGTTGTAGAAAGGCAAAAACCTCCCAGCCTCCAGGACAGGCAGTCTGCAACCACATCAGACTATCCTGGCCTTGCCAATCTACTCTCTCCCTTGACCCCTACTAGCAAGCTCTGAGGTGGGCTCTGCGTTACAGAGGAGACCTGGTCACATGGGTGGAGTCACAGATCTGGCATGGGGCATGAAGACAGAAACCCAGGCCCAACTCCAAGCCCAGATCTTCAGGTCCCTCTGACCTGCCCCAGCCTGAGACTCTTAGGACTGCAGCTGTTGGTCTGCTCTGTTTTTGTCTCAGATGCAGATCCATCTGGAATCTGTCAACAGAATCCTGCTGCCCCTATAACCAGCCAGCTGACAGTATTGTGTGTCAGGTCTTCAGAATCTGGTGCCAAGGTCCCTGGGCTGAGGAGAGAAAAAACAGAGCAGACACTGTTCTTTGCCCCTCAACTTCTTAAGCTGACTTTTAGAACTGAAGGGATGACAGACCTGGTAAGGAGAACCTGGAGCCCTAGTAAAAATGACAAAGGTTGTCCCAATTATTTGTACATTGCCTGTTTATCCATGCAGTGCTGACCAGTACTTCCACCCTTCACTCGTTCTGAGGATACAGAGATGAAAGACACAGGCACTGACTTGAAAGAGCTCGTCAGAGCTTGCTCATTCACTGTATAGTTTAATGGGTGACACAGATAGACGATTTCAATTCAGGATTTCATCTTCAGAGTAGATACAAGTGGCTGAGGGAATAGGGAGGTCAGGTCTCTGGCTCCAATTGGAGGGAAAGGGGGTCATGGTCAAATGGGGTCTTGTATAGTTTTGAACACTGAGGAATCAGTAAAAGAGGTGGGAACAATGTCAAAACAAAAGCTTGCCTGGCCTCAGGCACCTGCTCACTAGCTGCTGAATGCATGAGGAGGACGGTAGCCTGTGCCACGGCAGAGACACGGCAGGGCGCATTTCTGGGGGCGCCGCGAACAGCCTGGCCTGTGGCTGCACTCCCCTCCCCTCGTCTGCTCCTCCCCGACCACCACCAGCACCTGAAACACACCCTTAGGCAGCTGAGTGGCTAAGCAGATTGTTCATATACAGAGGTGACAGATAAGCACACTGGGCATAACGGCAGCTCAGTCTCTCAGTGTCCAAGAAAAGGTAATGCCATTTGCAGCCACGTGGATGGACCAACAGACCATCATACTAAGTGAAGGGAGTCAGGAAGAAAAAGACATATTATTTATATGTGGAACCTAAAACACGATACAAATGAAGTTATTCACAAAAAAGGAACAGACTCACAGACATAGAAAACAAATTTTTCATTACCAAAAGGGAAGGGGTGGTGGGTGGGTGGGTGGATGGAGGGCCAGGGATAAATTAAGAGTGTGGGATACAACTACTACATTTTGGAAAACAGTAGAATGGGAAATATGAAAAAGTATACATAAAAGATATTATATATATGTGTATACACATATACCTGAATCACTTTGCTGTGCATAAGAACACTGTAAATCAACTGTATTTCAATAACTTGTTAAAAAAAAAGGGAGGGGAATACCAGTGTGAGCTCATGTTCAGTATCTGTGTGTAGGCATAGGAATACAGATGTAATGTTTGCTATGTGTATTTATTTTCTCCGTGTCTACTGAAATGCCTGGGAGCAGTGAGACTCCAGTAGTGTTGGTTTCTACATACAATCTGCATGAAAGGGAACCAGAGCTTTCTGCAGAAAATGCCAAATTCCAGGGCTGGTGCACAGAGAACACCGGGTTGGTCAAAAAAGTTCACTCGGTTTTCCCAAACTATCTGGCCAACCCAGTACAAGAGCCTGAAATATATTATTGTGTGAGAAAGTAAGGAAATACTCAAAAGAGTGATAAGGACATGCCAAATACAGACGCTAGCTTTAAGAACAAAACCAACGCAACAGTGACTTCCCTTGCAGTCCAGTGGCTGAGATTTACTTTTCAGTGCAGGCAGTGGGGGTTCAATCCCTGGCCAGGGAGCTAAACTCCCACATGCCTCATGGCCAAAAACACCAAAACATAAAATAGAAACAATATTGCAACAAATTAAAGACTTTAAAAATGGTCCACGTCCAAAAAAAATAAATCTTAGAAAAAAAAACAGGATAATTTGAGCATCAATATAATGACAGATTATATGCTAGCGAATAAAACAGGAATAGAGTTCATACAGGAAGGCAGATTACAAGTGAGGGAAAGAGAATGCCAGAATACAGGTGAATGCTAATTAATAAAAGATGAAGAAATCATGTCATTTGGAAAGGGCATAGCAGTACTTTTTCCAAAAATGCGTAATTTGAGTCTAGTCATGAGGAAACACCAAACATAAATTGAGGGACATTGCATAAGACAAGCACCTTGTAATCTCAAAAAAAAAAAAAAAAATAGGCTCTCAGACATCAAGGAAGGACTGTGAAAGAGTATAGCCTGGAAACCAACTAAATGCAGCGTGTTATTCTCGACTGAAGCCTTCTGCTATGGCAGACATTACTAGGACAACTGCAACACATAAGTGGGTTTGGGGAAGTAGTGGGTGGGTTTAATTGGGAGCTTTTTGTGCTGTTCCCACAATTTTCTGTAAGTCTGAAATGGTGCAAGGATGAAAAAATTTAAGGTTCTTTGCAAAAATGCGAACATAGCATAAAATTTATAACCCCAAAGTTTAAGATACAAAATTATTTTAAAGTGGAGATAAATATTACCTTAAATGATTATCAAACAAGCAGAAGCAACCTTATTGACCAAAAAGAATTTTGAAAACAAAAACAAAGGAAACCACACAAAATGCCACCATCAACAAACAGGACTAAAATGTGAAAAAGCTGCAAAGAAAAACAAATCACTTAAGGGTTCATAAAAGCATCCCTTGTCACACACAAATTCTAACCTTAAGCTGTTCTAAGGCATAGCCTCACCAGCCCCTTTCATTCTCATCCAATTTTTAACCAATTTTGAGGTAACTTATTGTGTTCTTCTAATCTGCTATTGTTGGCAAATAAAATCCTGCTGATTTCTGTGATTTACTGCCAGACACTAAGAATTCTGAGACAAATTTGGACTTTGTCATAGAGATGGAAGATGTCAATAACAAAACTCAGGATCCACATCGAATATCCTTTGAGACTTAAGGTTGCAGTCCAACAAGCAGTCCTGGCAGACGCAGGCTTTAGGTGTGAAAGGCCACTGGCAGGAAGCCCATCGAGAGCCGGTGTAAGTGTAGAAGTGCTCAGTTTTCATCACAGAAAACCTAATAGTCAAAACACTGGAGAAAATTGGCTTGGCTCCTTGGGAGGCCAACCTTGCCAGGTACCTGAAGACCACCTCGTGGTCTAGAGAGGGACACCATCTACAAACATCTGTAACTCATCCTGAGCCAGGTGAGAAGAGAGGATGAAAGCCTACTAGCGCAACAAGAATAGAAAATAAGTTTGCGTGAGACAGGAGGCAGAAGTCTGTGCTCCAGCTACGCGGAGCTGTTGAAGGATCCATTAGTATTCAGCCCCTGTGTAAACTGAGCTCCATGGCAAGATCACCACGTTCCCATTCACTGTGGAATCCACAGCACCACATGTGAAACAAATTCGTCACCAGTGATGTTTCTTTGGTCCTCCTAGCCTCTTCACAGTGCAAACCCTTCTTGAGGGACCACGTTTGCCATATTAACTATATGACAGGGAAGATCTTTTATAACCAGTCTGTCACTATTTGGTGTGGCTCCCAAACATCAGTGCACAGAGCTCTCTTCCCTAGCGAGTCCAAGCTTTGCTACCTACCTCCGTCACCGTTGCTCCCACCCCCAAACGACCCACACAGTTCAGGTTCAACTGTTCTCTCCCTCCAGGGTTCCACCCACTCTTCCAGCTGTGGTCAAGATCCTCCCTCTTACCGACTCAAGTCTGATCCCAGGGCCCAAGGATTCCCAGATGCATCCATCTGACTTTTCTGTTCTGAGTCTTCACTATGCTAAGTGCTTCTGACCCCGCTTAGTGCTGCATTTTGGACTTCTCTGGTCAATCAGATGGTAAAGAATCTGCCTGCAACGCAGGAGACTCAGGACTGACCTCCTGGGTCGGGAAGATTTCCCTTGGAGAAGGGAATGGCCACCCACTCCAGTATGCCTGCCTGGAGAATTTCATGGTCAGAGGAAACTGGTGGGCTACAGGCCATGCGGTAGCAAAGGGTGGGACACACTGAGAATAGCACTTTCACTTCTTCACTTGGTGCTTTAGTTATCTTCCTAAAGCACAACAAATAGTATAGCAATAGCAAAGAGTAATTGTAGACATCACATACCTGCCAAACTAGCACACCAGGCACTCCCCCCTTTGATAATGAGTATGTGGGGGTGATACCACAGCTCTGCAAGACCCCAGGATGGTCACAAGCAAAGCAGACTGAAGTTAAGACCTCAAGAGGCCAAGAATGACAAATAAAAGGGGGAAAAGCGCCACAATGTAACAACATATGATCGGCCTAAGTGTAATCTAAGGAGGAAAAACTTTCTGTAAAGGGCCAGAAGGTATTTAGGTTTTGCTGGCCACAGTCTTTGTGGCAACTATTCAACAGCAAACCTCTTTAGCACAAAAGTAGCTGCTTATAGATAATAGGTAAATAAAGGAGCATGACTGTGTCCCAAGAAAACCATTTATGGACACTGGAATTTGAATCTTTTCACCTTTTTGTAAATGAAACACTGAAAACTGTAAAGGCCATTCTTAGCTCATGGCTCATACAACAGGCAGTGAGCCAGATGTGGCTCATGGGACTGCAGTTTGCTGGCCCCTGGCTTAGAACAAAGTGGAACAGAATGGACACTGGGAAGTCAACTGGAAGGACACACTGTACCTGAGCTGCACAGCCAGGCAGCTCAGCAGAACACAGATGTGGTCAGGAAGCACTCCTGGGAACTGCTTTTGAATACTTTGTAGCTATCTCAGGCTGGCTGATGTAAAAAAAAATAAAAGGTTTGGAAAAGGGAGAACTCCCTGAAATCTCTCAAGCCCCCATAAACTTTGATATATACATTCTAGGAAGTGTCCCATCTCTGTGTCGATGTTTTCACTGTGAACACAAACAGGAGACCCAATAAAATCCACCTAGTGCTGGGCATTCCACACCCTAATTCACCACCAACAAAGAAAACAGAAGGATCAGTGACGGGGCACTGTCAATTTTCAATCTAAGATTCTATATAGTAAAATCATTTTAATAAATGAGAAATGCCATGTTGGATATATTGAAAATATTTTATAATTAATTCTCTAGAATCCTAGCCATTGAGTACAGGAGGAAAAAAATCATATGGTGGAACACTTCACTATTTTTAAACAATGTAAAAATATATTTGACTAGACGGCAGTAAGAATTTAACAAGTATAAACTTAAGCTTCTTCAGGTCTTCCACAGAGCAACTAAACAATCAACAGATTTCAAGAAACAGATGACAGAATACCTTGAACACAAAAACTCCAAAGTCATGGAGCCACTGAGATTAAAGAGATTCACCAAAATGTTTGTAAATTAAAAGATAACAGCAAAAGGTCACAGAAAGCCTATTACTTTCACGGTGTCATGGCTGACTCTTTCCGCAGATCAACAGAGCACTGGAAAGAACGGCCAAACTTGGCCTGAACTGTCTTCTGGTAATTATTAATCCCACTATTTGTAGTTTTGCTGTCCAAGGACAAAAGCTCCATGTGATCGATCACCTCCTGATGTCACTTTCCAGAGAAAAGAAGAGGTGGCTGCTGGTTGTTTTTTTCTCTCCTTTTCTAGTTTTCACTATGCTCTAAGCAATTAAGTAACAAATAAAATATCGTGAAAATAAATGATACTCCGTTATCTCACCAGAAATGCCATCCCTCTTCCCAACTCATTGCTCTACCTTGAAAGATGAACATATTTACAAATCCTCATTTTATTCTGAGACATTTTTGCACAATCCATTATAAAACATACAAGTAATACAAAGTCCAAAGGTCTTGCTGTGTTTATGGAATAAACACATGAAGATTAAACTACATGATTAACATGGGGAAAAAAATCATGATTTTATTTTCATAAGAGATAGGTTATGGGTGCATGATGTAAAAGCTTAAAAGTCATCACCAAACTGTGCTAAGGATTATTAAGAGATTATGTAGGATGAAATCTGTGCAAATTCATCTTCTTAACCCAGTATAAGATGGTAGAAAAAAAATTATTTCTTTAGTCTAATATTCAGCAAAAGAGAGCTGAAAAAAATAAAACAAGTAGACACACCTGCCCCCTCTTCATGATCAAATAACAATGCCAACAAAGGAGATTCCAAAGAAAAAAGCTGAGATGAAAAAAATCCAAATAAAAGCCAACATTGCTATTAAGATTTTTCTTTTAATATGCCATGAGATATCTTGATTGCATATTTTCCAAAGTACTATTCCAGCCGCATCTCCCAGCCCTTCGAAAAGATTTCGCCAGTCTTTCCAATGCAATAAAAGATGCTGGATGGCAGCTCTGCCCACCTTCTTTTTTCAAAAGCAAAATAATCCTAACAACTTGAATGGTCATACATTCTTATCTAATAAAGAAAAAACATTTACAAATGTCAGAAACCCAGTTTTGAGACATTTGCATTAATCTTGAACTGAATCAGCATTTTGTGGGTTTTAAAAAAGGCAGCAGTTGGAATTCACGACTTGCTGACAAACACATTTCTGCTGAGGAAAAGGGAAGACAGGGCGAGTGAACGCTGCATTTCTTCATTGGCCCCAAAGTGCTAACTCCACAAAGGGATACATCAAAAGCAAACATGCAACCGTGGTTTTTATAACTTTTTACTGCAATATAACAATGAAGTAAACAGTAATTAGGCAGCTACCAATTTACCCCCCAAAATAAACCAAAAAAAAAAAAAAAAATGTAAACAGAAAAATAACTCTGCCTATACTTGTACAGCTTCGCAAATCATGTTAGAAGGGTCTCACATTCAATGATCAAGAAATTTAAAATAGCAGTTAATTATTTTCATCTTAAGAAAATGTTTCCCATCTCCCCCCTTCAACCCCAAGTATTTATCATGAAAGAATGGGCTTTCTTACACATTAATTTTATACTTATTTGAAGCAGCAACAATAACCATCAATAATTTGGCATTTCTGTTTACAGTCACTCCCATTTTTTTTTTTCCAATTTCACACAGCCATTATCCAGTGTTGTCATAAAATAGGGACTGTAGATTCTAGGTAGCAAAGATTCTTTCT
Source organism: Cephalophus harveyi (assembly GCA_006410635.1). Classification (NCBI taxonomy): domain Eukaryota; kingdom Metazoa; phylum Chordata; class Mammalia; order Artiodactyla; family Bovidae; genus Cephalophus; species Cephalophus harveyi. The sequence continues at coordinate 1,028,496 of SJYT01072668.1, forward strand.
GAAACCAATGTTACGTCAAAGAAATATAAAGCAGGGCATTACACTAAATTTCTGGATCTAGTACACTAAAAAGAGTGAAACCTAGGAAAAGTTACCTACTGTTTTATAGAAGAAATAAAGACCTGCAGAAGCTGATTTTTGGTTGTATAATATTGTACACACTGTGTGGATCTGCGGCATCTGCTAGCTGAAGCAGACATGCACTGTATTTATCCCTGCCCTATATCCTAGACCCTCCCTCCCACCCCCAACAATCTACTACCTTATACCAAGTATTGTGGATATGAGCCCAAGTCATCCCAGACAATCCAGTGAACAAAGTTAGTGTAATGCACTGGTGTGAAGTGTGAGATTAAAAAAAAAAGTCCCTTTCAATCTTCATCAAAGTTTTGCTGTAGAAGAAAATTGGCAGCCAAGTTCTCATTCTTCTCACAAGCAAAATATGCTTGTATCACAAGTCCTTCAGGAAATCCTAATGCCTTTAACTGAAAGAAAAGAAAGAAAACATACTATGAAGTCATCATTGTTTGAAAACATACTATAAGGGATGCAAAAAACCTTGAGAATTTTAGATGAATCCACCCCTTTCTGATCATGGAGCTGCTGTCCAATTCAAGGAGCTAGATAGAACTCGGGGCCCTTTCCTGTAACCACTTACAAAATTCTTTGCTCCTAGTTAAAATTTTGATGCTAAATAGATACATTGATAACACTCACTGGCATTAACACTAAAAGTTAGCTGCTGTGGTAGTTTAAAAAATAAATGACCCTACAGAAACCTGTAAATCAGATGGCTTTTAGTACATAAGCGGTGAAGCTATGGATGAGAGCAACCGGAGGTGGAGGTGAGTTTAACTACCTAATCCAATTATTATTTTTTTTTTTCAAAGCCATATCCTTAATTAGGGTCAAATATCACTCTTAATAACCTCCTTGCTTTATGAAACACCTCATACTACAAAAATGGGTGGTCAATTATTAGTAATATTACATACTTTTGAAATCAAGACATACAGTATTCTGTTTTTATCTGCTTAATTTTTATAGCATTTTAAAAGGTGATATGATCCATTTAATTTTATTTTCCTAGTCTATTGAAAATCACTTGCAACTCAATAATCACTGCTTTTAAAAGCCTTTAAACACTCAGGTGAATTAATCTAATTCCTCAGGTGCTATACATTTGTCCCTTGCATTAGACTGTATCAAGAAAGGACCTTTATTTAAAAACCAGGCAAAACTCCTAATTCAGCATGATTATACTCATCCATGAATGGAGAAGAAACTAAAAAATGATTTTGTTACTTAGGTCTTGTCCACATTAAAGCTGGGCTAGCTGAAGTAAAAGGTAAATAGGGCACAATCCAATTATATATGCTTTACAGTAAGACACACAATTTAGATTCAAAGACACAGTATGCTGAAAGTAAAAGGATAGAAAAAGACATATACCATGCAAATAATTACACAAAAAGAGAGCTTAAGTGGCTATATTAATATCAGACAAAACAGACTTCAAGATTAAAATTGTTACTAAACCAAAGATATTTTATGATGATAAAACAATCAAAAAGACTTCATTATAAACAAACAGAACAACAAAGCCCCCAAATACATAAAGCAAAAACTGACAGACTTGAAGGGAAAAATGCAACAATAGCTGGAGACTTCAATATTCCCAAGTTCTGTAACAGACAAGAGAAGGCAGAAGACAAGCAAGAAGAAAACCTGAAAAAATACTAAACCAACCAGACCTAAGAGACACGTACAGAGCAGCGAACAATGGCAAATCGCACACCCTTCTCAAGTATACACAGAACAGTCTCCGCAGACCAGGTCAGGCCGCAAAACAGGCCCCGGTGAGTTTCTAAGGATTAAAATTACACAAATTATGTTCTCTGACTACAATGGAACAAACTTAGAAATCAATAAAAGAAGGATATTTGGACAATTCATAAATGTGGAAATTAGTAATACCCTAAAAAACCTACAGATCAAAAAATGACAAAATTAACTCTGAGATGAATGAAAATAAAATGTCAATACACTAAAATTTATGGCATGTTGCTGTAGCAGTTTTTGCAGAAGTTTCTAGTTGTAAATATCTACAGGTATAACTCAGAGATGCTGCAGGTTCGGCTACAGAATACTGCTGTAAAGCGAATATGGCAGTAAAGCAGGTCACAGGAATTTTCGATTTTCCAATGCATGTAAGTTACGTTTACACTATACTGTAGTCTGTTAGGTGTGCAGCAGCAGCATGTCTGAAAACAATGTATATACTTTAGTTTAAAAATACTTTATTGTCAAAAGTAACCATCATCTAGACAGTCAAAAACCTTCAATTGGTAAAAAAAAGGACTTAACTGCAAAATGTAACGAAGTGAGGCACAATAAAACAAGGCATGTCTGTGTAATAAAAGATAGAAAATCAGTAATCTAAGTTCACCTTAAGAAACTGGGGGGGGGGGGTGGAGAGGAAACTAAATCTAAAGCAAACAGAAGGAAATAAAATAGAGACTAGAAAAATACAGAATCAACAAAACCAAAAATTCTTGCTTTTTTTCCTTCAAATCAACAACATTAACAAACCTTTACTGAATTGACAAGAAAAAAAAATCTGAGAATTCAAATGACTAAATCAGAAATAAATGTGGGAACATTATTATTACTTTTTATAGAAACGAAAGCAACAATAAGGGAATACTAAGAACAGCTTATGCCAACAAATTACACAACGTATATGAAACAAATTTCTAGAAAAACAAAAACCACCCTGACTCAATAAAAAAACAAAAACAAAAGCCAGAAAACCTGAACAAGTCCTATGACAAGAGACTTAATTAGTAATCACAGAACTTCCCCAAAAGCCAGGCCCAGATAACTTCACTGGTGAGCTGTACCAGCAATTTAAAGAAAAATCAACACCAATTCTTCAGTAACTCTTCCAAACGAGAGAAGAGGAAGGAACTCACTCCATAAGACCAGTACTAGCCTGACACCAAAACCAGACCTAGACACCGTAAGAAAACTACTGACCAATACTCCTTACGCATGAAGATGCAGAAATCCTCAACGAATCACTAGCAGGTCAACTCCAGCAACACAGAAAAGCATTAGACACCACGCCCATAGAGGATTCGCCTCAGAATGCAAGGCTGAGCCAACACTGAAAAATCAATCAGCGCAACAAAGTATACTGACAGAAAAAGGGACACAATCACATGATCATCCCAGTCAACACGCCATCTGACAAAACGTCACATCCTTTGTGATAAAAACATCTAGTGTAATAGAAATAGAAGAGAACTTCCTCAACCTGATGAAAGGAAGCTAATGAAACCCACAGCTAACATCAAACTTAATGGTGAAAGACTTACTATTTCATTTTCCTCTAATATCTGGAATTCAACAACAGAGGAGGTTTTGGCAGGACAATTAAGCGAGTAAGTATATATGTAAATAAAAATAAACAAAGGACACCTGAATTGAAAAAGAAGTAAAACTATGTCTACCTTCAAATAATCTTACATATAGAAATCCTAAGGAACACACACAAATTAAGAATTAACAACTGAGTTCAGGAAGGTACACAAAATTGACTTTTGGTATACAAAACTGCATGATACACAAAACTGTATCTCCATAGAACAATGAACAATCTAAAAACTGAAATTAAGGAAACAATTCTAGGGACTTCCCCGATGGTCCAGTGGTTAAGACTCTGCGCTTCCAATGCAGGGGTCATGGGTTTGATTCCTGGTCAGGGAACTAAGATCCCATATGTGTTGGTGTGGCCAAAAATAAATAAATACATAAAAAGAATACAATTCTATTTATAACAGTATCAAAGAATAAAAATAAGTATTTTCAATAAACGGTGTTGGGCAACTGGATATTATACAGGCGAAACATATCAATCTAGACTCCTACACCTCACACTATAAACAGAAAGTTAACTCAAATGGAGCACAGACATTTTTCATTACGTAAATGTAATAAGAGCTATAAAACTCTTTGGGGAAAACACAGGCTCAAGTCCTCTGACCCTGGGTAAGGCAATGTTCTCTTATACAACACCAAAAGCAAAAGCAACAAAAAGAAAATTTCTCCAACACAGAAATCAAGAACTGACAGTCTCCAAAAAAAAAAAAAGTTGCCATAGAACAAGTGAGGCAATTGTCTACTGTCATTTCTATTATTTGAGGAGGTAAAACAGTACAATATATAAAATATCTTTTAAGAAATACTAGTTATAAACCTTGAACACTTATATGCTTATGTCATAAAGACAAATTAAAGCTCAGATGATTTTCTAAGTATTAAGGTATTTAATATGCAATTTCTCTGGTTTCTACCTCAAAACACTTTGTAAGATAAGACAGGGCAAGTACTATGATTCTCTATTTACATGGGCCCCAGAGAAGATGACTGACTCGTCACAGTATCATAAAAACTAGGTTATTGCAATGGCACAACCTGTACGGGTTGACGTGATAAGGGTGAAAAAGAGAATCAAAATATCAGGTTCTGATATTCACTATACATATTTTATAAAATTCACACACATATATTTACATTTAGAGACAACAGTGAAATAAAATTTGAAATATAAATTTAAAAAAGGATAATCTTGAATACAGCATATACTTTTTTCTTCTTGAATTTTAAAACATCAATGAAATCTTTAGTTTGATTTATTTATAACAATTTCATGCTAGACTGGTATTTAATGCTGGTTCTTGGGCTTCACAAAGAACATGATGGAGAGTAGGGCTGAGAAGAGCCCATCTCCACTGCAATCCCTACATGAATAATCCTCTATTTGGCTCTGCTCAATAGGAGGTATCTTCCACGATGAAAATACTCTATATCTAGGCTACCCAATGCAGGAGCCACTAGCCCCAGTGACTACTGAGCATCTGCAACATGGCTAGCGTGACTAGGAACTGAATTTTTAAGTTTTACGTAAACTCACCCTTTCTATAGCTTCTTTTTCCTGAGGCGTTACTTGAATGTAGTTCATATGACCACTTCCAGCTTCTGCGATTCCTCCACTGCCACCTCCTCCCCCTCCTCCTTGACCACCCGCTTCTTGAACTGGTTCATTTAACATCTGAATAAAATGCTCCTGATGTTGGCTAATTTGCTGCAGTGATTTAAAGAACACAACAACAACACATTGTTATAAAGTAACTCCAGAAAAATAAGAACTCTAATACAAATAAAAAGGAAAGCTACAACTCTGCAATTGCATCATTTTAGAATGATTCTGGATTAGTCAGTCTTTGGAAGGATGTGATTTCTTGTAAAGAAACTCAGTATTTCTGAAGGAGGTAAACAGTGAAGAATTAGAAGAATTCAAATTCTCCTTCATAAACATTCCACTCCCCCATTGCTATTAAAAAACTACTTGATGGCTAAAAGAAAAATTATATTTATGTCTATATATTTTTATCTTCCACAACTAGCAGGTAGTAGAATGCTGTACAAAACTCAAATACTTCATGACCTGAACAATAAAATAAGCCCACAGGTACGTTTTCTAAGAGGCAGTGCACCTCTAGCAATAAGCTTGAGAAAGAGAGATTTAGAAAATTAAATATTTCTTTTTGCAAAAGTTTCTCATATTCTTTAATAAAGTGTTTCCCAAACTTAGTATTTGACTAAATTAACCCCACCCCACCCCGAATCCTCTTTATATCAGTACCTCTGTAACATTCTCCTGAGGGTAGCTTGGAAGCAGTTTATACACCTTGTAGAGGGGAAGGAGTGCCCATTGACTTCTACAAAATGTAATACATCCTAACCATTTTTGAAACTGATTAAATAGTCACCTGAAGTAACTGAGGATTTTCTCGACCTATCTGTTGTAGCAATGCTGGAAGCAGGGAAGGATTCTGTTGAATAATTTGCCTCATCTGTTGAAACTGAGGCTGATTCCGTAAAAATTCAAGAGGGTGTCCTAAAATAAACATAAACATTTTAAGACAAAAATAACAAACATAATTTAGACAGCAAACACTGTGAAGAAAAAAATGATCTGAGTTCTAAGATGTATATAAAATGAAGTAATGACAATCTTCAAATTGTACCAACTTGCAAGTCTTATACTGCAGAAATTATTCCTACTAGCTCAGGTAGAGAGTGGGTTTGCCAGGTGGTACTAGTGGTAAAGAACCTGCCTGCCAATGCAAGAGACATAAAAGATGCAGGTTCAACCCTGGGTTGGGAAGATCCCCTGGAGGAAGGCATGGCAACTCTAGTATTCCTGCCTGGAGAATCCCATGGACAGAGGAGCCTGGCGTGCTACAGTCCATGGGGTTGCAGAGTCAGACACGACTGAAGCGACTCAGCACAGCACAGCACACAACGCAGAGAGAACAGAACACTAAAAGAAGGAAGTTTTCCAACAACTGCCGTGGGCACTCAATTTATCAAATAACACTGAGAACCTGTGCCCTGCACATACTGTATAAAAAGAATTACAAGTTGTTTCTGATGCTCAAAAGTTCCTAAGAAATATATATACCAAAACTAAGAAACACAAAAAAACCTATCCTCTTTAACTGTATACGAAAGAATTATGCTTTTGAGGTTACGAAGATTAGTGAGAATTTTCTAGATGTACATTCTTATCTCCTGCATTATTCAGGACAATCATTCAAATTAAAATAGCCACAGAGCATGGTTATTTACTCTTCTTTGTGTAACACTAGTTTTACAGAAGAAAACAAGACTCAGAAACTAAGTTATCCAATAAGTGCCACTGAACAGGACAGCACCCCAAACCTGAACCAAAGCTCTGCTTCCCCCATTTCCATGCTGAATCTCAGGAAATGAAAGCTTATCCCTGGGAGATGGTACACAAAGTGCTTACGGATTTTTATCAACCAGAACTGACTGCCATAATTAGAGCTAGGAAATACATAAAGGAATGATCTCTTCAAAATTAACAGTTTGAATTACTTTACAATTTTACAGAAGAAAGAATGAAAGAGAACATTCCTAGGCCTCTCACAGGCTCTAGGCTTTGCTTTCTGGTCAAACCTTTGCCAACCCAAGTGTGGGTGCTAGTCAGTAAAGATACCTGAATTCTAGCTTTGCTTTCACCTCTAGATACAAGATATTAAATATACTAGGTTTCATTTTCTTGGTTCTATAATAACCATTAAGATCCTACTGGTGTTGGAATTATATTTTATGATATTTATAGGGAGAGAAAGAGACAAGGTGCGCAAACCATTCTGAATGGCTTCGGAATATAACACTAAAGGCAAGCTGGGAAGCATCTCTTCCTTAGAACGAGCTAAACAGAAATACATCCTTTACCAAAACTGCAGTGATGAAGTTTAAAATAAGAGTATCTTTTATATCCACATAGTATAGTTTCTTCTGGGCCCTTCTCTAACACTAAAGGAGATTTTAAGAATTATGATGCTCTGAGAATGAACCTCACCTCAGAAGCATTTCAGGTTAAATTATTTTACACTGAAGATTCATAGCCATTTCTTCCCCATCAAAAGATTCCACTTTACCTCCAGAACTTGTTGTTGTAGTTGTTGCTGTCGTCGTTGCAGCAGCTGCAGCCACTGAAGACTGCGGAGCCCCAGTACCAGCTGCTGGAGGGGCGTCAACCCCAGCCTGGCTTTCTCTATCTCCAGGAATTCCCTGTAACATCATTTCCAAACTTCAGAATAGCGCATCATTCAAAGTTAGCTAAATATTACATAGAATAAGAGACTTTATAAGTCTATTCAATATCCTTGTCTAATTTCTAAAAGCATCAAACAGATGTCTGCTTCAATTCAAAGTAAAGGATAAAGACAAAATCTGCACATATTCAAGATTAGAAATGGCCTCAATGTGGTATGGATGAATCCATATTGCTATTATATACAGCAGCACTGCCCAACAGAACTTTCCATTTCGGAACACCTCTCTATTTATGTTGTCCAATAAAAATACCCATTAGCCACAAGTAGCTACTGAGACCTTGAAATGTGGCTAATGGTACTAAGACACTTAAAAAAAGAGTTAAAGTATTAACTTACTTGTACTTAACAGTACTCAATAGCTACCCAACTAGACAGTGTAGATCTTAAGACATAAAGGAATTTTATTAATTTAAAAAAATCATTAAATGATGTTTATACAGCAACACATATTAATATCTAACACCAAAGTATCAGGCAAGATCCTAAACTTGCATATAATACTGTCCAACATTAAAAAGCTAATTATTTACATTTTCAAAATATCAACACAAATCTTACTAGGACATATCTGACTTTTTAGTTCAGTGGTTAAGACTCTGCACTTTCACTGCAAAGGGCATAGGTTCAATCCCTGGTCAGGAAACTAAAATCCCACAAGCTATGTGGTATGGCCCAAAGGAAGAAAGAAAGAAAAAAGTAAATGGGTATAAAAGAATCTTCAAGTTTTGGGTGATAATTTTTCTAAGTTTGTGACATTTATCTTCTGAAGTTATTATAACTTAAAACTGCACTTAGATTTTTGGAATACCCTATTTTGATAAAAATGATTTATAAGACTTCTCACATATAGCTAACAAATTTTTATGTAATCTTTATAGGTTTTGGAAAGGGGATAGAGGAGAAAATACTGTTTATGAATATGAGATGGTACTAGTAATCACTTCCATTTCCCAGTAAATCAGAAGCTAAAATCATAAACATATAAAGAATGAAGGACAATAAATAGCAGGATAATAACTGCTATCCAATTCAAACCCTTAAATGAGGAGCTATCAAGTGTGGACAAACTATATACAGATCAAGGGTCCAAAAGCCTCCATCAAATTCTCAAACAAGTTAGCTGAAGTCAAAAGTTAATCACCACTGCTACAGATCTACCTCAAATTCTCACACACAGGATTTAGCTTTTTGTTAAATCATTACTTCTTCTTTCTATACTCACTTTCACTTATACAGATTCATCAAAAACTAGCAGCAGTTCAAAGCACCAAAACAAGTGCCTGCTTCACTTGAAAGTAAAGGAGAACCTGTTTCCATGAACCTCTCTATTTATTTGCATTTGATGCTAAATAGTAGCAACTATGAAAAGAGTAATTCATTTTTTTTAAACCTCAAAATTTCAAATCTACTGGGTCAAAATATTTGATGACACCATTAAAATTATGCAGAATTCCAAAATCAGGTATAAATTAAAGCCATTCTATAAAAGGAAAGGCAATGTTTTTATATAATACACGTTTTTGGGGTAGGAATGAGGGGCAACCATAAACTGATCCACAGTAACTCTCAATCCAGTACGATTCCTCAATTTCAAACTGATAATTAAATGAACTGTCAGTATTTTACAGATTTTCAAGTGGACAATGGGAAAAAGAATTCAAAAGTTAAATGGTATGTTAAGATTTTCTGAACCTCATGCCAGTAAGCAGGAAATGACCGGAGGAGAAGCAATTATCTGCTCATGACCGGGACTCTTCTGAAACTACTCTCTGAAAAGGAGTTTCTACCAGAAGAACACCTAGAAACAAGGGAATGGACTGAACTGTGGACGGTATTCTCCAAGGAGTTAGGATCTGAGATGATGTTTAGGGTAATTCAGACTTTTGATAATATTCTAACAACAATTGCAGAATAAAATCTTAAAACTAAAAAATTAATCCAATATTATTGCAAACTTTTACAATTTGCTTTTGGTCTGTGTCACATCTGTAAAACAGACATTCATTGTCATAAAATGTCAAGGGTTTCAGTTCATGCCCATAACAATCTATTTCTCAAAAACTTTTATTAGTAGAGAAGTCTACAACCTAAAATTTTCCCTAAATCCTTGTGAAAATCTGGGATCTGAGTTGTCCGATAAATCAATTATCTGAACTTTTCAGCAAACTCTCGCAATTTTTAAAAGCTAGCAACTAATTACAAAAATTTACATAGTACAAAATTTGACTTGGACTCCCAACTTGAAACTTTCACTCTACATAGTACATCCAGGATCATGTTTGGCAGGCAAAAAAGCTACTAAAACGTTGTATATAAGTAGTTTGAAAACCTGCCCCACCCCTAGCCCTCTGACACATCGCTCTCATCCTTAGAGGATGATGTAACTAGGTTAGACACTACTACCCCAAGTGGATAGCCAATTTTAAAATCCATTTAGTCACATTTTCTGATTCAAAGTCTTATCACAATCTTTTAGAAGAGGTTATACTTTATTAACAGAAAATGTTAATGCACTAAGAAAAATACTGGGTCGACCAAAAGGTTTGCTCTGATTTTTCCATAAGATGTAATGGAAAACCCCAAAAGAACTTTTTGAAAACCCAATGTATGTCAATAAAAGCATTAATTAAACCAACCCAATAAAAGCATTATGCAAATGAGCATACATCACCATTATCTTACGAACTGCTATTGTTTCTTTAAAATTTCATCCTTAAACAACTAGAACAAAGAAAGCAACATGTTTCTCACCATTAAGAGATACTCCACTGCTCTGTCAGGGTTGTTGAAACTGGCTCTCAGGGCTGCAATTACTTGCTCTCGTTCATAGCCCATTGACATGATTTCAGTTACCATATTCTCGTAAGACTGACCTGTCACTAAAAAAAGATGTGTGTGTGGATGGAAGAAGGGAAAGAGGAAAAGAGAAAGAAAATTTAATAAACCAACATTTTCCACATAATTTCAGTGTGTATGTGTGTATGTATACACTGTCAGGCACTAGTGTTAGGAACACAACGATGAGTAACTAAAACACATGTACAACTACTACAACATACGTGTGGCAGGTAGAATAATCCACCTCCTCCCATCCTTAAAAACTCTAAGTTAGGTTACAAAGCAAAAGGGAACTGAGGTTGCTAATCAGCTGACTTTAAGATAGGGAAATTACCCTGGATTACCTGGGTGGGTCCAATGTAATGGTAAGGGTCCTTAAAAGCAGGAGCGAAGCAGATGAGAGGGTCAGAGAAATAAGTGGGGGCAAGTCAGAGAAAAAAGCAGGGGCAGAGATGCTATGTGCTTCTTTGATGACAGAGGAAGGTGCTACGGCCAAGGTATGTGGTCAGTCTCTTAGAAGTTAGAAAGGACACCGAACAAATTCTCCCCCAGTCTCCAGAAAGGAATGCAGCTCTGATTTTAGTCCAATGATTTAGTCCCTTTATTTTAATCCAGTGAGCTTCACATCAGATAATAAATGTGTTGTGTTACACCACTACGGTGTGATACAGAGCAGCAACGGGAAACTAATACAGGGTGTTAAACACATAATAAAAATATCAAGCACAAAGGTAGCACAAACATATAACAGAATTAGGAAGTCGACGCTGGCAACCTAGAAGAGGAGACAGATGAACTGATTTTTGAAAGCGAGAAGCAGGGACATTTCAAGCAATCAATTGTGCTGTAATAAGTTGTTTTCCTTTGACACCTTTCATTATCGAAGCAGAGGGGAAAAGGGATTGGAAGCGAGAAAGTCAGAATGTCTCATACTATATAAAATGGTACAATTATCTCTGTAAGTCATTTCCCAGAGATCTCTCCAACTCCAACTCACTCTTCATGGAAACGTCAGACAAAACTCTGATTTAAAGCAAGTTTTCCTAACAACTAGTGATGATGAGCATCTTTTTATATTTCTGTTGGACTTTTGTATATCTTTTTTGGAGAAATATCTATTCAATTCTTTTGCCCATTTTTTTTTTAAACTATTAAGTTGTATGAGTTCTTTATACACCAAGGATGTTAACCTATCATATACATATATATGGCTGCAAGTATTTTCTTGCCATTCTACAAGTCTTTTTACTTTGTTGATGGCAAAATTTTCAATAAAGTTCTAACAGCTATGAAAATATAGCTTAAAAAACTAAGTATCACTGAGCAAATTCAACATTTGGTATCTTGTTTAATGACTTTTCCCTTCCTATTCCATTAAGTACTTAAGCTATTTCAACTTTTTAATTACCCACTGATACAATTATAGCACAAAGCACTCAAGTGTCAGTATACTTTTAGTAATCTAATTCTCAGATAAAGAAAACAGTATCAATAATAAAATTAAGTGCTGTGGACTATCAGAACTATACTAGTTTAACATAGTGTTTTTCTCAATTCTCACAAGAACTCTATGAGGCTGAGGCTTATTAGAAAGATTAACAATTTGATCAATGGCTATTAAGCCATGGTGCAGAGACACAAGGCCATGCCTCCTAATTAGTCAAGTTATAAAACTCAAATAGAAGTGTCTACATGCAGGCTGGGTACATTCAGATCCTAAAGGTTCAAGGGAAATGACTCCTAGGAAAATTACAGACAATGGACAACATCAGACAGAGCTAATGAGACAGAAGAAATAGTGAAGAAAATGTGATTAAGAATGAATTCTGAACTTATCATCTAGGATAGGAGGTATTGTGAAAGGAACAATGACCTCATTAGATCCGCCTTTTAGAAACTCAGCTGTGGCAAGGAATAGACCAGTTAAGAGAGTAATACTAGAGCATCAGGAAGGGAGGGACGTCAGCTGGGGCAATTAAGTGGGAGTAGAAACAAAGATTCCAGAGACTTTAGGAAGGAGATCGGCAGGACTCCTAGTCTCACTGGTCGTCAGAGAGGAAGAGGTCAAGGTTGATGCTAATACTTTGGTAGAGCGTGGATGATGATGGAAGCAAGAAAGGAACAAAAGAGAAGAATCAGATGGAGGAATAAAAAATATGTCAATTTTGAATCTAAGGAGTTTATGGAGGTTATAGGTTTTCCAGCTGACAGCTTAAAGAATGAGTCTCGGAAGTCAGAGGGATATACATACTGGAATTTTAACATTGAGAATCCTTAAAAGTACAGCTGACCCTTGAACAATGTAGGTTTGAACTGTGTAGGTCCACAAATAATTGGATAACTGCATTCCTAGCATACTTCTATATAGATCCATGGCTGGCTGAATCTGCAGATGCAGAACCATGGGCAGAGGCCTGACCGTAAAGTTATAGATGTATTTCTGACTACACAGAGTTGATGGCCCTAACGCCTGTGTTATTCACGTATGGGTGGTATTTACTATTCCCACAGAAAAAGACCCATACATTTAAGGACCAGGCAAGATAGAAAGAATTGACCAGGAAGCTTGAGGAAGGAACAATCAGAGATACAGTTAAGAAAAGAGAGGTGTCACAGAAGCCAAAGAAGAAACATTTAAAGAAGCAGGGTATCGACATAAAGACTAGATAAATTAATGATTAAAGGGTAAAGGGATCCTGAGACCCTAACAGCAGTCCTAAGAGATGCAGATGTGAAAGGTAAGACACCACCACCAGAGACCACAGCGGGAGCAACTGGAGCTGCGCATTCCTGGCCTCCTGCCAGGCAACATCAACCATTCCAACGGAAGCCTAACAGCCACAGCCAGAGCCTCCAACAGCATCGGGGGAGTGTAGGCTGGTTCCAGCTCTGAGGCCACAGAGCATTTTACACATCCCTGGGTAATCCTGAGCTGCTCCAGGACCTGTGTAACAATTTCCTAAGATTAAGCTTTTACTGTTTGAAATAAGAGTGATTTCTGTTTTCCTGCTTGCTAGACATTAAACCCATACTCGTATGGTAGCAGGGTAATCCCAGAAAAAAGTCCTCACAGGTATGAATGTGGGTTTGGTACACCCAGGTGATCTTAGGTTGATTAAACAACTATTTTGCACCTATATGCTTTTTACATGGCAATCAGGGCAACACAGAGTTCAAGCTCAGCTGGGTCAGAGGGCCAGCCCGCATCTTACGTGATACTACTGCTGCTGGAACCCTGCTGCTGCAGCAGCTACACAGGGCACCCAGAAGCCCATCTTCCACCGAAGCTGCAGCCCCACCTGCTCCAGTCTTCCACCTCCCCACCATTTCCCACTGATTAGAAGAGCACCAAAGGGCAGGAGCAGGGCTGCCAGCTAACCACCGATAACAAGCACCTACAGCCGGCACTGTCCCGGGGCAGTCACGGGGTAACCCAGTTACAACTGTAACCCAGGAACAGTTACAATGGGAAACGGGCAAAACACCCAGACTGGTCCTGACAGAAGTACGTGTGAAGGGAAGATGGAAAGACATTACTCAACAGGTAAAAAGTCAGGATAAAAAGACATTTTCACTGTAAGTACAGTACAAGCAACAAGATGCAGATGGGGACCTACAGAGCTACAACCTGGAATAAAGGCTGGAGATGAATGAATAAAGATGAGATGTGAGACAGATTTAGTAATATCTTACACTCATTTCAAAGACACTTCCTAATAAATGTATACACAGATTAAACTTCATTTTAAAACCCATATTTGGAAAATAGAAAATATATCTGCTTTAAGGAAAGAAGTATGCTTAACTCTTTTAACAGCACAATTTAAATGATTCAACATATAGAACATTAATTTACAAAGTCTTCAGTAACACCAACTGAATTATTTAAATCATTTAACCACCTGATTATAAGCAACCACAAAAATGATCTAGAGAAATGAAGCCTCTTCCCTCATAAAGTAATTCACCATGTAGATACTTACCAAGTGCACTTGTTGCATCTTCAAAAAGGTTTGACCGAGAAGAATCACCTGATGTACTGTAAAATGTTTTTAGAAAATCATGTATCAGAAAGTATATAAAATTTACCTTAAAGCTTAGTAGCTGTCCAATTTGTACAGACTCTTTGGTTTTAATTAAATGCATAAGTCTGGCTACAGTGTTTAAAAAGGCTTCCAGATTAAAACCCAAAGCTCTATCCATAACATTTACGGCTTGGGAAGAATTTTAATACTCATTCTGTTCTGAAAATCCATCATTTAAAGAACTTACAAATAATCTGTAAGTCAAATCACAGTCAAAGAAATACCAAAAGCTGTACATGATACAGCACATATATCAACTGTATTTGGCTGGAAAGGCCTTGGAAGTCTTTATATAGTAGATTTTCACTTAGATCTTATAGTTAAGTTCCGAACACAGAAACTGCAAGAAAGTATTCAAGCAAGGAACACAGCATAAAAAAAAATGCAGAGGCGGGCCAGACTCGAGCTGTAACCAAGCTTTAAACCAGTTTAAAAGGAATAAGTTTTCATGGGACTTCCTTGGTGGCCCAGTGGCTAAGACTCCACGCTCCCAATGTAAGGGGCCTGGGTTTGATCCCTGCCAGGGAACGAGATCCTACACACCACAACTAAGAATTGCTGCAGCCAAATATTAAAAAAAAAAAAAGCAGAGGAGGCATCTCCTGATCTCCCAAATATATTAAAAAAACAAAAGGATTAAGTTTTTGTTAGGCAACTGAAGAACTTCCTTGGTGGCCCAGTGGTTAAGACTCCACGCTCCCAATGTAAGGGGCCTGGGTTTGATCCCTGCCAGGGAACGAGATCCTACACACCACAACTAAGAATTGCTGCAGCCAAATATTAAAAAAAAAAAAAGCAGAGGAGGCATCTCCTGATCTCCCAAATATATTAAAAAAACAAAAGGATTAAGTTTTTGTTAGGCAACTGAAGATGAGTCTAGAAAACAAAGCAGACACAAATATGATAATGAAAGACCAGGAAGAGGAGGCCAAAGAAAAATGAGGTTCACAAAACTGGTAAAGACAGCAGTTAGCAATTTAAATTACAACATACACAAACACAAGATACACATATACCAGTGTCCCAATTTTACAAACAAAACTCAGTAGACTTCAGTTCTCAGAAAACCCTACAGCACAGCAACACAACGGAAATACCCCACTTTGAATTCATAAATTACTTATAGTATCCTCAGTCTCCTTGCATCCCCAGGTGCTGTGGGCAGGGTTACTGTGGCCAAAGTTCCTGGCATCCTAACACTCAAGATGATTGGTAAGCGTAAAACAATCATTTGGTGTAATTTTTAACCTATCTTAGTGTGGAAGGCAAAACTTCAAAATGAAGTTTTTGAACTATAGTTCAACCCTATATATACACACACACATCTATATGGAAAAAAAAGCTCTCCTGCCCTGGACCCCACCCACAGACAGCCACGATGACTAGTTTCTGTACACTGACTTGTGTCTAACTGCTGTGTTTTGGAATAACTGCATGTCAGAACAACTACAACTGCCTCAATTTTTCCCAGAGAGGCATGACTTTCCATTTAATTGATCAAATCAAACTAATAAGAATCTGTTTGGTTTCAATCTTTAAATTCTTTCTGTACTCAAATTTATTAATCACTTCTTTCATGACATTTTTTGCTTTGTTTTTCCCATGTTCTCCTCTAGTTTATGATTTCACTTCTACATTAAATCTTTCTCTGTTTAAAGTTTATTTACTCTTTTTTTCTCTGGGCCACACTGTGCAGCATATGAGATCTTATTCCTCCACCAGTTAATCAAACCCATGCTGCTTGCAGAGCCCTAACAACTAAGCCACAAGGGAGGTCCATAAAACTTATTTTTATAAGATGACCTCCAGGTAGCTAGACATTTACCCCAACAGCATTTCCCAGAGTGGTCTGAAATTATTTTATCTTATATTAAGTCCCTGTATGTATACTGGTCTGTTTCTAGACTACTATTTCACCAAGTAGCCATTCTAATAAGAGCCATTCTAAATTTGCAATCACTACCAGGCATAATACATTTTATTACCTGGCAGAATTAGACCCTTCATTAATGTTCTTTTATAGAACAATTTGTGCTATTTTTGCACACGTTTTTCTTTTTAAACCTTATCACGGAGATAACCACCATTCAAATCTTGATTCTACCTCAACACTCCCCGCCCTCTGCAGAGGAAACCATTTTATCAGTTAGTGTGATGTCCCTCTGCTACTGTTTCTCTACACATTAACATGCTTACCCACAGAAAATATGAATATTGTCACATGGTTTTTGTTTGGTTTATGGTTACTGACTCTACTGTTCCGCAATCTGCTTCTTTTCACTCGATTAACAAAGCCTTGAAACCACATTTATTTAATATGCATATATACTGCATACTTTACCTGGCCTACACTACTGGATATTAGAGTTTCTTAAACTTTAGGAAGCCTAAGAATTCACCAGTTTTACTGTTTAGTTTTTCAAGTCGTGCCTGACTCTTTGAGACCCCATGGACTGCAGCATGTCAGGCTTCTCTTTCAGGGACTCGACTAGAATTCACTAGTAGAGCTTGTTAAAAAACAGACTTCTAGGACCCACGAGTCGAGAATTCTGATTTACAGAGGTCTGAGGTGGAGCCTAAGAATTATTTCAAAGTAACTCCCAACAATGTTGATGCTGGCTATTTACTACCACACTACAGAGAATTCCATGGACAGAGGAGCCTGGCAGGGTATAATCCATGGGGTCGCAAAGAGCTGGACATGACTAAGCAACTATCACTCAATATGAATAAGCACAGTTCTCTAATACAAACAAATAACAAGTCAAGTCATGCTCTTACTAATGGAATTTAAGTTAGTTCCAATCTGTCCTCAATTACAAGCAATACAGTGCCTGTGCACAAGCTTGGTTTCTCTACAGTAGATATCAACGAGTGGAATTTGCACACTAATATGTAGTTTTTACTGCCATCCACACTTTACAGATGAGGAGAAATCCAAAGATGTTCATTTCTTTTCTAAGGTTGCTGCTGCTGCTGCTTCTAAGGTTAAGACCAAATGTCAGACCCAAACACAATACTATGTAGCAACTGGAAAACCTTAACTGATATGGAAAGATGTTGATGACAGATGTGACAACAGTCAAATAATACACAACAAATAATGATTGGGGGACAATGTCAAGGTGTTTATGTGTCAAGCTATAATATACTGGCAGGTTATTTTATGATTCTTATTCTTTTGCGTCATTTGTGTTTCCTAACTTCTCTGTACAAAAGTTTTTTTCCTTTCTCCCTGGGGGGGAAAAAAAAATCCAGATTATGGAAATTTAAACAGACATAAAAAGCATACTATTTTAGTCAGGGTTCAAAGTTTAGATAGAAAGTTTGTTTGATCCACACAATAATCAAAATAAATACACGGATGAAGTAACTGTTATGCGCACACTCCCATGCAGTTTCCTTGAGTCCAGTTCCTACCTGTCAGTCGAGGTGGGGGTAGTGGCCACTGGTGTCTCTACTGGCCTCTCTGCAGGCTTCTCCTGTTTCGTTGCACTAGCAGGCGCAGGTTCGGAAGAGGCTGTCGTTGATGCTGGAGTGACAGGTGCAGGTGTGGGAGTGGGAGCCAAGGTGGGGGCGGGGGCGGGGGCCTGAGTCACAGCTGGTGCTGTGGAGGAACTAACTGTGGTAGTGGTGGCAGAATTTGATTGCTGAGTTGTAGCTGGTGCTGGTGTTGTCACTGCTTTAGGCTAAACACATTACAAAGCAAAATCACGCATTATGATAAAATACTACATTATTACCTGACCTCTGGATGCTATAAACACACATAACAATACTAATACAAATTTTTAGACTGAAAACAGTTTTTTAAGGTGACATAATGAGTGATCAACAGCAGCAATCTGAATCATTATTTATGTTACAGCTTCAAAGCTGATAAGAGCATATACATCAACTATCAGTCTCAGTTAGTTCTAGCCAATGATTTCAGTCTTAGGATCAGTATGAAAAACAATCAAAAAGGCAAATATTTTAAAACATAAAGGATGTGTGTATCCAAATAAATAAATAAATAAAAGAAACACATAATTCACCCCCCAAATTTCATAATTGAAGTTTCTTGGTTACAACTTCAAAGTATTTATCATTTTTGAAAGCATTATGAAAATAACTTCCTTGAAATTAAAGTATAAACAGAAGTATGATTAATGAACATGCCAGATAATCTGCTGTATTTTAGAAGAGGGAAGAAAATCCCAAAAAACACACATAACAATACTAATACAAATTTTTAGACTGAAAACAATTTTTTAAGGTGACATAATGAGTGATCAACAGCAGCAATCTGAATCATTATTTATGTTACAGATTCAAAGCTGATAAGAGCATATACATCAACTATCAGTCTCAGTTAGTTCTAGCCAATGATTTCAGTCTTAGGATCAGTATGAAAAACAATCAAAAAGGCAAATATTTTAAAACATAAAGGATGTGTGTATCCAAATAAATAAATAAATAAAAGAAACACATAATTCACCCCCCAAATTTCATAATTGAAGTTTCTTGGTTACAACTTCAAAGTATTTATCATTTTTGAAAGCATTATGAAAATAACTTCCTTGAAATTAAAGTATAAACAGAAGTATGATTAATGAACATGCCAGATAATCTGCTGTATTTTAGAAGAGGGAAGAAAATCCCAACGTTGATCAGAAGCCAATGGGTTTAAGTACAAAGAGACTAACATTACTTCTGAGATGTATATATAGTTAAACAGAGGCCAAATAACATTATAACTGCATGCTCAGCACTTTCTGAACTAAAATCAGAGCCATAAGTATTCCCACCAAGCAAAAAGCAGTTACATATGAGTAAAAATCATACTATATGAGTTTTATCTTTCTCCGAAGGCCTATCAATGCTCACGACCTACTTAGTTCATAACTTTGCTAAGGTTAAAAGGTAACTGATTTGCTGGAAGATGAGATTAAAATTCAACATAATTGCCCCAGGTATAAATCAACAAACTGTAAATGAGTGGATTTGTGTCTTATTCTACTTGAACTAATATAGAGTGTATTGGAAAAAATGTCTTGTGCAAGGTAGAGGGATGGAATGTAGCATCCCTCCTTTGCCTATATTAAGAGTCCTGAATTTGGCTCTGTAATTTTTATTGCCAACATAATATTCCTGCAAATTATAATATTAATATTATTATTCTATAACTCCAACTAGATAAGAATGTAATTTAAATGCATTATGCCCATTTACTATTTCCCTTAAGATCAATATGATACTGATTTTACATATATATTAGTTACATATAGTTATATATTATATATATAGTGATTAATATAATACTATAATATACCATGTCCTCAAGGTCTCTGTTGCCACAGCTTTTTAAACCTCACTCTAAATAGTACCAAACCCATTTGCTTTTCAAAGGTCCTCTGCGTAACTTTTGATATTAATAGTTTTTTCTCTCTTCTTTGTAATAAGGGAATTTCTCACTGCTTCCAAAATGTTTAACTGTAGCAGTCTTCTTCCCCTTCTAAAAGCTGGCCTATGTAAAATAAGAATCTGCTTGGCTCCAAGTAGCTGTTTTTCAAAACGCATGCACCTATTCTGAGACCCAGCCTGCTTGCTTAGTTATGTTCTTAACAGTCAAGGTTACCATAATACTAAAGGAAATAAGACCATAACACACACATGCCCAAATGTCTGTGGCTACCATACTATGTATGATAAAATTAAATAAGGGAATATTATTCAGCCCTAAAAAGGACAAATTCTGGCACATGCTACAATATAGACAAACCATGAAGACATTTTATGAAGGAAAATATTAATAAGTCACAAAAGGAAAAATACTCTATGATTCCACTTATATGAGGTGCAAAGTACAGTCAAATGTACAGACAGAAAAGGTAACAGTGGTGTCGGGCTGGGGCACAGCATGGGTATTTACTCTTTAACAGGTACAGAGTTTCAGTTTGGGAAAATGAAAGAAGTTTTTGAAATGAATGGTGGTGATGGCTACATAACAATGTGAATGTAGTTAATGCCAAGGAGCCATACACTTAAAAATAATTAAATTTGTGCATTTTATCAGTTTTTGAAAAAACTAGTTGAGACAAAGTTTCCTCATATGATTCTGTTCATCTGTATTTAAAGTTTAATATTTTTTTAAAATAATTAAGTGCTTAAATATATATAACAAAATATTTAAAAAATTAACCCCAATACATATGAAATGTTTAACTATTTTTTGTTTCTTAACACAAAAGTATGCAGTAATTAAAATTCATTTCTTCAACTCTTATTTTCTACTGCATATATTCCTTTGAGACTTAAAAAGTCTTTGACAAACTGGTTTTCAATTATTTATTTAAATTTAGTTTGGGTTCTACAGGTAACACTATTCTTCTTAGATTATTAGGAGCTCAGAATTCAGATCAGAATTCAATCTTACAAATGAGCATCATAGGTACCACCACTCCTCTATCTGTCTTAACACTCTACTGCATATTTATCTATCTTTCTGTCTTTCCCTTTTTCTAGTTTCTAAAAATCTATCTCATTGACTAAAAAATATCACTGAAATTTTTAGTCTATTTGCCTTTTTGGCCTTGAGGCATTTGTTAGGTCTAGTACATCATTTAGCCAAGTCCTTTTAAGGCATTCGTAATAAAAACTATAAAATATGAAACATTCGAAGAATCACATTCTCTAATTACATAATTTGTGATTTTACTAATCCAACAATACCCAATGATGTTTAACAGGACATTTCATATATCAACTGTTTCAACATATTTAAAATTATGCTCAAACTACAAATACATAAAACTACTGACTTTATGGTTGACTCAAAGCAAACTGTTAACACACTTAATAACTAATAAGTGCATGCCACTATGGATGTATATATACTGTTTTCACTTAAAAATTAAGTGTAAAGAAAGACTTGGGATCTTTTTCTTTAAACTCACATGAATAAAGATATATACAAGGAGGCTGAAACTTACTTTTGTCACCATAACTACCACGAAGTTTTTCTCATCAATTTTATATTCTTTTAGAGCAGTATCATCATTGAGGATTTTGCCTAGTATATTAAGAAAAAAAACATATTATTAAAGGCACCATAAACTGTCTTACACTGAGGTTAAAACAATCATAAACATTAATTTTATCAATTAAAACTTTCCGAAAGAAAAACATTAACCAATCTGCCAAGATAAACATAAATGGATACAAAATTAGTTAAGAAGGCATGAGAATCTGACTAAAAGACAGCAAACACATACATTGTTTATAGATATCTGAATCCCAAGCACTTCTTAAAAATTTATAAAAAAAAAAAAAAAAGACTTTCTGGATAAGGAGATATTAACTAGGTCCTGAGAAATGGGAGACCATGAAAACAAATAAAATGCCATTTCGAGATGCTCAAAGATACACCCCCAACCCAGCCTAGGAATAACCTATAAACCCTCTTGATGGAAGGAGAAAAGAACTTCTTACTCCCACACGTACTGGATACCTGCAACACAGAAATGCTTCACTGCCATAAAAAGTAAGATACTCATAATGACTGGGTACACAGAAATGGCAAGATGCAGAACTGAGTAAGCCACATGGACTATATAAGACTTCGGGCATGCAGAATGACAGATGTAAGGTCAGGATTCCTTCAGGGTACCTTTTCCTTGAAATTAGTTTTCCATTTTTAAAGTTATTGAATCAAAAGCTGCAAGCATTAAGACAAAAGGGAACAGTGCCTCTGTCTGCACAGGAATGAAAAAAACAGCCAAGAGTAGGAACCAGAAATTCTAGTTTTATATCTGCCACCAACTACCCATGCCTCTTCAGGCTTCTGAATCCTCAACACAGGGCTGGTGTTTCTCTAAACTACCTCAGTTAAGAAAGTACTACAAAGTCTCTATCTAAAAACAGACAAGAATCCAGGGGTAAGTCAAGATCCATCTTACTGATATCCACAATCAAAGTGCTCAGTATTTCTTCTAAAGAACACAGAAAAGAATTTTCTCCACAAAATTCACCTATTAAGTCTATTTTTAACATACACTTTCCTGGTTACTAGTGAGGCTAGTTAATGTGCAACTTCCTATTCATATCCTTTGTTGCTTTTTAATTGGGTCATTCTTTTCCCTATTGATTTGTCAAGAGCTCTTCATATAATCTGAATAATCTTTTTTTCCCGTCATTTATTGTAGTGTCTTTTGACATAAGGTTTTCTATATTCTTCAGTCCATTTTGGTATTTTATTTAAAAACAGATAAACTTGTGGCTTCCCTGGTGGTCCAGTGGTTAAGAATCCACTTTTCAATGCAAGGGACACTGGGTCAATCCATGGTCCCAGATGACCCGACATGCCACGGAGCAACTGAGCCTGCAAGCCACCCTACTGAGCCCAAGTGCTGCAACTACCGGAGCCCCTGTGCCTCAAGTCCGTACTCCACAGCAAGAGAAGCCCTGCAGTGAGAAGCCCACACCCACGGCGAACAACAGCCCCTGCCCCCGACAACCAGAGGGAGCCCACGCGCCACAGCTGAGACCGACCACAGCCAAGAAATAAAACAGCATTTCAACAGGTTACAGAAGATGCTCAGTTTGATGGGAAAATTAAAGAAAACACACGCAGAACAATAAAATTGGACCCCTATCTTATACCACTCACAATGATTAACTTGAAATCGATCAAAACTTAAACATAAAGACTGTTACCATAAAACTCCTGAAAGAAAACGTAGGGAAGAAAGCCAGCAATTGTGGCTTTACCAACAATTTTTGGGGTATCACAAAGAAAGCACACACACCCAAAAGTTGACATATGGACTACATCAAACTCAAAAGCTTCTGCATAGCAAAATAAACAATTAACAAAATGAAACGAACTCTACAGAATGGGAGAAAAATTTCAAAAACCATGTGAGTTATGTGGCTAATATCCAAAATACATAAAGAACTCAATACCAAAAAACCAAAACAATCTGTTTAAAAACTGGCAGATTAAATAAAAATCAACATTTCTCCAAAGAGGATGTGGAAATGGTCAAGAGACAGATGAACAGATGCTCAACATCACTAAGCATCAGGAAAATCTAAATCAAAGCAAAATACTACCTTACATCTGTTAGAATAGCTTGATGAAGGAGACAAGAGGGGCTTGGTGAGGTTATGGTAAAAAAAACAATCTTTATATACTATTGGTGGGAATGTAAATTGGTTCAACCACTATGGAGAATATGGAGGTTCCTTAAAAAATTAAAAATAGATCTACCGCATGACCCATTGTGTGTATGAGTTATGTCTTTTTTATTCATTCATCCCTTGATGGCCATTTTGGATTGTTTCCATATCTTAACTATTGTGAATAGTGCTGCTATAGACATGGACGTGTATATGTCTTGTCAAAATCCTGTTTTCACTTCTTTGGATATATACAATATTATTTGACCACGAGAAAGACAGTAACTTCCTATCTGCAACATGAATGGACCCTGTGAACACAATGCTAAGCAAGGTAAGTCAAGCACAATATGACATCACTTATATGTGGAAATGTATGTGGAATTTAAAACTCTGAACTTAAAAAAAAGTTATTTTACCTTGGTGGTTACCAAGAGTTTGGGACATGGGGGACATCAGAGTGACTGTGTTTAAGAGTACAAACTTGTAATGAGTATTAAATAAGCCATAGAGATCTAATGCATAGTATAATGAATACAGGCAATAATATTGTTAATTCTGTAATGTGGTAAATATCACTACAACAGCAATCATATTACAATATGTATCAGAGTTAACACTTTGTACACTTTACACTTAAACAATGTCACACAAAGTAATACAATAACATTTTTTAATTCAAAAAACAAAGCAAAACAAATACAGTCAGTTACACAATGCTTATGAAAGAAAAAACTAACAAGCAAAACTAACATCACTGGATGGAGAAATACATAAAGCAAATGTGAAAAACAGAGGACTGAATATTAATAAAATAACATTCAAATGACTGTTCAGTACTTAATTCATACCTGCATAAATTAACTTTTGACCTGCTACAGGAAAGGCATCTTTACCCTTTTCGGATTCAATCTTCTCTTTCAGTGCTCTCACCTATGGGAAAAAATTTAAAATATTTGAAAAAAAATCTAAACAAAGGAAAATCCAGAATCTGAACAAATGGTGCAATATAAACACTTTATACATATTATTGATCCCCAACACTTAAAAGATCGTGTCTTCATAATATTATGTAAAAAAATTCTATTGATAACCCATACTATTAGATACAGGTGAGGTGAAGTCACTCAGTCGTGTCCGACTCTTTGCGACCCCGTGGACTGTAACCTACTAGGTTTCTCCGTCCATGGGATTCTCCAGGCAAGAATACTGGAGTGGATTGCCATTTCCTTCTCCAGGGGATCTTCCCGACCCAGGGATCGAACCCGGGTCTCCCGCACTGGAGGCAGACGCTTTAACCTCTGTTAAGTATAAACTGTTTTACCATCTGTTATACAGATTTTTTTTCCTTAAAAGACTTTCTTAGCTGACTTTAAAAATCTATTCAAAATAAATGTTTCAAAAGCAGAAACTATGATTCTCATTATAAAGTTTATGGGTTTATTTCCCACAGAGTAGGAAAGTAAAGAAAAGCTCTCTAATCTAAAAGGTTTAAGAAATAAGGTGGTCTTGTCTACAATGATAAAAAGTAAGTTAAATGTGAATTAACTTGTTAAAAGCAAATTATTTACCTTAAAAGCGGCTAATGTTTCATTATAATCACTTGAGGGAGCTTGATAAAGAGCAATTAAAACATAATTTCTGAGAGTGGGTCTGGACATCAATATTTTGTAAAAGCTTCACAGCTGATTTCAAAGTGTGGCCAGGGTTGAGAGCCACTGTATTACTTAAATGATCTTGAACAAGTTGCTCAGTTTTTCTCAGCATCAGTCTCATCTATAAAGAAGGACTGGAATGGATGATCTTTATGGTTTTTGATCTCTAAAATTACATGACAACAGGTTCATCATGAAGTACTCAGAAAACAAATGTAAACCATGTCCGAAGTAGGGTGGCATAGAAGTTAAAAGAGAGACATCAGCAAACTAAATTTCACTTACTGCCCAAGAATCAAGGGGGAAAATCTCATTTCTTTCAATTCCCAGAATACTTCTGAAAATTGTACAAGTTGATAGTTCTGAGCTTTACGTGGAAAACTGTCATGGATACAAAACGGAGGGCTCCTCCCCAAATCACACTGTTACTATTAATGTAAGTAGTAGCTGAAATCCAAACCCAGACCTTCTGACTCCAAGCTTTAGAGCAGAGTATTTTGCAAATGTCACATAAATCACCCTTGCTATACTCATCATCTTCCTGAAGTGGGTCAGTAGCATCACTGCCATTCTGTTATTTCCCAAAGTGGAAACCCGACACAAGAGTCTCAACCACTAAATATATATATGAGTACAAGAGGGAAAGTAGGACAAACAACAACAAAACACACCTCCAATCACTTTATTACTAAATAACACTGCTTCAAAGAAACCAAAACTGTGATTAAAGAATACTAATAACAATGAGAACTCTATATACATTAATACCTATATGATGTGATTCAAAAAGTTATCACAGACTAACACTAAACATTTATTATTGAACGAAAATTAACAAACTAAGCATGTAATCACTGCAGATGGTGACTGGAGCCATGAAATTAAAAGACGCTTACTCCTTGGAAGGAAAGCTATGACCAACCTAGATAGCATCTTAAAGAGCAGAGACGTTACTTTGTTCACAAAGGTCCGTCTATTCCCAGTGGTCATGTATGGATGTGAGAGTTGGACTGTGAAGAAAGCTGAGCACTGAAGAATTGATGCTTTTGAACTGTGGTGTTGGAGAAGATTCTTGAGAATCCCTTGGACTGCAAGGAGACCCAACCAGTCCATTCTGAAGGAGATCAATCCTGGGTGTTCATTGGAAGGACTGACGCTGAAGCTGAAACTCCAACACTCTGGCCACCTCATGCGAAGTGCTGACTCATTGGAAAAGACTCTGATGCTGGGGAAGATTGAGGGTGGGAGGAGAAGGGGACGACCGAGGATGAGATGGTTGGATGGCATCACCGACTCGATGCACATGGGTTTGGGTGGACTCTGGGAGTTGGTGATGGACAGGGAGGCCTGGCGTGCTGCGGTTCACGGGGTCACAAAGAGTCGGACACAACTGAGCTACTGAACTGAACTGAAGCATGTAATTTAAACAGAAATAACAAGACACATACCGAAAGGAAAATACACATAAAACAAATTAAGAGAAATAGCAGAAAATGGCTCCCGTAGCAATAGAAAAATGGACAAATGACAAGGCAGGCAATTCACAATTATGCACCCAAGAAAAAGAAAAGCTCAACATCACTAATTACCAGAAGCACAAATTTTAATGTCAGATTATGATTAATCCAATAATGGTCACACTGGAAAAGACGGTCTTGAATAATTTTTGGTGTTAAGTGTGAAGAGAGGAATATACTTTCAGAATGAGAGTACCAAATGATATAATGTTGTGTGGACAATATGCCAAAATGTCTCAGTATTTTGGCAGAGGGTGTGTGGGAGGGTGTGTGTAGATTCAACCTGGCAATACCACTCTGGGTCATGCATCAAAGAAAATAGGACAGCTAGACTTTGGAACCAGGTTCACTGACCCAAGCTTCTGGCATTATTCCTTTACCTCAACCCAATGATCTTCACTTCCAATCCATTTAAGTCATCTACTCACAGCCATTTAGAACACAGGTTGAATCTCATCATCTCCAAAATGCTCTTCAGAATTATAATAGAAGTGCTGATCTCTTCCACCAACGCTGTCAGTAACTGTCCACCACACCTGGTCTTGCATTCCATTCCGACTCTGGTCCCCTGAGCCCCTCCTTTCGTTCCAGCTCTGTTCAGCTTAGACAACAATGCCACTGCTTCTGCCACCTCCTAACACCACACACTTGTTTTCCTACTGCTCCTGCCAGGCAAATTTCCACATATGGACCAACACAACTGAATTTTCCAGTACTCAAAATTGACGTCAACCACTCTGTGGTATCATACTCTTCTACGTTACTTAGCTAACAAATCTCACCTTTAATACCTAACCAGCTACCTATCCACATTCACAGTCTTCTAAATGTTACTGAAGAAGAGGAAAAACATTCCCATCTTTCTGTTCCCCTGGTTAGCCCTCTCTTCCATCCTCCACGACACTGCTGTTTCAAATCTGTACTCTCCTCTAAATCTGATTCCCAACACTTGCCCGCTCCCCGCAGATGATCACTTTCTACTTCATTCAAGACACAGACAACACCCCAGGAGCTCACACTCTCAACTCGCTGTTTCCAAACTGACACATGGGGTTTTTTTGCATCCAGATTCTCCTAATCTCTGTTTCTTCTCTACTAAATGAAAGGTATCCCTCTCTTCAAATCTAATTCCTGTTGTCCCTCCAGTACCTTGCTGGATTAATTATGTTTCCTATCCCCTCATCCACTTTTATTTTCAACCTCTCCCTCAAGGCCAGTTCATTTCCATTCACATTTACACAGACCTAATTCTCTATCATCTTAAAAACAACCCCCTCCCCCAATCTGTCCCCTGCTAGTTACACTCTCCTCCCCTTAGTCTCAAGCAATTTTCAAAAGTTAACTACACATTGTTTTTACTTACTCACAACTGCATACTTCTTACTCAAGAGTGCAATACAATGCAGATAAATTGAAGCATGGACTTTGTTCTCATTTGCCTGCTTATTTTCTGCAGCAGCGCTACTCCTACAATGACAGTAAGGTGGCCCTCCCCAGTACCCCTGAATTTAGCAGCATCAGCACTCGACACCTCTTAATCCTTCTCTGTAGTATTTCTTGACCTCTCTGTCACAGCTGACAGCACTGACCCATTTCTTCCTTTCACACTGTCTTACTTTGGATTCCGTAACACTGAACTGCTCCAGGTTTCCTCCTACCTCTGTTCCCTCCATTCTGAAATCCCCTCCTTGCCCAGGCCTTTAAGGGTTACTCAAGGCTATGCTTTTGACTGAATTTTCTTTTACACACTCTTCCAGGATAATCTATTTCATCTACTTCTAGTTTTAAGAACCACTCGGGTGTCACCTGTATCTCTAGCCCAGTTCTCCTCTGACCTTCAGTTTTGCATATCCAACTCTACTAGAAACCTTTACCGGATATCCCGTAGGCATTTCAACCAGAATGTATTTGCTGAAGGATGGTTTCTAGACTACTTTAAGTCTTCTCTAACCCAATCAAGCTGAGCACCATTTTGAAACAGCTGATACAGAAAAGCCTTCTTTTCAGATGTGGTCAAGTAGGAAAAGGTAGCAACTCTTGCTAATGGCTTCTCCGGGAAAGGTTACGTCCAGCAGCCAATGTAGTTACGACTCCTCTAACACAGTCAACAAGAGCCCAAAATGCAGTACTTGAGTGCAACCTCAAAAACGACAGAGTGATCTCTGTTCATTTCCAAGGCAAACTATTCAGTATCACAGTAATGCAAGTCTACGACCCAACCCCTAATGCTGAAGAAACGGAAGTAGAACGGTTCTATGAAGACCTACAAGACCTTCCAGAACTAACACCAAAAAAAGGTGTCCTTTTCATCATAGGGGACTGGAATGCAAAGTAGGAAGTCAAGAGATACCCAGAGTAATAGGCAAGTTTGGCATTGGAGTACAAAATGAAGCAGGGCAAAGACTAACAGAGTTTTGCCCAGACAACGCGCTGGTCATTGCAAACACCCTCTTCCAACAACACAAGAGACGACACTACACATGGACATCACCAGATGGTCAATGTCGAAACCAGATGGATTATATTCCTTGCAATTGAAGACGGAGAAGTTCTATACAGTCAGCAAAAAACAAGATCAGGAGCTGACTGTGGCTCAGATCATGAACTCCTTATTGCAAAATTCAGACTTAGATTGAAGAAAGTAGGGAAAACCACTAGACCGTCCAGGTATAACCTAAATCAATTTCCTTACGATTATACAGTGGAAGTGACAGATTCAAGGGATTAGATGTGATAGACAGGGTGCCTGAAGAACTGTGGACGGAGGTTCGCAACACTGTACAGGAGGCTGTGATTAAAACCATCCCCAAGTAAAAGAAATTCAAAAGGCAAAATGTCTGAGGAGGTCTTACAAATAGCTGAGAAAAGAAGAGAAGCGAAAGGCAAAGGAGATAAGGAAAGATATATCCATCTGAATGCGGAGTTCTAAAGAATAGCAAGGAGAGGTAAAAAAAAACCTTCCACAGCGATCAATGAAAAGAAATAGAGAACAGAATGGGAGAGACTTGAGAACTCTTCAAGAAAAGTAGAGATATCAAGGGAACATTTCATGCAAAGATGGGCTCGATAAAGGACAGAAATGGTATGGACCTAACAGAAGCAGAAGATACTAATAAGAAGTGCCAAGAATACACAGAAGAACTATACAAAAAAATCACCATGACCCAGATAATCACGATGGTGTGATCACTCACCTAGAGCCAGATATTCTGGAATGCAAAGTCATGTGGGCCTTAGGAAGCATCATTATGAACAAAGTGGAGGTGAGAGAATTCCAGTTGAGCTATTTCAAATCCTAAAAGATGATGCTGTGAAAGTGCTGCACTCAATATGTCAGCAAATTTGGAAAACTCAGCAGTGGCCACAGGACTGGAAAAGGTCAGTTTTCATTCCAATCCCAAAGAAAGGCAATGCCAAAGAATGTTCAAACTACCACACAATTGCACTCATCTCACACGCTAGCAAAGTTATGCTCAAAATTCTCCAAGCCAGGCTTCAACAGTACATGAATCATGAACTTCCAGATGTTCAAGCTGGATTTAGAAAAGGCAGAGGAATCAGAGGTCAAATTGCCAACATCCATTAGATCATAGAAAAAGCAAAAGAATTCCAAAAAAAATCTACTTCTGCTTCACTGACTACACTAAAGCCTTTGACTGTGTGGATCACAACAAAATGTGGAAAATTCTTAGAGATGGGAATACCAGACCACCTTACCTGCCTCCTGAGCAATCTGGATGCAGGTCAAGAAGCAACAATTAGAACTGGACATGGAACAACAGACTGGTTCCAAATAGGAAAAGAAGTACGGCAAGGCTGTATATTGTCACTCTGCTTATTTAACTGATATGCAGAATACGTCATACGAAATGTTGGGTTGAATGAAGTACAAGCTGGAATCAAGATTGTCAGGAGAAATATCAATAACCTCAGATATGCAGGCGACACCACTCTTATGGCAGAAAGTGAAGAAGAAATAAAGAGCCTCTTGATGAAAGTGAAAGAGGAAGAGTGAAAAACCTGGCTTAAAAGTCAACATTCAAAAAACTAAGATCATGGCATCCAGTCCCATCACTTCATGACAAATAGATGGGGAGACAATGGGAACAGTGAGAGACTGTATTGTCTTGGGCTCCAAAATCACTGCAGATGGTGACTGCAGCCATGAAATTAATAGACACTTGCTCCTTGAAAGAAAAGCTATGATCAACCTAGACAGAATATTAAAAAGCAGAGACATTACTTTGCCAGCAAAGGTCCATCTAGTCAAAGTTATGGTTTTTCCAACAGTCACGTATGAATGTGAAAGTTGGACCATAAAGAAAGCTGAACACCAAAGAATTGATGCTTTTGAACTGTGGTGTTGGAAAAGACTCTTGAGAGTCCCCTGGACTGCAAAGAGAGCAAACCAGTCCATCCTAAAAGAAAGCAGTCCTGAATATTCATTGGAAGGAGTGATGCTGAAATTGAAGCTCCAATACTTTGGCAACCTGATGCAAAGAACTGACTTACTGGGAAAGACCCTGATGGTGGGAAAGACTGAAGGCAGGAGGAGAAGGGGACGACAGAGGATGAGATGGTTGGATGGCATCACCGACTTGATGGACATGAGTTTGAGCAAGCTCTGGGGGTTAGTGAAGGACAGGAAAGCTTGGCATGCTGCAGTCCATGGGGTCATAAAGAGTAAGACATGACTGAACGGCTGAACTGAACTAAACTGTGCTGAGCCCCGTGTCAATGCTTCCAATAAGTCATCTCAAAAGGATGGGCCTAATACTAAGCACTACAATCGAATAAACAAGAAGCTTCTCCTGGCTGAAGCAGGGATATGGAACTATACTTTCATTTTGCTGCATATTTCCCCCTAGATAAAGGATGGTAGTTTATCACTGAATAGAGACAGAATATGGTTAAGACTCAAGAAATCTATTTTTTTTTTCTTAGCCACACACTTCTCTTTTATGAAATCGTGCATTTTAAAAGAAAAACATACTCAACACCTTCTATTAAATATAGCTAACATTGCTTTTTTTACCCAAAAGTGAGACAATCAGAATAGTTTATTGAAAAAAGCCAATGCAAAAGCAGATCAGTTATCCTTTTCATCCCATTCTATTCTGAGGTAGTTGTCTCTCACTTCTCCAATATTCCTTACATTAAATCCAGTGGTTCCAACTTATCATCTAACTACTTTCCAATGTGAACACTATATTGTATTCCATGACACTATCTTAGTTCAGGCCAACCACCATTAAAATAGTTATTTCCACGAATTTAAGTTGTATGTTTCAGATATAAAAGTAATGTCTTTTAAATCTTATCTCCATAATAGTATGATGTTTTGCAAGTCAGTCTTCCTACACATCACTTAGTTCATGGGTGCTAATACTTACCATGTGTCAGGCAGTGTACAAACAGCCTCACAATATTTAACTCATTTACTCTGTGATAGATCTCTATTTGAATCCTGGCTGGTTATTCAGACAGACTTAGTATTTGAAAACAACAAATACTGTTGAGATTTGTGAACACTGATGCACGCATTTTTGAGGCAATCTGCCGTCTTTTGACCCAAAAATTCCACCTCTAAGAATCAATACTAAAGGGATGTTCACATAAATACTTCAAAGATACATGAACAAAATATGTGTAGTACACTACTTATTGTAATACTGCAAACAACCCTAAATATCCATCAATTGTGAAATGGTAAAATACATTACTGCTCATGCATACAGCTGTATATAGTTATACAGTACAGTAAGAACAGTGACTATATAAAGAAATTCATAGAATGCATATACATTAAAATGACTGGAAGACATATTTACAATTATCTTTAAGGACAAAAGCAATGGATTTTTAAATACATAGTGTTGTTTTTATGTATTATATGCACACATTTTTCTAGGAAAAAAAAAAGACAAGCAGCCTATACAGAATTCAACAGTGGTTACTTAGACCTGGGGCCTAAAGCCTTTTGCTCTTTACTTTATACACTTTACTTACCATAACAAGTCTCAATTGTTTTTAGTAATAAGGGGAAATTTAAATAATTTAAAAGAAAAAACACCTCATGGTACCCTCTTCCAACAGTTACTAATATTACACAAGAATACACTGCAATTTATGAGATCTCACTAAAGCAGAAAATTCTGGATAGTAGTTCGAACACTACATAGCCTAGCAAATTAAAAAATTAGTAACAGCAAATAAGTTTTAGCCATTAACCATTATGTATGTGTTAGTCACTTAGTCGAGTCTGACTCTTTGCAACCCCATGAACTGCCAGGGGGAGTAGCCTGCCAGGCTCCTCTGTCCGTGGAATTCTCCGAAAACAGTACTGGAATGGGTTGCCATTCCCTTCTCCAGGGTATCTTCCCAATCCAGGGATCAAACCTGGGTCTCCCACATTGCAGGCAGATTCTTGACTATCTGAGCCACCAGGGAAGACCCCATTAGCAAAAGGAAACAGAGACCCAAAGCAAAATATGTTTACAAAAGGGTTTCAGACATTTACACTATGGGCAAAACTTTTTCCTTTTTGGTTCCTTGGGTGGTATCCTTCCATTTGAGAAACTAGTGCAGGCACCAAAGAGTTATTTCCTGGATCTTTCCCACAAAGCAGGTTTCAGGTAATTCTAAACACAGAACTGATTATGAAGATGTCAGCTGACATTAATGCAACAGGAAAAATCTTCCCACTAGACCAAAGGAATGAAAAAATGTGGCACAATCTGTTTTTTTAAAACTGAAAAAATAATTCAGATTACAGTATTATTAACAATGTGTGGATAACAGTAAACAAAGGCAGTAACCCTCATTCTCAAATGTGGGTTATGATCTAGAAGTTACTATTTTAAGTATAATTCGAAATTCATAATCCATTCTCCCCCAACAGAAACTATGATGATTAGGCTCCTAAAGCCAAAGTACTCAAAGTGTTAGTCGCTCAGTTGTGTTCAACTCTACAACTGAGAGCTGTTGAATTGCAGCCCTCTAGGCTCCTTTGTCCATGGAGCAATTCCCCAGGCAAGAATTCTGGAGTGGGCAGCCATTCCCTTCTCCAGGGGCATCTTCCCAGTCTGGGTCTCCAGCATTGCAGGGACTTTTTACTGTCCGAGCCATCAGGGAAGCCCCTGGTAACCAACAGCAGCTACTGATTTCTTTTTTTTTTTTTGGTAAATAAAAAAAGCCTATCTATTTATGCCAGTTTAATCTATTCTACAATATTATAAATACATTCCTAACAGTATGGTCTCATCAAGATCAAAACAGACACAGACTTTGAAGACAGTAAAGCAGAAACCCCTAAGTTACTTGTAAATTTTAAAGTTTCTATACAGGCAGAGAACGGACCTAATACACTACAAAAAAAGCCACCCACCTAATACAACCAGACATGCAGAGGACAGGACAGAGGGAGAGACAACAACTGTTATCCACCTGCTCAAGCATCGAGGACATATTCACACATACTAGTCATTTGTAGCTAGTCTACTTCCTCTGCTGGAATAGGTATATATAATGTTAAAGGGTTTATAAAGTTCATTCCACTATAAAATTAGCTGTCAGAGAGCCAAATGCAAGGAATGTATTTATCCAAACCTACAGGGAACAGACGTATGGTGTCCTTCAGCAGGATTCACTGTTCTATACCAAGTTTAAATTTATAACATTTCTTTCCAAAAGCAACAGAAATTTTATATACTATCTATCAAATAATCTCAATTTCCAAGCCTAAAATGGCAGAATACTGCTCTCAACACTGAAGTTGCTTACTACATCAAGCTGAGAAAATAAAGATATCTCACACAAACCATGTTCAAAAAGGACAGTGAAAAAAAACACTGATCACAATGAATGGAAAACTGATAGAGACAGGATTTGTTTTTTTTTTTAATTGCATAGATTTCTGATTTCACAATTTACCCAAATTTTCAGATCCATGATCTCATCTGATTTTCACACCAACTCTATGAGGAAGGCAGGTAAATTACTATTACTCCCATTTCACCCATGAGAAAACAGATTTAAGTACTATACCACACTCAAAGATACAAGGCAACTACAAAGTGGGAAAAAGCTCTCCCCTAGCTTAGGAACGGTATGATGTATTTGAAGAATAGGATGTTAAAAAAAAAAGGGGGGGGGGTGCAGATTCAAGAGCTGCTCTTAGGTTCTGCTGTAAGGAAGAGGCGGAAACGGGGCAGCAGACAGATGTGGAGACACGGGAGGGTTTATTAAAACAAGGACAAGGGTTAGAAACCTCTAGAAACAGAAAAATCAATGATGAAGAAAAGGACAACTGTTGGAGTGATGTCCTTTATAAATGAGAGTTTAGGATAGCGTGGGAAAGTGAAGGAACTGGCCTTAGATAGCACTATCCACAATACAAAGCTATCTCCACATTAAAGAGAGGCTGTAGGGTACGGAACTCTGCTAGGATCCTGAGTAACTTCTGTCCTGACAGTTTCTATGTTGTCAATAAAATCTCAGATCTAGGGTCATCAACTGAAAAAATAAGAGTGGAGATGATATGAAATCTGCCTATAACACCAGAAAAATGAATTGACTAGTAACATGTACGACTGCCAGTCCGAAGGGCTTGATGGTAATCACTGTTCAGGAATTTGAGACAAGGAGCCCACGTGTTCAGCTTCCAGTAGCACAAGGGCAAGCACAAGCACAGACTTAATCATATCTGGGGTTTCAAGCATACTGTGTATTATCTCAGACTCACATAAGCTTCAAACAATCCTGAGACGTCAGTATTTCTGTGGCTGTGCTCTCAACTTTACTGATGAGGAAACAGGCACAAAACTGGGTAACTTGCCAAAGATCACATCACATGGCAAGTGTTACGGCCAGGATTGAAAGCTAGGCAGCCTGGCTCAAGAGACATGCTACACTTGACCCTTGCAAGGGAGTGATTATAACCACTGACTATTTTAGCTGGGCAAAAGTGGAAGCCCAGAGGGGACGGCCAGAGAAAAGCAGTATGGATCAAATGGATTTTAAGTCTCATAAGAACTGCAAACAGAGGAAAGTTAAAGTGAGGTACCAAAAACAGATTACTGTGGACAAGAGGAAGAGCTCCAGTTACTTGCTGTGATAAGAGCTAGTTACCACTCCTGGGTCTGAATAAATGAGTTAAGTAGAAGGAAAGCTCACTAGATGTGCAATTAATGAATGGAGATCAGACTGTGGGCAAGACCATCATTCGAAGACAGTGAAACTACCAAGGCCATTGACTGTAACCCCAGACAAGTTACTAATCATGCTGGTCTCCAATTCTTCTTTTTAAAACACACATTATTACATATTTTTCACAATTCTGGTTTGGTTTTTTTTTTTTTTTAAAACAATGCCTACCACAGGCTGTGACACTCGGAATTACTGCGATTGTTTTCACGTGTCTCCCATGCATTCCTCAGTTGACTCAATTCTAACTTCTGGCCCCACCGCTTCAAGCAGACTACTCACCCGGGTCACTTATGACCTCCAAGTTGCCAAAACCAGAAGTCATGTTCCTTGTTTTCATCTTACTTTTTTGCAAGTAGCAGATACACTTGACCCTTTCCTTGTCTTTGAAACTTTTTTCTCTTGGATTCTTCCTACTTCAAAGGTTGCTCCTTGACCACCTGACCTTTTCACTACTCAGTCTTCACATGGTGTATATATAGTACCCCAGGTTTCAGTCCTAAGCCCCATTCCATTCCATTCTCACCAAAGTTCCTCAATTCTAGTAGCATATAAGGGATAATTTAGGCACTTGGGCTCAATTTCATCAAGAATGGGCACTGAAAAAGGTTGAGGCAAGATAATCTCATCCATTCCCATGGACTGAGGTCAAACATACATGTGGCTTGTCATGTCTCCGGGGCTGCTAAGTCGCTTCATTCGTGTCCAACTCTGTGCAACCCCATAGACGGCAGCCCACCAGGCACACCCGTCCCTGGAATTCTCCAGGCAAGAACACTGGAGTGGGTTGCCATTTCCTTCTCCAATGCCGGAAAGTGAAAAGTGAAAGAGAAAAGTGAAAAGTGCTCGGTCGTGTCCGACTCTTAGCGACCCCATGGACTGCAGCCCATCAGGCTCCTCCGTCCACGGGATTTTCCAGGCAAGAGTACTGGAGTGGGGTGCCATCGCTTCTGTGTCTGTCTCTAACCCCAGCCAAATTTCCCTCTGGAGTTGAAATTCATAGCAAATCTTGTCATTTCCACCTGAATGTTTAGTAGGCGTCTTAAATGTAAGTCTTTGAGTTCCCACCCCAATCCCTAAACCTGCTCCTCTCCCAACCCTCCATGTCTCAGCAAAGAACATAGTGTTCACAAGTTATACAACTGAAACCTATACTTAATCTTTGATTTCTCAACTTCCCCCACTACAACCCATCATCAGCTCTACCCTTCCAACCATATCTCAAATCCCTCCAACTCTCTTTATATCTCTACTCTTTACTTCCCTGGTCAAAACTTCAACTCCTGAAACTGTGTTGCCTCACTGCTCTTCG
The DNA here is from genome assembly GCA_006410635.1 of Cephalophus harveyi. Lineage (NCBI taxonomy): Eukaryota > Metazoa > Chordata > Mammalia > Artiodactyla > Bovidae > Cephalophus > Cephalophus harveyi. Next base: position 1,065,987 of record SJYT01072668.1, read on the forward strand.
TACTATCTGTTCTCCAGACAGCAAAGTAACCTTTCCAAATCATAAAAGAAATATTTTTTCTGCTCTGCTTAAAAGCCCCCAAAGGCTTCCTATTTTACAATGAAAAGCTTATTACAAAGCCCTACAGGCCCCAGCCTCTTGCCTAACTCTAATCCCTCACCACTCTTTTCCCTCACCTACTATAACAACAAAACAGGCCTTTTTTGATTCCCTCACCTACAAAACAGGCCTTTTTTCATTCCCAAAGCACACCCCTGAAAGTCTTTCCCTAAAGAAAACACTCTCCCCATCTCTGAGTACTTATTATTCAGATCTCAGTTTAAATGTCACCTTATTTAGAAAGGTCTTCTGTGACCAGTCAATTTAAAAGTAGCCACCTAGTCATGCACTATCACATTACCTCACCCTATTTCAATTCTCTACATAACTCTTACCACTATCTGGTTTTGAAAACTTATTTTTCAACTGATTTATCCCACTATAACGTACACACCGTGACAGCAGGACCTGACATTTTTAGTTAGTATTCAACCAATCACTGACTTGGCAATTCACCAAAAAATGTATTTAGTTCATTCAAAAGATCTTTACAAAATCCTTGTTGCTGTTGTTTAGTCTCTAAGTCATATCCGACTCTTTGCAACCCGATGGACTGTAGGCTCCTCTGTCCATGGGATTTCCCAGGCAAGGATACTGAAAGGGGTTGCCATTTCCTTCTCCAGGGGATCTTCCCGACCCAGGGATCGAACCTACATCAGCTGCATTGGCAGATGGATTCTCCACCACTAAGCCACCAGGAAAGCTCCCTTAATTGCTTCCTGCGTGCTAAGCACAGAGACAGCAAAGGTCCGAGGCAAGCCATGCCAGATTTCCCAGGTACTTCCAGTATTCTGTTTTACCAAAATACTTTAGTTTTACCTCTGTGATATAGCATTTTAATACGTTAACTACTTAAAGGTTTTAATAATCTAGGAAACTTTCATAATAAGGCACTAACTCCAGCACAACNCAGAGACAGCAAAGGTCCGAGGCAAGCCATGCCAGATTTCCCAGGTACTTCCAGTATTCTGTTTTACCAAAATACTTTAGTTTTACCTCTGTGATATAGCATTTTAATACGTTAACTACTTAAAGGTTTTAATAATCTAGGAAACTTTCATAATAAGGCACTAACTCCAGCACAACTGTATTATAATACAATCAGTCACGATGGGAACAATGTGCTAAAAAATGATGGCTAGTAAATCCTATATACAAAACTAGTACTCAAGCAGTATTTTGCAGCACAAATGTATCACAAAGTGAGATAATTCTTTGCCGATTACTGTACAGAACATCAAATACACTGTCTATACTAATTAAAACTACTGTACTTTAGCAACTGTCTTATCAAAAACTTCCAATGTATACACATAGCTTTGTTGTGACTTATGTAGTATTTCAGCTTGTGCATTTAATGTCTCACCTCCAACTTACTGTTGTTTTTCCCCCAGTTATTTTATAAGAGGGGATGAATTATTATTGTAATAATAAAAAGGCTTCTGTAATGGTTAACACTAAAGGCAGTGCAAGGTAATCGTCAAGTAAATGGTACAAAATGGCAACGTTAAGAGTTTCACTGGTTTAAAAAAAAAAAAAGGCAGGGGAGGACTTTCAACATTCAAAAACTAAAGCAAATATGAACATCTTAAAAACAAATCCTCTTGCTTTTTCTACTGTGTCCGTCTCCTATGCTATAGCCACCGACTAAGCTAAGACTATGTAAATACGTCCCCCTCAAAGCCCCAGACCATGTCTCCCATGTCCTTGCATTCCTCTGGTTCTGCCAGTCAAAGCTTACTGAACATTTACTTGTTGAGCAAATGAATCAGTCCCATGATTCCTCTTATCTCTCAGTCCTCTTTCACTCATTTTTGCTCCTATTCCTCTCAAGCTGACAAGAGTTTCTACACCAGCCATTTCAAGTTACTTAAGTAATTTAAAGTTTCTTAGTTACTTCTAGGTAAAAAATCAAACCTCTGAGTGGCCAACATAGAGGTTTCAGAGACCAAAATCTGTTCATTTTATGTGAATCTCCCTAAAAGTCTCACTAAAATCCTATTTTTTCCCCTTTAGTTTAGATTTATTTTCCTAATATCCTTGGCTATCTAGTTTTCACAAACAGGATACTTACAGTCTGCCAATAATTATATAATTTTCATTGCTTCTTTTCTTACTGGAATGCTCTCAAATACAGTATTAAAAATAAACGTTCATTTAAAAATCACTATAAAGATGCAATTAAAATAGCTCTAATGTTTTCCCCATTTCTGAAATTTAAGTCCATTAAAGTAAAAACCCACAAGTCATTTTAAAGTAAATGTTCCAGAATATCCTGATAAAATGTTTTCATTTCTTGTCCCAGACTAACAATGTTAGGTTTTACATTTATATAAACAGCAGCTCAATTATACTTGGACAAACAGCAACAAAATACTGAAGAAGCAACTCTGTAACTAAGCTTTCTGAAAATCTACCTCCAGAAGTATATGTTTATATTTCATATAAATAAACTGGAAAATAGCAACATAGCTAATTATCTATACAAACACAAATAGTAACATAGATAATTATCTATACAAACACAACATTGGGTCTAAGATAATGAATGCGTAAAATGCCTGAAGAGCAATACAAATCTAGTAGAACATAAATATTTCAGTGGAGCTGTAGAAAGTCACTGCATATCTTCAATAAACCCAGAAATATAAAACAAAAACAAACACACACACACAAACAAACCCCAAACCTTTAGGTTTCAATAATTCTGGAACTAATTGTGAATACCAGTTGGTAAAGTTCCTGCAGCACCAACATTACAAAAAACTAAAGTCAATAGCTAGTTAACGGAAAATTTTGGCTGAAAACATTAAACAGCTGCATTTTCACTTCCATCCTTTAACTTATAAGTACACAATAAGCAGTAAAGGAATATTCAGGAAGAATTTGATGTTAGTAATAGCAATCCACAGGTGTTGTCAATTTTGAGGACACTGAATTTCTCACTGAAACTTGGTATCTCTTGCATCTTTTAAGAATTTATCAAGTAGCATATTTACACATATAATTAAGTGCCTTGAACTAAAATCATTTTGTGCCACAATTTCAAAAAGCTTGGGAACTACATTTTTAAAATCATTCAAGATGTAGAAAACTTCCTCACTCAAAGGTACCCACTGATTAATAACTGATTCCATTTACTGACCACCAATTAAATACTATTTAATCTTCACATCTTTGTAAAACAGGTACATAGCAAATTAAGTTAGAGCCGCAAATGGGAGCTCAGGTTTATTTAATTAACCAACACCAAGTAATTCTGTATGGATGTGAGAGTGGGACTATAAAGAAAGCTGAGCGCCGAANTAACTGATTCCATTTACTGACCACCAATTAAATACTATTTAATCTTCACATCTTTGTAAAACAGGTACATAGCAAATTAAGTTAGAGCCGCAAATGGGAGCTCAGGTTTATTTAATTAACCAACACCAAGTAATTCTGTATGGATGTGAGAGTGGGACTATAAAGAAAGCTGAGCGCCGAAGAACTGATGCTTTTGAACTGTGGTGCTGGAGAAGACTCTTCAGAGTCCCTTGGACTGCAAAGAGATCCAACCAGTCCATCCTAAAGGAGATCAGTCCTGGGTGTTCATTGGAAGGACTGATGCTGAAGCTGAAACTCCAATACTTGGCCACCTGAAGCGAAGAAATTACTCACTGGAAAAGACCCTGATGCTGGGAAAGATTGAAGGCAGGAGGAGAAGGGGACAACAGAGGATGAGATGGCTGGATGGCATCACCGACTCAACGGACATGAGTTTAAATAAGTAAGCTCCGGACAGGGAGGCCTGGAACGCTGCGGTCCATAGGGTCGCAAAGAGTCGGAAACGACTAAGCGACTGAACTGAAGATCCCCGACATCCACCAAAACTGAATCAATTATTTTGAAAAATACAGACGGGCAGAAAGTTGCTGCTGTAAATACAGCACTGTGACAACCTCAAAGGTGTACAGACTCACACTTCCAGAACACAAGAAGTAAGTTTACACTGAATGGTAATTTTTAGATCTTGGCATAAAGTTGTACTGATTTCAACACAGTGGCTTTTTGTAGTCCCAAATACAGAGGATGACATGAGAATTTAACACGTGTAGTTCGAGTCGTTCAAGAGTTTACAAAAGAGACTGAGTTTTTATTTTCTTTATTTCTCCTCTGAAAAGCTATTATTTGGGGGTTGGGTGCAGACTTCCGATCCTACAATTTCAAGGCTTCTAACACAGGGAACTTGCTATTCTGGAGTTAAGTTTGCGCCTGGATTTACTGGAAGGGCTCTAATGCAACAACCTTCACCAGCAAAAAGGCCTCGAAGTGCAATCTAAGTATGGGTGTGGGCTGGGTGGCGGGAGAACTGCTGCGAAACGATTCAAGATTTATGCAGATAAAAGGGTCACCAATTCTGCGGCGAAGAGAGCAAAAAATGCATTTTCACCACCTCTCACACTCACACTCTGCGGCTGACGGAATCTGATACCACTTTATTTAAGGCTCGTTATCTCCAGTTACCACCTCCAAGACCTCAGCGCCTAACCAGGTCCACGCAGGGATAGTGGCGACGCCTACCTCTCCCTCCCTAACCTGTGCACCCACACCCCGGAGCGCAGCTCGACCGCCCAGGCCACCCTGACCTCCCCTCCCCCTCTGGCGCCTCCACCGAGCGCGCCCAGGCCGAGGCCTCTGGTGCCCCGCTAACGCGTGCTTCACGCCATATGCCACCCAGGCTTCGGTGTCCGACCACTGCTTCCCTCACTCCTGCCACAAAGCCCACAGCCCACCCTGAAGGGCCCGCGGGCCGCACGCTGCCGGGTCCCCGGCCCTACCCGCGCCGGCGCCCGCAGGCCTCCTAAGCGCCCGGGTCCCTAGACCCCCCGCTCGCCAGGCCCTCTCGGGTGCGCCGCGGCTCTCCCCGCTCAGGCTCCGCTCGAAGCTGAGGTCGGGGCCGCGCACGCGGTCCCGCCGCGCCACCCCCAGCCCGGGCCCCCCCGGCCCCCCGCGCGGCCCGCCCCCGCTCCGTGCCGGGCCCCGCGCGCGCCGCCGCACCCACCGTCTCGGCACCGCCCCCGCTCCGAGCCGGGCCCAGCGCGCCCCGCCGCACCCACCGTCTCGGCGGGGTCGATGTCGATCTTGAAGGTCTGCTGCTGCAGGGTCTTCAGGGTGACCAGCATGGTGCCGTCGCGCCGCGCCGCGGCCGGGCCTGCTCCGGGTGCGGGCCGCTGGGCGGGGTCTGTGGCCTGCCGGGGCCCCGGGGTCGCCCGCGCTCCTCGCGCGCTCGGGAGGAAGGCGGTGGGGGCGGGGGCTCGTCACATTCGCCCTGCGGAGCGGCCTCTCCCCCAGCCCTGGCCCCCGGCCGCGCCGCTGCCTCCGCGACTGCGGCCTTCCTCGCGAGCTCGGGCCGCCGTGCTTCCTCACGCGCCCGGTTACCAGCCACTGGGTCTGCAGGAAGCGCGAGGGGCTCTGCGAGAGCGGCCGAGAATCCGCTAGCTCACCACAGGCTGGTGGCCGCCATCATCGTGACTCGCCGAGACGCGCCCTCCCCCCACCACCCTAAAAACCTGGGGGGGATGGGGCCGGGATGGCGGAGCGCGCAGGCGTCGGGCGCGGCGAGGCTGTGCGCAGGCGCAGGCAAGAACTCCGCCCCGGAATTGGGGCGGGGCGGATTGCCGCTCTGGAATGTCGGCCGCCTGGACGGCGCGTGCGCAGGCGCAGTCAGGGGGCGTCGCGTTGTGGGGGCGCTCGGGGCTTCCTCGTCGCGTTTGCTTCTGGGGCCTTCTCCCGCCCGCCGTCGCTCCGCCTACGTGCAGACTCCGCCCGGTTGCCTGAGTTGCGAAATCCGTAGCCGGGGAAGCGCTACGTGGAGACAGGACGGAGTGGCTGGCGAGCCTTGGAACTGGGGAACTAGAGGGCGGTAGGTCGGGGCGAGGTCTAAGTGAAGGGTTGCGGGCAGCCAGCGCAGTGGGCCAGCGCTTGCAGGGCGCTTGCAGTGTGGCTGAACCCTTGCGCTGGGATTCATTTACCCTGAGAACTCTGACTTCAGCGCCAGACCACGTTAGTGGACCTTGCGCCTAAATATAAGATCAAGTTATATCACTTCCCCAGGCAGATCTGGCCAATGGCACCTCATCTCGTGAGTAAAAGTCAAAGTTCCCAGAGCTGGATACACAGCCCCTCCTCTTATATCTTATTCTCTCGGCTTGCACTAGACGTTGTTGGTGGATGTTCAGCAAATCCTCTCAACCTGAGAGTCTACCTTCACCCTTGCTGTTTCCGCTTCGAGTCCTCTTTTCCTCTATACCTGGGTGGCTCGACTTCTCACTTCCTTCCAATCTTTGCTCAGATGTCGCCTTCTCAGGGAGATCGACTCTGGATACCCGACTTAAAACAGCAACTTCCCTAGTTCCGTACCCTGCTGTGTTTTCTATAGCACTTCAGTTCAGTCGCTCAGTCGTGTCCAGCTCTCTGCGACCCCATGGACTGCGGCACGCCAGACTTCCCTGTCCATCACCAACTCCCGGAGCTTACTCAAACTCAGGTCTGTCGGGTCGGTGATGCCATCCAACCATCTCATCCTCTGTCGTCCCATTAATACATAATTATTGGGTTTATCATCTTTCTCCCTTCAGTAAATCACAGGCAAGCTGCACAGGGGCAAAGATTTTGTTGTGTTGGGTGATGCACCCCTAGCACGAAGAAACATGCCTGGCGTGTAATGCAGGCACAGTAAATATTTTTGGAATCCATGAATGTGCGCTGGGTTTCTCATCAGTAAAATGGGAGTAATAATAGCACTCAGCTTCATTGATTATTGAAGGGGAGTGTTGAATAATGTATATAAAATCTTTGTACCAGGAACGCAGAGTTAGCAGCCCTTAATAAGTAGATAGCTGTTTGTAGTATGCCCATTTCAGATAAGAAAACTGAAGTAAAGAGATGATGAGTAAGGTACCTGGAGTCACCCACCTGCTAAGTGGCAGGTCCAGAATCTGAATCCAAGCAGAATGACTCCAAAGTCCATGCTCCTAGGTGCCTGGCATTCCACTCTCTTAGTGGCACCCCACTCCAGTACTTTTGCCTGGAAAATCCCATGGACGGAGGCGCCTGGTGGGCTGCAGTCCATGGGGTCGCTGAGTCAGACACGACTGAGTGACTTCACTTTCACTTTTCACTTTCATGCATTGGAGAAGGAAATGGCAACCTACTCCAGTGTTCTTGCCTGGAGAATCCCAGGGACGGGGGAGCCTGGTGGGCTGCCGTCTATGGGGTCGCACAGAGTCGGACACGACTGAAGCGACTTAGCAGCAGCAGCAGCAGCAATTATGTACCCTGCTGCACATTTAGGGGCTTCCCTGATAGCTCAGGCTGTAAAGAATCCGCCTGCAATGCGGGAGACCAAGGTTCGATTCCTGGGTCGGGAAGATCCCCTGGAGAAGGGATAGGCTACCCACTCCAGTATTCTTGGGCTTCCCTTCTGGCTCAGCTGATAAAGAGTCCGCCCGCCATGCAGGAGCCTTGGGTTCGGCTGCACATTTAACTTAAAGTAATTCAAATACAAAGTTACAGTTAGGTCACTAGCTGTATGACTAATTGCAAATTACCCCCACTGTACCAGCATCCTCACTGATAAAATGTCACTGCTTGGTTTTCTGTGGATTCTAGGAGCTCAGATCTAATTCTTCGATGGAACTTTTTGTGACCAACCTCCCTCTCGACTAACCTCCTGTTGTCCTGTTCAGGCCACAAGTCTCCCTGTATTGTAATTCAGAATCTAACCCTCCACTCTCTGTCTTTCCGTATATCTATTGTTAGTCACCGGGTGATCTCATCTTATCTCATGTTTTGAAATACCTCTCTCCTGGACTTTACCCCTTAGCTATCGTTAGCTGATTGCCTGCACAGTTTTTTTTTTTTAAAATATTTATGTATTTAGCTGTGCTGGTTCTTAGCCACACATTGGGATCTTTCCTTGCAGTGCACAGGCTTATTTGCCTGTGGCATATAAGTTTCCCAGATCAGAGATCGAACTCGCCCCCTCATTTGGAAGGCAGATTCTTAGCTGCTGGACCATCAGGGAAGTCCCAACACAATATCTTGACTTGAAATATAATCAGCCTCTGAGACTTAACATGGCCAAACAGAACCATTGACCCCTTCTGGGCCTCCCTTCCCCCTAAATCCTGTTCTCCCAGTTTCCCCCATCATAGTTCATGGCACCACCACATGCTCAAACCAAAAATCTAGTCATCGTGCCTGATAAGTCTCTTCCCTCTCTTCTTCCCCGCACCAGCCACCACATCTAATCCATTATCACGTCCTATCAACTTTATTCTCAAAGTTATATCCCCAAGTCAGCCATTTCTCACCATTTCAACTTCTAAAACCCTAGGCTCGTCCATCAATATCTTTCATTTCAATTGATCTTTCCAAGAGTTGTGACCTACTCTTTGTGACCCCGTGGACTGCATGCCAAGCTTTCCTGTCCATCACCAACTCCTGGAGCTTGCTCAAACTCATGCCATCCAACCGTCTCATCCTTTGCTGTCCTCTTCTCCTCCTGCTCTCAACCTTTCCCAGCATCAGGGTCTTTTCAACATCTTTCAGTTCAGTTCATTTCAGTTCAGTCGCTCAGTCGTGTCCGACTCTGCAACCCCATGAATCGCAGCACGCCAGGCCTCCCTGTCCATCACCATCTCCCGGAGACCACCCGAACCCATGTCTATTGTGTTGGTGATGCCATCCAACCATCTCATCTTCTGTCGTCCCCTTCTCCTCCTGCCCCTAAACCCTCCCAGCATCAGAGTCTTTTCCAATGAGTCAACTCTTCACATGAGGTGGCCAAAGTACTGGAGTTTCAGCTTTAACATCATTCCTTCCAAAGAAATCCCAGGGCTGATCTCCTTCAGAATGGACTGGTTGGATCTCCTTGCAGTCCAAGGGACTCTCAAGAGTCTTCTCCAACACCACAGTTCAAAAGCATCAATTCTTCGGCGCTCAGCCTTCTTCACAGTCCATCTTTCACCTGCCTCCAAAATGGTCTCTCGGCTTCTACTCTTTTTCAACCTCCTCAGCAGTCAGAGTGGTCTTTTTCAGATACAAATCATGTCACATCTATTCTTAATACCTAATTATACTTGAGAATAAAATTCAAACTCCTTACCTGGCCTTGCAAATTTACCCAACCTTGAACATTGCATGCAAAAATGGGCTCAAGAAAGGACAGAAATGCTATGGACCTAACAGAAGCAGAGGATATTAATAAGAGGTGGCAAGAAAACACAGAAGGACTGTACAAAAAAGGTCTTTACGACCAAGGTAATTACGATGGTGTGATGGTGTGATCACTCACCTAGAGCCAGACATCCTGGAATGTGAAGTCAAGTGGGTCTTAGGAAGCATCACTACGAACAAAGCTAATGGAAGTGATGGAATTCCAGTTGAGCTCTTTCAAATCCTAAAAGATGATGCTGTGAAAGTGCTGCATTTGATATGCCAGCAAATTTGGAAGACTCAGCAGTGGCCACAGGACTGGAAAAGGTCCGTTTTCATTCCAATTCCAAAGAAAGGCAATGCCAAAGAATGCTCAAACTACCGCACAATTGCACTCATCTCACATGCTAGTAAAGTAATGCTCAAAATTCTCCAAGCCAGGCTTCAGCAATACATAAACCGTGAACTCCCTGATGTTCAAGCTGGTTTTAGAAAAGGCAGAGGAACCAGAGATCAAATACCAACATCCGCTGGATCATGGAAGAAGCAAGAGAGTTCCAGAAAGACATCTATTTCTGCTGTATTGACTATCCCAAAGGCTTTGACTGTATGGATCACAATAAACTGTGGAAAATTCTGAAAGAGATGGGAATACCAGACGACCTGACCTGCCTCTTGAGAAATCTGTATGCAGGTCAGGAAGCAACAGTTAGAACTGGACATGGAACAACAGACTGGTTCCAAATAAGAAAAGGAGTACGTCAAGGCTGTATATTGTCACCCTGCTTATTTAACTTGTATGCAGAGTACATCATGAGAAACGCTGGGCTGGATGAAGCATAAGCTGGAATCAAGATTGCTGGGAGAAATATCAATAACCTCAGATATGCAGATGATACCACCCTTCTGGTAGAAAGTGAAGAAGAACTAAAGAGCCTCTAGATGAAAGAGGAGAGTGAAAAAATTGGCTTAAAACTAACATTCAGAAAACGAAGTTCATGGCATCCCGTCCCATCAGTTCATGGCAAATAGATGAAGAAACAGTGGAAACAGTGTCAGACTTTATTTTGGGGGGCTCCAAAATCACTGCAGTTGGTGACTACAACCATGAAATTAAAAGACACTTACTCCCTGGGATAAAAGTTATGACCAACCTAGACAGCATATTAAAAAGCAGAGACGTTACTTTGCCAACAAAGTTCCGTCTAGTCAAGGCTATGGTTTTTCAAGTAGTCATGTATGAATGTGAGAGTTGGACTATAAAGAAAGCTGAGCGCCGAAGAACTGATGGTTTTGAACTGTGGTGTTGGAGAAGACTTTTGAGAGTCACTTGGACTGCAAGGAAATCAGTCCAGTCAATCCTAAAGGAAGTCAACCCCGAATATTCATTGGAAGGACTGATGCTGAAGTTGAAGCTCCAATACTTTGGTCACCTAATACAAAGAACTGACTCATTAGAAAAGACTCTGATGCTGGGGAAGGTTGAAGACAGGTGGAGAAGGGGATGACAGAGGACAAGATGGTTGGATGGCATCACTGACTCAATGGACATGAGTTTGAGCAAGCTCTGGGAGTTGGTGATGGACAAGGAAGTGTGGTGTGCTACAGTCCCTGGGGTTGCAAAGAGTCAGACAGGACTGAGCAACTGAACTGAACTGACTTGACCTTGGGGAGCTCACATGATCTGCCAAACTCTCTGGCCTTATCTCTTCCCTTCCACCTCTCATTCATCATCATCCCTCTGCACCACCTTTCTTTCATACCCCCAACAGGTCAGGCTGGTACTAATCTCTTGGCCTTTGCATTTGAGTTTATTTCAGCTTGAAATTCTCTTCCCAGATCTTTGACTAACTTTTCATCATTCAGGGCCCAAGTCATAATTTACTTTCTCAGATTTCTCCAGCAACTTTAATAATATATAATAAACATACATTAACCCTTTAGGCAAGGCACCATTCAAGGCACTTTCCATAGAACCTCATGTCTGAGCCCCACCCATCTATGTGATATCTGCAGCAGGAGTGTATGCGTGCGAAGTCACTTCAGGCATGTCTGACTCTGCTACCCTATGGACTATAGGCAGCAATCTTTCCTGCCAGGCTTCTCTGTCCATGGGACTCTTCAGGCAAGAATACTGGAGTGCCTTGCCATGCCATCATCCAAGGGATCTTCCCAATCCAGAGATCTACCCTGTGTCTCTTATGTATTCTGTATTGGCAGGTGGTTTCTTTATCACTAGGGCCACCTGGGAAGCCCATCTACCATTCAGTTCAGTTCAATCACTCAGTCATGTCCGACTTGGCAACCCCAGGGACTGCAGCACACCAGGCTTCCTTGTCCATCACCAACTCCCCGAGCTTGCTCAAGCTCATGTCCATTGAGTCAGTGATGCCATCCAACCATCTCATCCTCTGTTGTCCCCTTCTGCTGCTGCCTTCAATATTTCCCAGCATCAGTCTTTTCCAATGAGTCAGTTCTTTGTATCAGGTGACCAAAGTATTGGAGCTTCAGCTTCGGCATCAGTCCCTCTAATGACTGTTCAGGACGGATTTCCTTTAGGATTGACTGGTTTGATCTTCTTGCAGTCCAAGGGACTCTCAAGAGTCTTCTTCAACACCACAGTTCAAAAGCATTAGTTCTTTGGCGCTCAGCTTTCTTTATGGTCCAACTCTCACATCCATACATGACTACTAGAAAAACCATAGGTTTGACTAAATGGACCATTGTCGGCAAAGTGATGTCTCTGTTTTTTAATATGCCGTCCAGGTTTGTTGTAGCTTTTCTTCCAAGGAGCAAGTGTCTTTTAATTTCATGGCTGCAGTCACCATCTGCAGTGATTTTGGAGCCCAAGAAAATAAAGTCACTGTTTCCATTGTTTCCCCATCTATTTCCCATGAAGTGATGGGACCAGATGCCCTGATCTTAGTTTTCTGAATGTTAACTTTTAAGCCAGCTTTTTCATTCTCTTTTTTCACTTTCATCAAGTGGCTCTTTAGTTCTTCTTTGCTTTCTGCCATAAGGGTGGTATCATCTGCGTATCTGAGGTTATTGAGATTTCTCCCAGCAATCTTGATCCCAGCTTGAGCTTCATTTAGCCCGACATTTCACACAATGTACTCTGCATATCAGTTAAATAAGCAGGGTGACAAAATATAGCCTTGACGTACTCGTTTCCCAATTTGGAACCAGTCCATTGTTCCGTGTCTGGTTCTAACTGTTGCTTTTTGACCTACATACAGATTTCTCAGGAGGCAGGTGAGATGATCTGATATTCCTATCTCTTGAAGAATTTTCCACAGTTTGTTGTGATCCACACGGTCAAATTCCATCTACAGTAGGACCCTTGTTTAAATTTTTTCATGGTTCTACCTGAATTTTTTTTTTTTTTTTAATTATCTTGGCTGAATAGTACAAGTTGGGCAGGCTATATGCCTCCGTGTCTGATATAGGTGTGTTTGCCTAGAGTCCCACATTTCACATAACAGATGATGGGACCCCCTCCAACTCACCAGTGCAAAGGCCACCAAGGTGAGGGTGCTTATGAGCAAAACCTTGAATGATAGGCCTTGAGCTTCTTCAGGAGCTGTTGAGCCAAAATATAAAGAAGGAAGGGTGTCGTTACTTCCAAATACTTGATAACAAGCCAGGGAATTTTACTTGCATTTTTGGAAGTTGGTTAAATGATTTCAGGAAAGAAGATGAGCAAGCAGAGATGCAACAGCTACTGACTTAGAAAATACTAGGGTAGAAAATGCCAGAGTCCAAGCCATTCATTCACTCATCAAGTAATTCTTGAGACTTTCTCCATGCCAGAAACTGTTCTAGGTGCTGAGGATACAATAGGGAGCAAAGTCCCTGCCCTCATGGAGTTTGTATTCTAGTGGAATAATAGATAATAAACTAAAAATATTATAACAGATGGGGGTACCGTTAAGTACTATTTTTTTTAAAGAACATGAAGAAGGTCAATAGTGCTAAAAAAAAAAAGATATACTTGCTACAGAGAATGTGCCAGCTATTTTTCATTCCCCTCCCTCACCTTCTTTTTAAAAAATATGTTTTTGGCTGCATCAGGTCTTAACTGCAGCACGCAGGATCTTCATTTCATCATGCAGGATCTTTCACTGTGACACAAGGACTCTAGTTGTAGCTCATGGACTCAGTAGTTGCAGCATGCGGGCTTAGTTATGGCATGTGGGATCTTGGTTCCCCAGCCAGGGGTCAGACCCACGGCCCCTGCATGCAAGTCAGTCAGTGTCAATGCTAGTTATTCAGTCGTGGCTAACTCCTTGGGACCCCATGGACTATGGAGTCCCCTAGGCTCTTCTGTCGGAGAAGGCAATGGCACCCCACTCCAGTACTCGCCTGGAAAATCCCATGGGCAGAGGAGCCTGGTAGGCTGCAGTCCATGGGGTCCCAAAGAGTTGGACACAACAGAGTGACTTCACTTTCACTTTTCACTTTCATGCATTGGAGAAGGAAATGGCAACCCACTCTAGTATTCTTGCCTGGAGAATCCCGGGGACGGGGGAGCCTGATGGTAGGCTGCAGTCCATGGTGTCCCAAAGAGTTGGACACAACAGAGTGACTTCACTTTCACTTTTCACTTTCATGCATTGGAGAAGGAAATGGCAACCCACTCTAGTATTCTTGCCTGGAGAATCCCGGGGACGGGGGAGCCTGGTGGGCTGCCGTCTGTGGGGTCGCACAGAGTCAGACATGACTGAAGTGACTTAGCAGCAGCAGCAGCAGCAGGCTCTTCTATCCATGGAATTCTCCAGGCAAGAATACTGGAATGGGATGCCATTCCCTTATCCAGGGGATCTTCCTGATCCAGGGATTGAACCCAGGTCTCCCACATTGCAGGCAGATTCTTTGCCATCTGAACCACTTGGGCCGCCCTCCTGCATGGCAAGGCAGATTCTTAACCACTGGACTGCCAGGGAAGTCCCCCCTTCCCATCTTCTTTCTTACCCCTTCTTCACCCAGCAATTGGTCCCAAGAGGACTACCCTGAATGGGCTTCCACAGTTGGCTTCTCGGGGAGTCCTAGCAGGAGAGGACTGAGGGAGGAGAGTGAAATGAGGCGTGTAGTTGGCAGTGCTCTTGATCCAGGGTAATTGCTGCTGCGTGGCCTTCCATGTGACTCTGTCCCTCCAGGTTCTGGTAAGTGCTCCCTAGAGGGCCCTACTTCTCACTGCAGGGTGCTGGCCCGTCCTTGTAGTGTGCCTGTACACTCCCCTACAGCATTGTGAAGAGTCCCTTTATTGAATCTCCCTGGATTACACCTTGTTAGTTTCATAGGACTGCTAAAACGAAGTACCATGAACTGAGCGGCTTAAAACAACAAGAAGTTATTGTCTCACCGTTTGGGGGGCTAGAAGTCCAAAATTAAGATGTTGGTAAGGCAGTGCTCTCTCTGATAGCTGACACACGGGTTCTTCATTGCCTCTTCCTAGCTTCTAGTGGCTTGCTGGCAGTTATTGGCATTCTGTGGCTTCCTGCACCGCCTTGATCTCTGCCTCCATCATCATCTGATGTTCTCCTCTTGTATGTCTGTCCCTCTGTCTCTTATAAGGACAGGAACAGAATAGGAAAAACTCTTGCTGTGTCTCCTCTACTCACTGCTCTATTACTACTTTTAATATTCTTCTGATCACCAAATTATTATTAGTTAGTTCAGTCTCTCAGTCGTGTGCGGCTCTTTGCGACCCCATGAACCACAGCACGCCAGGCCTCCCTGTCCGTCACCAGCTGCCAGAGTCCACCCAAACCCATGTCCATTGAGTCAGTGATACCATCCAACCATCTTGTTCTCTGTCATCCCCTTCTCCTCCTGCCCTCAATCTTTCCCAGCATCAGGGTCTTTTCAAATGAGTCAGCTCTTTGCATCAGGTGGCCAAAGTATTGGAGTTTCAGCTTCAACATCAGTCCTTCCAATGAACACCCAGGACTGATCTCCTTTAGGATGGACTGGTTGGATCTCCTTGCAGTCCAAGGGACTCTCAAGGGTCTTCTCCAACACCACAGTTCAAAAGCATCAATTCTTTGGCACTCAGCTTTCTTTATAGTCCAACTCTCACATCCATACATGACTACTGGAAAAACCATAGCCTTGACCAGATGGACCTTTGTTGGCAAAGTAATGTCTCTGCTTTTTAATATGCTATCTAGGTTGGTCATAACTTTCCTTCCAAGGAATAAGTATCTTTTAATTTCATGGATGCAATCACCATCTCCAGTGATTTTGGAGCCCCCAAAAATAAAGTCAGCCACTGTTTCTCCATCTATTTGCCATGAAGTGATGGGACCAGATGCCATGATCTTAGTTTTCTGAATGTTGAGCTTTAAGCCAACCTTTTCAGTCTACTCTTTCACTTTCATCAAGAGGCTCTTTAGTTCCTCTTCACTTTCTGCCATAAGGGTAGTGTCACCTGCATATATGAGGTGATCACCAAATAGGTGGGTTTTTTTTCTCCACACCAAGTAATTCTCCAGTTCTCTGCAGACACCAGCTGGGTATCCTACAGTGCGATTCAGTCCTGGCGCTACCTGGAGTTAACGTCTGATCCCACGTGCCTTCCCTGGTTGCTCAGATGGTAAAGAATCTGCCTGTAATGAGGGAGACCTGAGTTGATCCCTGGGTTAGGAAGATCCCCAGAAGAAGGGAATGGCAATTCATTGCAGGATTGGTACCTGGGAAATCCCATGGACAGAGTAGCTGGGAGGACTATAGTCCATAGTGTCACAAAGAGTCAGATACGATTGAGCAACTGAGCATGCAGGCATGCGTGTAGCTGCTGCAGCGTGTAGTTCATTGGGACCATTGCTGTGTTCCCTCACAGAGTGCTCCCCTTTGAAGACCAAGACTTCTAACTGCACAGGTTTCAGAGATACGGGACCAGAAAGGTCCTCAGTGGGTCACTGGGAGTGGTAAATGGGCCCATTCCTGCTTTCCTGCCTTGATTTCTGGACCATCTGGTCTTCCTGCTGGGGACACAGTACCCTGTAGGACACTTTTATTCAGTCTGTAGGTTCTGCCCTGGAGAATGAGACCCTGTTCTTGCACAGTATTGCCCCGATAGTGAAAATGAAAGTTGCTCAGTCGTGTCTACTCTTTGAGACCCTATGGACTCTGTGGTCCATGGAATTCTCCAGGACAGAATACTGAAGTGGGTAGCCTTTCCCTTCTCCAGGGGATCTTCCCAACCGAGGAATCGAACCCAGGTCTCCCGCATTGCAGGCGGATTCTTTACCAGCCGAGCCACCAAGGATTGCCCCTGAGATGGTACCTCATCTGCCCCACCAGCAGCTTGTCCCATCACTCTCAGGTTGGCACTTCTGGGGGAAGGTGGTGTGTGGTAAGACCAGTAGGTCCTGTGATCATGGGATCACTCCCAGACCTCAGATGCTGTTATGGGTAGGGTTCTGGTCTACGTGTCAGGCAGTCTGTAAACTGCAGAATGGTAGAGGCTGAAGCTCTTGTACTTCGTAATACAAACCTGTGCTCAGGATAATTATCTGTTCTTGCGGGAACAAATTGCTTGGCCCTCCAGGATACAAAGGACCCTATGAAGTCAACGTGTTACCATGTGACCAGTAGGTCCCTCAGAGAAGAGTACCAGATTGGGAATCCATCTCTGGTCTCTCTTTCTGGCAGGTTGGACATTCAGCGGCGACTGTGGCTAGACCACCGTTACCGAGAGGTCATGCCGAGAGGCCAAGCGTTGTCTCCACCTCTGCCACCACGGTCACTCCACTCGAGTGCCTATCCTGTTTCTGCTCTTGCTTCCTTATAGTCTGTTCTAGATCTAATAGCCGTATTCTTTTAAAAATATAGATCAGTTCATTACTGCTCAAAACCCTGTACTAGCGTCCCATTTCAATCAGTAAAAGCTCAAATCTTTACATCGCTCCCCTCCCTCCCTCCTCTTTGTTACTTTTCTGATGGCATCAGCTATGTATTTCCCCAGGTGCAATCCGCTGCAGCCTCGCTGTCCTTTGAGTTCACCAGGTCCACTGTAACCTGGTCTTTTGATCTCTTCTTCCCAAGACAGTCTTGCACTGGCTCTCTCCCTCACATCCTCCAATCATTGCTCAAATTTTCACCTTCTCAGTGAACCCTGCTCTGACCCCTTGACCACCCTGTTTGCTATGACAATGTCCGTGTCCCAGTCCACACTCCCTATAGTACTTACCTGCTCTCCTCCTCTTTTAGCACACTAATTTACTGTGTTTCTTTAGTGTCTGTCTCCCATGCTAGAAGACAGGGATCTTTGTTTTACTTGTTCAGATTCTGTAAGCACCAGGAGGAGTGCCGGAACAGAGAAAGAGCTCAACAGTGAAAGGAAAATTCAGCCACCCATTAAAAAAAAAAAAAGCACATTAAAACAAGGTGATATTGTTATGTGTTAAAATTAACAATTAAGACTCACCTCCAGTAATATTATAAATTATTATAATATAAAATTATAAATAAAACCATGACAAAAAATGTTTTCAAAGTTTTCTGGTGACTACAGTTTGTTACATTCTTTTGGAAAGCCATTTAGCCTTATGAAAGTGAAAGTGAAGTCGCTCAGTCGTGTCCGACTCTGTGATCCCATGAACTGTAGCCCACCAGGCTCCTCAGTCCATGGGATTTTCCAGGCATGAATACTGGAGTGGGTCGCCATTTACTTCTCCAGGGGATCTTCCCGACCCAGGGATTGAACCCAGGTCTCCCTCATTGTAGGCAGACACTTCACCGTCTGAGCCACCAGGGTCACCCATTTAGCCTTATAGGTGGTTCTGAACTCTTGGAATTTCACTCTTGCTTGTGCGCTCATGCGTGCTCAGTCACTAAGCCGTGTACGGCTCTGTGACCCCGTGGACTGTAGCCCGTGAGTCTCCTCTGTTCATGGGATTTCCCATGGGAGAATACTGGAGTGGGTTGCCATTTCTTTCTTGACCCTGGAATTGAACCTATGTCTCCTGCATTGGCAGGTAGATTCCTTACCACTGAGTCACCTGGGAAGCCCATTAACTCATACGCGTTGCATGAATACCTCTGAAACCACTTTTCTCGGCTTAGCTATCTAACTGTGATTAGAAAAGCTGATGCAGTGGTGCCGTCAGCTGGCCACTGGGTCAAGGGCTCAAGGTCCACATGTTTTATGTTTAAACAGTATCGTTTATGCAACCAAACATTCTCTTTTTTTTTTCATTTCAACTGATTTTCTCATTAATTTTGCAAGAGAGTAGAAAAATTGTTAGCAACAAGTTGTGAAATAAACCTTTTCCTAAAGTTCAATATGTGTAAATAGTTCTGGTTCTTTTTTTTTTCCCCCCAATTCAACATTCCTTTTCTCATTTAGCAGATTTTTTCATTACCAGCTAAAGCTGATTTTAATACATGATATATTGCAAGTATACCTGACTTGTCTTTTGAGCTAAAAACCATAGCTGGCTTTTTGTTGAAATCATGTTCATGTGTTAATTACTTTACTGTCATTTATTCTCCTGTATTTATTGGGAAGCAGTTATATGCCAGGCCCTACCTATGTCTGATGGCTCTCTAAGTCTCTGCCCTCAGGAAGTTACTAAGAGAAATAAACAAGTCAAAGATCTCTGCCATGTGCTGGGACTGAGGCTGGTTCCAGGAAGGCAAAGAAGCCTGATTGGCTTTTAATGAGGTAGGAGATGGACACAGGCATCCAACATCTTTTCAGTTCTCTATCTCCCTTTCACAGCTGGCCATCTAATCTCTGTATTGGTCACATGTTCTGAAAATTATATTAGAGTTCTAATAGTATCTTGTCATAAATGAAACAATAAATTAATGTAATCCTATGGGCTTCTCTAAAGAAACTTTAGAGCATTTAAAAAGTTTTTTCTACTTTAAATGGAAAGTATCTGTTCCTTTTCCCAGACCCATGTTTATTATTTGTGCTTTTGCAATACATTCATTATATGTGTTTTGCAGAGCTGTTACACTATACATACATATATATATATTGCATATATATATATGTATAATTTTTATTTAACTCTTTTGTATTTTGGCTGCACTGGGTCTCATTGCTGCATCAGGGCTTCTCTCTAGTTGCCTCAAATGGAGCAACTCTCTAGTTGCATTGCATGGGCTCCTCATTGCAGTGGCTTCTTTTGTGGGGCACAGGCTCCAAATAAATAAATTTAAAATAAGGTATATCACTAGAACCGGACATGGAACAATGGACTGGTTTCAAATTGGGAAAGGAGTACGTCAAGGCTATATATTGTCTCCCTGCTTATTTAACTTCTATGCAGAGTACATCATGTGAAATGCCAGGCTGGATGAATCACAAACTGGAATCAAAATTGCCAGGAGAAATATCAACAACCTCAGATATGCAGATGATACCACTCTAATGACAGAAAGTGAAGAGGAACTAAAGAGCCTCTTGATATAGGTAAAAGAAGAGAGTGAAAAAGCTGGCTTAAAACTCAACATTCAAATACTAAGATCACAGCATCCAGTCCCATCACTTTATGGCAAGTAGATGGGGAAAAATGAAAACAGTGGCAGATTTTATTTTCCTGGGCTCCAAAATCACTGTGGACAGTGATCACAGCCACAAAATTAAAGACGCTTTCTCCTTAGAAGGAAAGCCATGACAAACCTAGACAGCGTATTAAAAACCAGAGACATCACTTTGCTGACAAAGGTCTGTCTAGTCAAAGCTATGGTTTTTCCAGCAGTCATGTACGGATGTGAGAGTTGGACCATAAAGAAGGCTGAACACCAAGAAATTGATGCTTTTGAACTATGGTGCTGGAGAAGACTCTTGAGAGCCCCTTGGACAGCAAGGAGATCCAACCAGTCCATCCTAAAGGAAATCAGTTCTGTATATTCATTGGAAGGACTGATGCTGAAGCTGAAGCTCCAATACTTTGGCCACCCAATGCAAAGAACCGACTCATTAGAAAAGACCTTGATGCTGGGAAAGATTGAGGGCGGGAGGAAAAGGGGGCAACAGAGGATGAGATTGTTGGATGGCATCACCAACTCAATGGATGTGAGTGTGAGTTCATTTCCTTTAGCCTTAACTGGTTTGATCTTCTTGCAGTCCAAGGGACTCTCAAGAGTCTTCTCTAGCACCACAATTGGTTGAATTGATTAGTAAATATAAAAAATCAGACTACAGAAATGGAATAAATAAGAAGCAAATGTTTGTCAAATTTCCAATTGGCAGCAAATATTCGAGCTTAAAAAAATACCCATAATGGAATTGACTACATAAAAATTTCATTGTCTCGTTATAGTAACAGTGTAAACAGAATAAAAAGCATGCAGCAAACTGAAAAATGTTCCCAACATGTGACAAATTGAATATCCTTACTATGTAAATTAGTCATACAAATTGAAAAGGAAAGCCTTACAATCCAATTAGGTTTACACATAAAATTCACAGGAAAATTACATTTAGCCAATAAATAATAATGTGGGTCATCATTTGAAGATTGCTTATTATGTGTTTTATGTCTTTTGCTAAATGCCTGATATTTTAATCCTTATATCCATTATGAAATGAGTCTGGTCAAGTTATTTAACCTTTCTGTGCCTCAGTTTCCCTCCTCTGTGAACATGTCTGAGAATTATTCCACGAAAGGTGCAAAGAAGTGAGACTGCTGGGTCAAAAGAGAATGTGGATTTTCAATATAACAAATCTTACCAAAATTCTATCCAAATTGCCACATATATTCTTATCAACTTCCTATCAACACAATTTGAGAGCACCAGTTTCCCCTGCCCCCCAGCCAACACTAAATAAGTTCTGTACTTTTCTTTTTTGTCAATTTGATGGGCATATCACTCTTGCCTCTCAAAAATTCAAGTCCTTTTCACCCTGAAAGCCAGATTTAATATCCACGTTTTCTTTGAAGAGTCCTGTCAACTGCCCAGTAAAACATTTTTCCTTCCTTTCAATTCCCTCATCATTTTATCTATTCATTTGACAAATATTTGTTGAGCATTTATTATATGTTCTAGTCAGTGCAGATAAAGCAACAGATAAATCAGGCAAAAATTTCTACCTTTATGGAGCTTACATTCTAAGGAGGAAGGCAGACAATAAAAATTAAATTTATAGAATCTTAAATAGCTAAGAACAAAGAAAGCTGATGTGGGGATTAAGAAAGTATCAGGATGGAAATAGAATTGAAATTTTAGGTACAATGACAGGAAATCCTACCAAAAGGTTGCTTGTGCCTTTCTTACAGCATTTACCACTTTCTAGTCTATTGATTTTATTATGGTAAAATATATAACATACAATTTATCATTTTAATCATTTTTAAATATATAGTTCAGTGACAGTAAGTATACATATATTCACAGAGTCGTGCAGCCATCACCACTATTCACCTCCAGAACGTTTTCATCATCCCAAACTGAAAGTCTGTATCCCCTTAAACTATAACTCTCCACTCTCCTCTCCCTCCCACCTTTCTGTCTCTGAATTTGACTAATCTCAGTTCAGTTCAGTTCAGTCGCTCAGTCGTGTCCGACTCTTTGTGACCCCACGAACTGCAGCACACCAGGCCTCCCTGTCCATCACCAACTCCTGGAGTTCACCCAAACTCATGTCCATCGAGTCGCCATTCAGCCATCTCATCCTCTGTCGTCTCCTTCTCCTCCTGCCCCCAATCCCTCCCATCATCAGGGTCTTTTCCAACAAGTCAACTCTTCACATAAGGTGGCCAAAGTATTGGAGTTTCAGCTTCAGCATCAGTCCTTCCAATGAACACCCAGGACTGATCTCCTTTAGGATGGACTGGTTGGATCTCCTTGCAGTCCAAGGGACTCTCAAGAGTCTTCTCCAACACCACAGTTCAAAAGCATCAATTCTTCGGTGCTCAGCTTTCTTCACAGTCCAACTCTCACATCCATATATGACCACTGGAAAAACCATAGCCTTGACGAGACGGACCTTTGTTGGCAAAGTAATGTCTCTGCTTTTTAATATGCTATCTAGGTTGGTCATAACTTTCCTTCCAAGGAGTAAACGTCTTTTAATTTCATTGCTGCAGTCACGATCTGCAGTGATTTTGGAGCCCAAAAAAATAAAGTCAGTTACTGTTTCCACTGTTTCCTCATCTATTTCCCATGATGTGATGGGACCAGATGCCATGATCTTAGTTTTCTGAATGTTGAGCTTTAAGCCAACTTTTTCACTCTCATCTTTCACTTCCATCAAGAGGCTTTTTAGTTGACTAGGTATCTCATTTAAATGGAACCATACAGTATTTGTCCTTCTGTGTTTGCTTTATTTCACTTAGGATAATTTCTTCAACGTTCATCCATGTTGCAGTATGTATCATAATTTCCTTCCCTTTTAAGTTTGAGTAAAATTTCATTGGAAAAGACCTTGATGCTGGAAAAGATTGAAGGCAGGAGGAGAAGGGGACGACAGAGGATGGTTGGATGTCATCACTGATTCAACGGACATGAGTTTGAGCAAGCTCCAGGAGATGGTGAAGGACAGGGAAGCCTGGTGTGCTGCAGTCCATGGGGTCACAAAGAGTCAGACGTGACTGAGCGACTGAAAAACAACAATATTCCATTATTTGTATATACCACATTTTGTTTATCCATTCATCTGCCAAGGGACATTTGGGTTGTTTCTGGGTTTGTCTGTTGTGAATAATGCAGTGAACATAGGTGTGCAAATATCAGTTCAAATCTCCGCTTTGAGTCCTTTAGGGGATAAACCAGAAGTGGAATCACTGGATCAAATGGTAGTTATATGTTTATTTTTTTTAAGAACTACATACTGTTTTTCATAGCAGATGCACCATTTTACATGTTTATCAACAGCTTCTCCACATCCTTGCAAAAACTTTTTTTAATAATAGACATCGTAATGGGTTTGAAGTGGTCTCACATTGTGGTTTTGAGTTGCATTTCCTTAATGATTAGTGATGCTGAACATCTTAATCACGTGCTTTCTGGCCATTTGAATGTCTTCTTTGGAAAAATGTCTGTCCAATATGTCTTCACCCATATTTGAGTTGGGTTGTTTGTTTTTTTGTCATTGCATTCTGAGTGTTCCCTATATACTCTGGATGTTAATCCCTTGTCAGATAAATGAGAGCAAATATTTTCTCCTGTGAGTTGTCTTTTTATTCTAGTAATAGTGTCTGTCTGAGTCCATTTGAACTATTGTAACAAAATTACCATAAGCTGAGTAGTTTACAAACAACAGAACTTGTATTTCACCACTCTGGAGGCTGGGAAGTCCGAGATCAAGGACTTCAAGGGTCAAGCAGCTTCAGTGTCTGGGGAGGGCCCACTTCCTGGTTCATAGATGGCATCTTCTTGCTGTGTCCTCACGTGAGGAGGGAAGGGATCTCTGTAAGGGTACTGATCTGAGTCATGAGGGCCCTCATGACCCCATCCCCTCCCAAAGACCCACCTCCTAGTAATATCATCACCTTACGGGTTTGGATCAACATACGAATTTTGAGGGGACACAGACATTCAGACCATAGCAGTGTCCTTTGATGTACCAAATTTTTAAAATTTTAATGACGTCCAATTGGTCTGTTTTTTGTTTTGTAGACTCTGCTTTTGGTGGCATATCCAAGAAATCATGAAATCCAGTGTCATAAAGCTTTCCCCTGTTCTAAAATTTTTATAGTTTTAGATCTTACATTTTGGTCTTTGATCTATTTTGAGTTAATTGTATATGGTGTTAGGTAAGAGTCCAGTTTCATTCTTTTGCATGAGGATGTTAGATATTCATTTTTATTACATTTGATGGTTTTCCTAAGACCCTTTGAGGACAGCACTGTCTTGTAATCCTTTATATCCCTTATAGTAGCAGGCATTTAACAAGAGCTTAATGCACTTTAAAAAAATGCTTTGTGGTTCCTGACTATTGAATCAAAAGTATTATTCTGTCTGCACCCTATTGTAGAACCTAGCACATAATTGGCATTTAAAAAATGTTTATTAAATTAAGGAATTAAATATATACTTATTCTGAAGGATCTCATGGTCAAAAAAGTTATTCTTTCAATTAAGTGATAGTGAGAGGATTGTAGAATCAGCAAATTATTATAAATGTTGTATTGGATAATACATATATATAAAAAGAGAATGACATAAATAGCAAAAATAATTTCCATAGCCACCTTCAAAACAAATACTTCCATTTTGAAGACGATGAACTATAACTAAGAATTCATCATTTTTTTCTCCTTGAAATCTTTTAAAAATAATCCAGTTTTTTAAAAAAGGCAAACATAAGAGTTCTGGAAAACCAAGAAGGTGACGTGATAGTTACACAAAAATGTTCCCAGTGAACTGGCTCATTGGTGTTTAGGTCCTTGTATGGTTCCCCTCCCATATTGAAGTTGGACTTCAGCCAGCAGAATCCCAAGAGTGGTGCTGGACCATTTTGTATCTAAGCCTGTGATACATAGTTTTTGTATCTATGCTGCTGCTGCTGCCGCTAAGACTGACAGAAACAAACACAGGTAGATTTTTCTGTGAGTTCCAAGCTCAGAGCAGAGGCAATGCTATCAAGAGTTAGCCTTGGGGAAAAAAAAAAATGAGTTAGCTTTGAGATGCAAAGAATTGGGTGGGGCCGTGAACTGAAGGACCTCAGGATGTTGAAGCCTTGACTTGGCAAAGGTATGCTGGCTGAGGGTGGAATTTGCCACCTCCAGCTCCTGGATTGAACAGTATAGAGTTTCATGGCTGCATTGCCCCTTCAGGTTACCATGGTGAATTGATCATGTCAAGAAAAGTCCAGCATGTCACTTTCACAGTAACCACTTCCAGTATCCCTAATATCCCAGGCAAGAGGATGGAATGTTTGGCAATTTTTCAAGGGTGGTGGGGAGGGTGGAGCAACCCATTCTTTGGTGGAGCAAATAATTTGGAGAGCTCCATTTATCTTGAGAGAGTTTCCAAACTGTTTCTAGGGAGGTAAGTAGTTGAAAATATTCAAAGAGCAAAGGTTAAAGCCTCCTGAGATTGATCTCACCAAATGAAGCAGGATGTGAAAACAAACAAAAAAACAGGAGAGAGCATTGAGCCAGTGTAATAACAACAGCTGTCACTTACGCACCATTTACAGCACACTGAAGGCCCCTGCCCCCATTCACTCACAACCTCACAGAAAATGATGACGAAGAGAACAGCAGCCGTCTGATCCCAGGGTTTTCACTATTAACCACTAGTCTATATAAGCAGAATGTGATCAGAGTGACCATCTCAGATCAATGGGAGGATGTTTCGATAATAGTAAATTTGTACTGTAGTTATAGAAAGAGGCCAGTGCTCCAGCTGTACTTCATTCTTGAAAAGATAGAGCAGAATTCAAATGAAGACAAAAAGAAACCATGTGTTCTGTTAATATCTCTAGTTAATAGAGCACACTTACAAACTGATAAGAAAAAGTTCAATAGTCTAATAGAAAGTTTGCCAAATGATCTGGACAGCAATAAACAAAAGCACAAGTGATACCATTAAAATATGATGCAATGATACAGTGTTAGGAAAATATATACATATAATTTATGTATTACAGTCCTGGTTTTGTAAGGAAATAAACAACTGCCATTACCACCACTGCAATAAATACATGCACATAAAGACAGAGCAATGACTTGAAGAAAGAAAAGAACCAGAATTTTCACAGTGGTTAGCCCAGGGTAATAACTCGCAATTTATAAATGTGTTTTCATTTTTCCAAAATTTCAATAAAGAACCTTTATTTAGAATTAGAAAAATAAACCACGACACAAATTATTTGAACATTCGTGAGTTAAGTTTAAAATGAAAATATTATACTTACATGTTTGTTGTTAAAATTTCTTAGAGCACAGTACTTGTTTAAAACCCATAGAGTGTACAGCACAGAGTGCACCCTGATTTATACCGTGTACTTTGGGTGATAATGATGTGTCTGCGTAGTTTTATTGGTCATAACAAGTGTACCTCTGTAGTACAGAATGTCCATAATGGGAAAGTTGTGTGTGGGAGAGGACAGGGGATATATGGGAACTCTGTACTTCCCATTCAATTTTGCTGTGAGCCTACAACTACTCTAAAAAAACTAAGTTCACTATTTAAAAAAAAAAGAACACAGCAGCCATAATGATGTCAGGCATAGAATTTCTTTAAGGAGGAAATTTTGTAAATACCCTTTATTTAAATTTGGCATAAATTTGGCATGTTTCTATCCCTCAGTGCCAAAAGTATGGTTTTCACACGGTTAGCATATCCATTTATAAGGGGCAAACCATTATTTTGAGTTAGACCAATGACTATTTATTATTTAGAATGACAGTTCTGTCACATGGGCTGGAATACATGTATGGACATAAGCAACGTCTTTTCTTTGTGAAGTCATGGGAAAAGGCTATATTATCAGAAGGTTGCCTGGAGAACCTGAACTTAGGGGAAGTCGGAACTAGTGTTATGACTTGATTATTTAAAATATTTCTCAAAGTATGAGTCCATTGACTACCTATATCAGTCTCACTAAGGATGTTCACTAAAATGGAGGTTTTTAAACACTAACCTGTATTTACTCTATCAAAATCTCCAGGTATGAAGTCAGAGTCCGCACTTTTAACAAGCATCCAAGATGATATTTATGTGCATGGAAGTTTGGGAACCAGGGGTACTTGGTTCCAGTGTAGCAAGGAAAAAGCGTAGTGGTGGCTATAGACGTCTTTGCCGATAGAAAATTAACAAGTCAAAAGTGTTGCTAAGACTGACTTCACTAAATCTACTGATAGAGGCCTGCTAATCCACAGTTCTGACACTGCTTTTCTGTGATTCCTTGATGTTCTTAACTTCATTTGATTGCTGTCAAGTCATGGGAGAACGTCATTCTTCTTTCACTGTATATCACTGCCCAGATTTATTATACATTTTATATATATTTATAGAAGCATAATTGCATACCAGTGACAATTTCAGGAGTTTTGACAAATGTAGATATCCATGTAACCAGTACTGCAGCTGAGTATACCTTCACCCTACGAGGTTGACTGTGGTCTCCTGCCTTCTCTCCCTGCCCCTGCCCATCCTGGCAACCACTATTATGATTTCTCTCCCTGCAGATCAGTTTTGCTTGTTTTATAATTCCATAAAATGATGTATTGACTATGAGGGAACACCATAATTTTTACAGAAGACAGTGACACTCATTTTTCTAAGTTCTTTCAAGAGAAACCACTCTGGACTTTTACAAAACTCCAAGACATTTCAATTTGTGTTGGTAAAGGTGGAATACCTTAAGTAAGATTTCTTGGCCTCAAAGAATGAACAGTATCCCGCTAAGGATGTTAGAAACTGTCCTGCTGTAATTAGTTAGCTAGTTTTAAAATCTTGAATTAGACGTATTTTAATAGTTAGAAACACTCTTTGATAGTGAGACTATGCAGATGACCCAAATGGAATCAATTCTTCTGATCCAAGACAATAATATCCCCAATCTCCTAGAAGAATCTGAAGATCAGCTTGCTAACTTAGGAAGAAGAAAGAAAGTGTTCAGATAGGCCAAAGAATGCCACTTGATCCACAGACCACAGGCAACCAAGTTTGATCCCAGATCAGATTCCAAAAGGGATCAGTAACATCTTCCCCAAACTTGGATTTCAACATATACTGACCCATTGCTGTCTTTTCAGCCCCACCATTACAATCTTTTTCATGGCCCCAAAGAAAACTTTGAGGAAAAGTACATCCTTTCTGCCATCCGTTACCACAGCTCCTTTGGTCCCATAACACGCTCTGTGGTCCTTACTAGTTTTGCGTGCTTTGATTGCTCCAAGACTTTAACATTCTGTTACTATTTGTGCGGTTCTGTGTCACTCTCATAGAGTTATCACTTGCCTTCATCTTTTCGAATGTTCCTCCTATATTCTAGTTTAGAGGGTTCTGTGCCATCACTCTAATTTGTTTAAGAATCTCCCCGCCTCTTTTCTCTTCATTGGAATTGCCCCAAGTCATGCTTCAGAGCACTTCCTGGTACTATCTTCTTTTGGAAACTTGTGGAATTATGCTTATTTTTTTTAAAATATATTTTAAAGTCTAGCTTCCTAAAGTCTGCTATGCACATTTTATCTAGCTCATCCTTGTCTTCCCTTGAAGATGACATGGTCTCCCAGGGTCTCATCCCTTCCTCTCTGACAAATGGCTTCTTCCCACTGGTTGGAATCAGTCAGAGCAGTTATTTTTATTCCTTCCTCTACCATCTAGGATGTGAAATTGTTGGGAAAGCAAGTGAAAAACTCTGCTTTTATCTGCATGAAGTATCCAGAATGTTATCCCCAGCGTGTGTGCTCCGCCAATTCTGTGGCTTTCCCCCATGGGTCTCAGCTCAGTTTCCATAAAAACCTCACTTCTGTTCCTCTCTCCTTTCATCTTCATCCAAGTGTTCAGGGATTCCTCTGCTTCTATTGTTATTACAGCCTACAATGCTGCTCTGTCTCCTCCCCATGGGTCTGTTGTGCACAGCACACCCTTCTATCACTATGTTCCCATGGACCGGTTCCACCCCGCCAACTCTCCCGGTATCTGTGAGGTCTTGTTTGTCACGCTGTGCTGTAATCTCAAGGTTACTTACTATGTTCTGGGTATGCTATCTGGACATCTGCTGCCTACATTTTGTTTCTGATGTCCTTCCCAATTGTTTTCTCATTGAATCACTCAGCGCCTCCCTCACTGTTCCCCCACTGTTGAAATCCTTCCCAGACCCTCCTTCATGTCATCCATGGAAATCCATTTCATTTTATCTAGGTGTTGTTGTTTTTTTTTTTTCTCCCTTCCCATCTGTTTTCCATTTACAGCCCTTTTGGCCAGATGAGTTGGTCTCTGACTAAACACATTCTTTTCAGTCTTTGAAAAATGTTCTCCATTCTTAGTCAAATATCCATCATTCCTACATCTGATGCTGTAGCCCTGAAATGAAAATTTGCACCAACTGTGTACCCAGTCATTCATTTTTTTCTTGTATCATATTTGTATTCTCTGCATTGTGCCCTAAGTCTTTTGTGTTCCAAATTTCACAGCATCTCGAGATGCTTCCATACGCTATTTTGATGGCTTTTCATTTCCCTGTAACTTGGCAGTTGATAGTTTGACCAGCCTCAGCAGGCTCTGCCATATGCTAGATTCATATTCCATGAAGATAACTCCCCTTCCGGCACGACTTGATTGTGTCAATTCAGACATTACCATATCCCTCGCTGGGAGTCCCAGAATTCCAGTGTATGACTTTTCCTCCATAGCTTTACCATCCTCTGTGGGAAAGGAATATCAGGGGTGGTGCAGAGTAGTAAAAAGGAGGCTTGCTCTGCCACTTGTTACTGGGCAGCTAAAGAGGACACTGGGCTTTCCAGGTGGTGCTAGTGGTAAAGAACCCACCTGCCAATGCAGATGGAGAAGGCAATGGCACCCCACTCCAGTACTCTTGCCTGGAAACTCCCATGGACGGAGGAGCCTGGTAGGCTGCAGTCCATGGGGTCGCTGAGTCAGACACGACTGAGTGATTTCACTTTCACTTTTCACTTTCATGCATTGGAGAAGGAAATGGCAACCCACTCCAGAGTTCTTGCCTGGAGAATCCCAGGGACGGGGGAGCCTGGTGGGCTGCCGTCTATGGGGTTGCACAGAGTCGGACACGACTGAAGCGACTTAGCAGCAGCAGCAGCAGCCAATGCAGAAGACGTAAGAGGCACAGGTTCGATCCCTGGGTTGGGAAGTTCCTCGGCAGGAGGGCATGGCAATCCACTCCAGTATTCTTGCTTGGAGAATCCCATGGACAGAAGAGCCCGGCAGGCTACAGCCTATGGGATTGCAAAGAGTTGGAAACTACTGAAGCGACTTAGCACACAAAGAGGACAGATAACTGGGCTTCCCTGGACATCCAATGGTTGGGACTCCAGGCCACTTCAGGGAGCATAGGTTTGATCTCTGGTCGGGGAACTAGGATCCTGCATGCCATGCAGCATGGCCTAAAAAATAAAAAAGAGTGCAATAACTAAAGCAAGTAGTCAACTTTCCAAGCCTCAGCTTCTTTATCCTTTAAGTGGTAATGGAATACTGACCTTTCTAGGTTATGATGATGATTTAATAAGATACTATTTATGAAAACACTTTGTACATTGAAAGTAACACAAATACAGACTTTAAGAATAATCATGGGTAATTTCATTTTCCTGGAACCTGCAGAGCACGTGCAGCAGGCATGAGAGGCTGCTCAATATTTACTCCAGCCTTGTATTAACTCAAATACCGAGTGCCTCCTAGAAGCAAGGTTCTCTAAGAAGAAGCAGATGCACACAACTCGGCGGTGGAGTTCTTAGCCAGGAGGAAACTGAATTTGGGCATGTGTCCTTTCCCCAGAGGACTGTGGGGGCATTGGGGTGGGCTTTGCACTGCTCACAAACATCTGTGCTAGGCCTTATTCTTTGGATTCTAATATCGTCCTGCACACGTGTTCCTGAGCATCTCAGAGGCCATCCCAGAGAAGAATCTGCTCTTTTTCCAGAACCCTGGGCAGTTTGGGCCTCTGGCTCATGCAGGCCCCATCCTCAGCTAACTTTGTCTGGGAACTGGCCACCTTTTCCACCCTAATCATGATGATGGAATGGCCTAGCTCTCTACTTAGTGTGTAGGACCATCATAAGAAAAACCAACCATGATAATAGCACCTATAGTTCTCATGTTCCGAATACCTACCACGTGTCACATAGTCTGCTAGGCTCTGTATAGACATCACTATTTTTCAACCATTAAAAAAAACTATCGCTCCCCTAAGGAGTCATTTAGTGTTTTTCTAAATATCCCCTTCATGAAATTTTAATACCAAAGACATATAGTGTATTTGTTTAAGTTTTATATGTATGTATGGACTTCCCTGGTGGCTCAGATGGTAAAGCGTCTGTCTACAATGCGGGAGACCTGGGTTCGATCCCTGGGTCAGGAAGATCCCCTGGAAAAGGAAATGGCAATCCACTCCTGTACAATACTATTGCCTGGAAAATCCCATGGACAGAGGAGCCTGGTAGGCTACGGTCCATGGGGTCGCAAAGAGTCGGACACGACTGAGCGACTTCACTTTCACTTTCACTTTATATGTATGTAAGTATTATCTATGCAGTATAAGTAAAAATGATATTTTTTTTTCATCCCCTCCCTTGAGAACCAGTTTTCACCCCCTTGAGGATATTATGCTAATTGAGAATGCATTTGATTAAGATATCTAATTTGCATATAGTCTTTCCTCCCCCTTCCCATAATCATTCCCTGAATAACTTCTAAACTGCTCAATCTCTGAAACCTTTTACACAGCCACTGGCCCCCGAGGAAGAAGCCTTGCTGAGGCGGTAACAGGAAGCAGTCTATTTGAGGAAAGGCCTCACTTCCGCAGCGAGCCCAGCCCCCAGGTCAAGCCTGCACAGACCCTGGTTTGACGCAGTCCTGTGGGCCTCTCGACTCACACTCACTTCTTCGTGATCTCCTCCAGGATCTTGAACAGGACACTAGCCATTCCTCATGAGAAACCCAAGGCGGACACTCACAAGACAGCCACAGTTTTCCTGCTGCCTGCTGCCAAGTTTCTTGAGGGCCCAGCTGTTGGAGTAAGATGTTGTAGAATTTTGATGTATTTATTTATCACTATTGTTTAGAATTTATATATAATATACAGCTCATATATATTATATATAAATTCTAAAATTATATGTATGTATAAAAACCTATGAGATTTCAGATTTTCTGTAGTGTCCAAGGGCTAGAAAATGTGGCAGTCGGGGGAAGGTAGTGGTGGAAGGATGGATGAGAGAGAGAAGGAGAGAGAGGAAAGGAGAGGGGGAAAGCCCAGAGGGCTGGGGGTGGGAGGAAAGAGAAAGGAAAGGGGAATGAGGGAAAACGTGCTGGAAAGAGCACGGGCTTTGGAATCAGACAACTAGCTTGTTACCCTGTGCCCTTGGGAAAGTTGCTTAAACACTCCAGGTCATTAGTACTTGTTTTCCATGGTCTATGCTGGGTATGTGGACTTCCCTGGTGGCTCAGACGGTAAAGCGTCTGTCTACAATGCGGGAGACCTGGGTTCGATCCCTGGGTCGGGAAGATCCCCTGGAGAAGGAAATGGCAATCCACTCCAGTACTATTGCCTGGAAAATCCCATGGACAGAGGAGCCTGGTAGGCTACAGTACATGGGGTCGCAAAGAGTTGGACACGACTGAGCGACTTCACTTTCACTTGTTGGGTATGTACAATATCTGGCATACTGTGCTCAACTATGTAAGCAATGTCATTCCACATACACATATAGGTAATAAAAGGAAATCAAATAAATTTGCCAGTCCAGTTTTCTCATCTTTAGAAAAGGCTTATGTGAACCGATACAGATGGGCACAACTCCAAGACATTCTGTGAGCATGGCTTCTATCTTTGAGCAAGTAGGGTTCTTAATACCAAACTCCAGAATCTGACCAACTTACTCATCAGCCTCAGGCAATGCCAGAATATGGCAGGCTTCCTTAGATGGAGGGAGATGCCCTCTGTGGGTGGCTTCTAAGAAGAACAGAAGCAGGAGCTAGGCTGTGCATGATTTCTTTCTCCTCCTAAACTCTCCCCTGAGGGAAGTCAGTTCACCTCCCCCAGGGAGGGATGGGTCAGGAAGCTGAAGAGGCCAGGTGTGTTATGCTGATGACATCCGTCCCCCTGGACAAGGTCAATCAGGAAGAGTTGGGGAACGAGCATCCCACAGTCCAGCCAGTTCTCAAAGTCAGCAGCGGGACATTTGCAGAACTAGGAGAATTAATGGGCCTCTAAAACTGGCCCATTTCAATACTTTGAACAACTCTCCGAACAAAAAATTACATCAGTTTACTTTACTGATATAAAGGGTGTGTAGCACACGACTTATGAACAATAATAAAATATACAATACGCTTTATTTTAAATTCCAGCTGATTCTTACTGAATGCTTTCACTCATTTTTGCTGAACTCTTATATCCATAGCCAACCTATGGTTGCAGTTCAACCATGACTTGATAAGTGGAGTAATTTCCACCATCCAGATAACAATAGATATAAGTAACTCATAAGCGTAGAAAATATTAAAATTTAGTAAGATTATGAAAAAGTGATGTTTTGAGTATTTATGGCCTTTGTTTTTAATGTAAGTTAATTTTGTCTGTACATTATTAAGTTTTAATAATGACAGTGTTTAATAGTCCATCTTGTAAAAAGCCTACAGATTTATCAGTTGGCACACTATTCAGGAATATCCCACAGTTCTAATTATGATTTTTACAGGTGTGGCAAATTATAGTTTAATCCCCATTTGAGGAAGTATTTGGTTACTAAGCTTAGGGAGTAACCTAAGAGAGAAGGCAATGGCACCCCACTCCAGTACTCCTGCCTGGAAAATCCCATGGACGGAGGAGCCTGGAAGGCTGCAGTCTATGGGGTCGCTGAGGGTCGGACACGACTGAGCGACTTCATTTTCACTTTTCACTTTCATGCATTGGAGAAGGACATGGCAACCCACTCCAGTGTTCTTGCCTGGAGAATCCCAGGGACGAGGGAGCCTGGTGGGCTTCTGTCTGTGGGGTCACACAGAGTCGGACACGACTGAAGTGACTTAGCAGGAGTAGCAGTAGCAGCAAGCTTAGGGAGGGGCCGGCTGGCTGCAGGGATGTTCATGCAGGAAGAATGGTACCCACCAGGGGGCAGTGCGGTTCCAAGTGGTCCCTTAGAGAGCCAGAGCCCTTCCTGCCCTTACTAGAGGAAGAAGGATGTCACGTGTCAAGAAGGATGTCACGTGTCGGGAAGACTCAGACTGCCCTCTGGGTGCTGAGCAGGGTTCAGTTCAGTTCAGGCACTCAGTCGTGTCTGACTCTTCGCAGCCTCATGGACTGCAGCACGCCAGGCTTCCCTGTCCGTCACTAACTCCTGGAGCTTGCTCAAATTCGTCATGTCCATCAAGTTGGTGATGCCATCCAACCATCTCATCCTCTGTCGCCCCCTTTTTGTTGACCAGGGTGGCAATCAGGAAACCAAAGCAGAAGTCCTGAGGTGATAGGAGAAGGAGCTGACGCTGAGAGCTCAGCTTCTCTGTACTTCCGTGCCGAATCTCAGAGACAGAGGTTTGGGTTAAGGAGAAAAGAATAACTTTATTGCTTTGCCAGGTCAAGGGGGACACAGCAAGCTAATCCCCTCAAAACTACATGTCCCAGCTTGGGGAAAATAGACATTTTATAGTAATTGTTCAAAGAGGGTGTGATCAGCTCATAGACATTCTTCTGATGGGTTAGTGGTGAGGTAAGTGGGAGTCAGTGTCAACCTGCAGGTTGAACTGGTCAGGGTTCTATGGGCTTGTGGGCAGCATACCATTAATTCCTCCCACCTGGAGGAGTTTTAGTATATATGTAGAAAAGCTTCCCTGGTTGTGCAGAGGTTAAAGCGTCTACCTGCAATGTGGGAGACCTGGGTTCGATCCCTGGGACGGGAAGATCCCCTGGAGAAGGAAATGGCAACCCACTCCAGTATTCTTGCCTGGAGAATCCCATGGACACAGGAGCTTGGTGGGCTACAGTCCACAGGTCGCAAAGAGTCGGACACGACTGAGCGACTTCACTTCACTTCACTTCAGAAAAGCTCAAAGATTATCGTCTTGTGTGCCTGTTGATGGAGAAATAGGACCTTGGCCCAAGGCTGCTCTTGACTCTTTCACCCTGGTCTAGCATCCCCTCCTTTCCCTAATTAACAACTGCTTGAATCTGCCTGTGGGAACTCAGGGAAGGCTGTTTCCTACAATCAAATAAATGAGGAACACAGAAAAGCCTTGTGCCCAGGAGCCCACCAAGCCCTGTGCTGTGTCAGAGTGAGGGAAGAAGCCTTCTACCCCTTGCATCCATCTGGCGACAGGACAACAAGGCCCCCTCCAGACCCTTCTCTGGTGCAGGGTTTGGTGGCTGGGGGGTGGGTGGGGGTGGGACTCACTTGAGTCAGAGGATGAACCTGGGCTCAGGAGCTGGAGCAGGACAGAGCTTTACCCCAAATGGGGCTCAGGGGCCTGTAGTTGAGAGGGTCAGGGAGGAGAGACCAGTACTAGAAGCAAAGCACAATTTTCTAGTCAGTTAAACAATTTGGAACCTTGGAGAACTCAAGCAGGATCACAAAAATCCAGCTTCCAGACTGCTCCCTTTGCTCCATACGAGGTCTGTGGTTGAGCTTTTAAGCAGAATCAAGTTACACAGCACCACACATCTACCCACAGGGGCTCTGGTACGGGAAGTATGTTAGATGTGACTTTTCCTCATTCCATTTTATACTCTTACAGTCACTTTCTGGAAAGCCCATTTCAATCTTAAAGGCCTCTTTCAGGAGCTGGGAAGTGTAATGTCTTGGTGACTTACTTTTTCCTAACTTAGATAAATCCAGCTGCCTTAACAGAGCAAAAGCAAAACTGGTACCTGGAAAAATTGCGTTTTCTTACCAATTTTGGCAGAACTGTCTCTAAAATGTTATAGACTATCCAAATTGTTTATATATATATGTAAATAAGTAAGTTTTTGTTTGTGTATATATATATATAAAACACACATTATATATTTGCAAACTATATATATATGTATATATTTATATATATTGTTTGTCTACGCTCATCTTTTAGGAGATTCAGATTGCTGACTTATTTTGTTTGTGAAGATCTAGCTTTGTATTCAAACTTAAAAGCCCAGGATTTCAAAAGCATTGTGCTCTTCTCTTTGCTTGCTTCAGGCATAAAATGCTCCCAGGCCATAAGATAAAAGTCACTTCATAACTAGTGTATGCGCCTTAGGTCAATAGAAGATCAACAAATTTAGTTTGAGACAACTACCTGACTTCATCTTACATGGCTATTTTTAACAGTTTATGAACACAGTGATTTACTAAAAATAATAAGAAAAAAACAAATTTTTGATGATTAATATCTGTTATAAATTAGTATTGCAAGAGAAGGGGCAGGGGCAAGAGAATATTTCAAGTCTCAAGTGGGTCCCTGGGATGGGCTGCTAACTGAGGGTCCTTGGCTTTGCGTGGGAAAGACTTCAAGAGGAGGTCAAAGTAAAGTGAAAGCAGGTTTATTAGAGAGATGCACATTGCATAGGCAGAATGCAGTCTGTCTCGGAAAGTGAGACTGGCCCTAGGGTATGGAGTTGTTAGTTTTTATGGGCTGGGTAATTTTATACTCTAAGGAGTGGGAGGATATTCTAACTATTTTGGGGAAGGAGTGGGGATTTCCAGGAATCGGACCACCGCCCACTGCTTGGCCTTTCATGGTGGGCCTCGGAACTGCCAAGGCACCATTCGGTATGCCATTTAGCTGTCTTGTTACAATGATCAGGTGTTGAGGCTAAAGGTCTCCTGAAAGTCAAATCTTCCACCATCTTGGCCCTAGGGGGTTCTTCCCAGTCTTTGCTGAATCCTGTTTCTCTCAACAGCTTTTTTCATGGTTGTGCCTGCTCCCTTCCTTGTCTCATCCATTCGAATTGTTAAATCATATAAGACAAAAAGCGTTCAAAGATTATCATGTTTCGTATTGAAGAATAAGAAAAACAAGAGCTAAAACTAACA
Source organism: Cephalophus harveyi (assembly GCA_006410635.1). Lineage (NCBI taxonomy): Eukaryota > Metazoa > Chordata > Mammalia > Artiodactyla > Bovidae > Cephalophus > Cephalophus harveyi. The sequence continues at coordinate 1,102,910 of SJYT01072668.1, forward strand.
AATAGGATCTTATATACTGTTTTCAAACTTAAACAGGTTTTTACAGTGTATTGTCTTATTAATTATTATTTTTTGTCTGTGAATTGAGGCTTTCAGGATCTGTTCCCCAACCAGGGATTGAACCTGGGTCACAACAGTGAAAGCATGGAGTCCTAACTACTAGGTCAACAGGGAACTCCTTCTGCAACGCTGCTAAGTCGCTTCAGTCATGTCCAACTCTGTGCGACCCCATAGACAGCAGCCCACCAAGCTCCCCCGTCCCTGGGATTCTCCAGGTAAGAACACTGGAGTGGGTTGCCATTTCCTTCTCCAATGCATGAAAGTGAAAAGTGAAAGTGAAGTCGCTCAGTCATGTCCAACCCTTAGCATGGACTGCAGCCTACCAGGCTCCTCCGTCCATGGGACTTTCCAGGTAAGAGTACTGGAGTGGGGTGCCATTGCCTTCTCCATCTTCTGCAATGCATAATTTTAAACCTGTGCAGACTTAGAGAATGTAATGAACCCTCAAACTTCGTTAACTTGTTTCATCTATAGTCTTATATCCCATCGGCATAGCAGTTCATCTCTAAATATAGAACTTAAAAAATAACATACCACTGTTACATTTAAAAAATAGTGGTAAAAAAATCCATAGTGACATGTACACCAATGTTCGTCACAGCACTGTTTACAATAGCTAGGATACAAAAGCAACCTAGATGTCCATCAGCAGATGAATGGATAAGAAAGTTATGGTGCATACACACAATGGAATATTACTCAGCTATTTTAAAAAAATGCGTTTGAATCAGTTCTAATGAGGTGGATGAAACTGGAGCCTATTATACAGAGTGAAGTAAGTCAGAAAGAAAAACATCAATACAGTATGTTAAGGCATTTTTATGGAATTTAGAAAGATGGTAATGATGACCCTATATGCGAGACAGCAAAAGAGACACAGATATAACAACAGACTTTTGGACTCTGTGGAAGAAGGCGAGGTGGAATGATTTGAGTGAATAGCATTGAAACATGTATATTACCATATGTGAAATAGATGACCAGTCCAAGTTCAATGCATGTAACAGGGCACTCAAAGCCGGTACACTGGGAAAACCCAGAGGGATGGGATGGGGAGGGAGGTGGGAAGGTGGTTCGGGATGGGGGGACACATGTACACCCGTGGCTGATTCATGTCAATGTATGGCAAAAACCACCAAAATATTGTAATTAGCCTCCAATTAAAATAACTAAATTAATTTAAAAATCCATAGTGTCTTTCAAAACTGGTCATTATGCAGATTTCTTCAATCTTACACCCACAGGTGTGTATGCTTGGACTTATAAAGGCAATATAATTCATTGCAATTAATTAATATTTCTCTTGTCTCTTTTAATCTCTAAGTTGTTCTGTCTCTTGTTTTCCATTTCATTTCTTAAAGATAACATGTTCTTTAACATAATATATCACAAACATTTCCCCATCATACTACAAGGCTTCATAATATTCTGCTGTGTGGATGTTCCATAGTTTATTTCCAAAATCCTCTAATTGTTGGATAATTAATTGTTTTGAATATTTTTCTAATATTCAATTTCCTGCACTCCACTCTCTAACACATATATTTTTGGAGAACTGCTTGATTGCTTATTTAAGAAAAATTAATGATTGAAAGAGTCACACTCTATCCATCCTAGTCCTTTTCCACATGGGTTGCTTTACTTTTAAAGACCTGCTTTTGAATTTTATGTAAATTTATACTTTCCAAAAACTGAGGTTTCCTGCAATAAATTTTGAAATAATTTCTTACTGTATGGTAAGACTCAGTATTCGGTAAACAGGGTCTCATTACAAAAGGGTTAGGGAGAGATTTATGACACAATGACTACACAGGTGTTCAGTCAAAGAGCCTGTTGAACTGGAAGGTGTCATGTGTCCTCAATAGCCCACCCCTCTGGCTGAATGAGTCACTTTAGTTTGATCAGAAAATATCAGCCTCTTATATGACTGATAAACAGCCCTGAGCCTGCAAACAGAATGCCTTGGAAAAGGCGTTCATTCCTTATTTGATGGCTATGCTCAAACTGTAAGGTTACAGGAAAGTCTAGTCTTCCGGAAGGAATGTGAGCAGTTGTTATCACCACAGGCTAAGATTCCATGACTTCCTTTGAAAGCTCTCAGGAATTCATTGTGGGGTTGGATGAATGAAAAGAGGGTCAGGGCAAAGATGAAACAAGATCAGCCATGAATCGGTAATTATTGTAGCTAGTGATGGGTACCTGGTGATTCATTCTACTATTCTCCCTCCTTTGGGATGTGTGTGAAAGTTCTTGTCTGTAATAAAATTTCAGAAATTCTCTCAGAGCAATACGGCCATCCATGGCAATGGGCACCTACATGGCTCTTTGTGGGTCCAAGTACAGCCCTTGAAGCAGGCATGAGTGAATAAGATTTCATGATAAATTATTATGATGGAGTGTTTTTAAAGTCATAACAATTGTTGGAGAAATTTCAAACAATATTCTACATGAGTATGTGCCACTCTTCACTTTTATTTCTTGGAATAAGTGAATAATATAGGAGTATTTTACAAAGGAAAATTATTGTGGCCCCTTGCTAACGACGCTGGAAGATTCTGTCATACTCTTTGTTAAGCAAACCACTCAAAAAAAGCAAAACAAAACTTCACAATCAGGAAATTCTGATGAATTTGTATAATCTGGTTTATAAAAGGTGCTGAAAATACTTGTTGCTGAGTTGCTAAGTTGTGGCTGACTCTTTTGTGATGCCATGGACAAGAATACTGGATTGAGTTGCCATTTCCTCCTCCAGGGGATCTTCCTGACTCAGGGATCCAACCCATGTTTCCCGCACAGCAGGAGGATTGTTTACTGCTGAGTCACCAGGGAAGACACTGAAAATACCTATGGTCTGCCAAATTGAGATTCATGAGATAATACTGATTTTTTTTCTCTTAAACTTCTTTAGGAAGTCAGGGATTCCAGAGGACCTCCTACACAGTAAACAGTCACGAAGAGCAGCTATAGGAAATAAAGTATCTAAAATTTTAATTGTACAATTAATCCAAAGTCCTGGTGGAATATATTTCAGATATTAGAATGCTTACATTAGTTATTCAGATATTTTACCTATCTGAGGCCCCCTCATAGTAGGGCTAAGTATTGAAACACAAAATCAAATCACTTAAGCAACCTCAGTGGTGGGAGTGCTCTGACGTACAGAGGAGAGAGAAGTTTTAATTTATGGGCTGGAAACCGCTAGTAAGCAGCAGGTGGTTGATTTTTAGTATCTCCATACCCTGATAATTACAGTGAAGTTGGAGCTAGTTGTAAAGAATCTGCCTGCCAGTTCAGGACTCACAGCGCTCATGGGTTCAGTCCCGGAGTCAGGAAGATCCCCTACTGGAAATGGCAACCCACTCCGGTATTCTTGCCTGCGAAATCCCATGGACAGAGGAGCCTGGCAGGCTACAGTCCATGGGGTCACAAAAGTCGGACAAAAGTGAGCATGCATGCATGCACCCTGATAATGAAACTAGAAAGCTATAACTCTTAATGGGCATAACTTAGATCTTGGTTATAAAAGACCTCATTTCATAAAAGGATAAAGATTTCATCCCTTCAGTTCAGTTCAGTTCAGTCGCTCAGTCGTGTCCAACTCTTTGTAACCCCATGAACTGCAGCACGCCAGGCCTCCCTGTCCATCACCAACTCCCAGAGTCTACCCAAACCCATGTCTATTGAGTCGGTGATGCCATCCAACCATCTCATTCTCTGGCATCCCCTTCTCCTCCTGCCCTCAATCTTTCCCAGCTTCAGGGTCTTTTCAAATGAGTCAGCTCTTTGCATCAGGAGGACAAAGTATTGGAGTTTCAGCTTCAACATCAGTCCTACCAATGAACACCCAGGACTGATCACCTTTAGGATGTATTGGTTGGATCTCCTTGTAGTCCAAGGGACTCTCAAGAGTCTTCTCCAACACCACAGTTCAAAAGCATCAATTCTTTGGCCCTCAGCTTTCTTTATGGTCCAACTCTCACATCCATACCTGACCACTGGAAAAACCATAGCCTTGACTAGACAGACCTTTGCTGACAAAGTAATGTCTCTGCTTTTTAATATGCTGTCTAGGTTGGTCATAACTTTCCTTCCAAGTCTATACAGTCAGCAAAAACAAGACCAGGAGCTGACTGTGGCTCAGATCATGAACTCCTTACTGCCAAATTCAGACTTATATTGAAGAAAGTGGAGAAAACCACTAGACCATTCAGGTATGACCTAAATCAAATCCCTTATGACTATACAGTAGAAGTGAGAAATAGATTTAAGGGACTAGATCTGATAGACAGAGTGCCTGATGAACGATGGACAGAGGTTTGTCCAGACATTGCATAGGAGGCAGGAATCAAGACCATCCCAAAGAAAAAGAAATGCAAAAAAGCAAAATGGCTGTCCGAGGAGGCCTTACAAATAGCTGTGAAAAGAAAAAAAGTGAAAAGCAAAGGAGAAAAGGAAAGATATACCCATTTGAATGCAGAGTTCTAAAGAATAGCATGGAGAGATAAGAAAGCCTTCCTCAGTGATCAATGCAAAGAAATAGAGGAATACAATAGAATGGGAAAGACTAGAGATATCTTCAAGAAAATTAGAGATACCAAGGGAATATTTCATGCAAAGATGGGCTCAATAAAGGACAGAAGTGGTATGGACCTAACAGAAGCAGAAGATATTAAGAAGAGGTGCAAGAATACACAGAAGAACTGTACAAAAAAGATCTTCATGACCAAGATAATCACGATGGTGTGATCACTCACCTAGAGCCAGACATCCTGGAATGTGAAGTCAAGTGGGCCTTAGAAAGCATCACTACGAACAAAGCTAGAGGAGGTGATGGAATTCCAGATGAGCTATTTCAAATCCTGAAAGATGATGCTGTGAAAGTGCTGCACTCAAT
>SJYT01072675.1:4326-61379 GCA_006410635.1 Cephalophus harveyi
TCAATACATTAATAATATTAGACCTTCTAATCTAATTAAAATATTACAGTTCTCCATTTTAGGTGGTTAATTTCACCAATTTATTTTTGCTTTTATTGTAAAGGCTTCTACATTCTTCTTGACATTTATTCCTAATTATATGACATTTTTGAGATTTTAAGTATTAATTGCTATTGTCTACTCAACTTAAATTTTAAATCCTTTATTTTGTGTAAATAATTTGTTTTTTCTATGTGTGTGCTCAGTTGCTCTGTCATGTCTAACTCTTTGCGACCCCATGGCCTATAGTTTGTTAGGCTTATCTGTCCATGGAATTTTCCAGGCAAGATTACTGGAGTGGGTTGCCATTTCCGCCTCCAGAGAATCTTCCAGACCCAGGGAATGAGCCTACATCTCCTGTGTCTCCTGCATTAGCAGGTGAGTTCTTTACCACAGCACCACCCGGGAAGCCCTCGTAAAGAGGAAGAATGCATAAAAAGAAAAAAACTTGGTACATAGCAGGATGAATCTCAGAAACAATTTTCTGAGCACAAGATGGCATACAAAGAAGAACATGTATTGGGTGATTTCATTTTTTTTTTCATTTAAGTTTAAGATAACTAACATCAAAAAAGATGTCCTTTTCAATATAGGGGACTGGAATGCAAAAGTAGGAAGTCAAGAGATACCTGGAGTAACAGGCAAGTTTGGCCTTGGAGTACAAAATGAAGCAGGGCAAAGGCTAATAGAGTTTTGCCAAAGAATGCACTGGTCACAGCATACACACTTTTCCAACAACACAAGAGATGACTCTACACATGAACATCACCAGATGATCAATACTGATATCAGATTGATTATATTCTTTGTAGCCCAACATAGAGAAGCTCTCTACAGTCAGCAAAAACAAGATGGGGAGCTGACTATGGTTCAGATCATGAACTCCTTATTGCCAAATTCAGACTTGAAAAAAGTAGGGAAAACCACTAGATCATTCAGGTATGATCTAAATCAAATCCCCTACAATTATACAGTGAAAGTGACAGATTCAAGGGATTAGCTCTGATCCACAGAGTACTTGAAAAACTATGGACGGAGGTTCGTAACATTGTATATGAGGCAGTGGTCAACACCAACCCTAAGAAAAAGAAAGGCAAAATGGTTGTCTTAGGGGGCCTTACAAATATTTGAGAAAAGAAGAGAAGTGAAGATGGAGAAAAGGAAAGATATACCCATCTGAAATCAGAGTTACAAAGAATAGCAAAGAAAGATGAGAAAGCCTCCCTAAGTGATCAATGCAAAAAATAGAGGAAAACAATAGAATGGGAAAGACTAGAGATCTCTTCAAGAAATTTAGAGATACCAAGGGAACATTTCATGCAAAGATGGGCACAATAAAGGACAGAAATGGTATGGACCTAACAGAAGCAGAAGATACTAAGATGAGGTGGCAAGAATACACAGAAGAACTACACAAAAAATATCTAATGACCCAGATAACCACAATGGTGTGATCCCTCACCTAGAGCCAGACATCTTTGGATTGTGAAGTCAAGGGGGCCTTAGGAAGCATCACTATGAACAAATCTAGTGGAGGTGATGGATTTCTAGCTGAGCTATTTTAAATCCTAAAAGATGATGTCCTAAAGAGCTGCACTCCATATGCCAGCAAATTTGGAAAACTCAGCAGTGGCCACAGGACTGGAAAAGGTCAGTTTTCATTCCAATCCCAAAGAAAGACAATGTCAATGTTCAAACTACCACACAATTGCACTCATTTCACATGCTAGCAAAGTAATGCTCAAAATTCTCCAAACTAGCCTTGAACAGTACATGAACCAAGAACTTCCAGATGTACAAAGTGGATTTAGAAAAGGCAGAGGAACCAGAGATTCAATTGCCAACATCCATTGCAAGCAGGAAGAAAATTCCAAAAAAACTCTACTTCTGCTTCACTGACTATGCTAAAGTCTTTGACTGTGTTGATAACAACAAACTGAGGAAAATTCTTAAAAAGATGGGAATACCAGACCACCTTACCTGCCTTCTGAGAAATCTGTATGCAGGTCAAGAAGCAACAGTTAGTATGGGACATTAAACAACTGACTAGCTCCAAATTGGGAAAAGAGTACATCAAGGCTGTATATTGTCATCCTGCTTATTTAACTTATATGCAGAGTATATCATGCGAAATGTAGGGCTGGATGAAGCACAAGCTGGAATCAAGATTGCTGGGAGAAATATCAATAACCTCAGATATGCAGATGACACCACTCATGGCAGAAAGCAAAGAAGAACTAAAGAGCCTTTTGATAAATGTCGGAGAGTGAAAAAGTTGGCTTAAAACTCAACATTTAAAAAATGCTTAAGAAAAAAGAACAAATTAATAAAAGAAACACCTAGCCTTATATTAGTATATGTCAGAATAGAATTTACATCTGACTTGGAAGGTACTAACCTTCCAGGGTATTGGAGGTTTCTCTATATTGATCTGGGTCATGGTTACATAGATGTATACATATGTAAAAATCTATGCAGGTGTATGGTTAAAATTTTGCAATTTGTACTGTAGAGATTGCACCTCAATTTAGAAAAATGACAATATGGAAGTTGGAATCTTATGTAATACTGATAGAAAAGATATAATCTTTCTGAAAGCAATTTCAAAATATGACAACAAGATTTTTTTTTAATGCTTGTGAACTGATCAGGGAACTTTTATATATTTATTCATTTTTAATTGGAGGATAATTGCTTTACAATATTGCTTTGGTTTCTGCCATATATATCTGGGAAATTTTACTTCTAGTAACTTATTCTAAGGATAGAATCTGACAATTGGCAAAAATATGTATGTAAGATAACAGCCTTTTTACGATAGTGATGAGGAAAGACAACTAAATTTCTAAATTCTTGATAATTATATTCTAGCCACAAGATGGGCCACCAACCAGGCATTTAAAATTATCATAGAGATAAAATTTTTAAAAAACTAATAATTTTTGGAGAACTGTGTTATGTGCTTAATATGGATTATTCTATTTAATGCTTCCTAGGAACTAACTGGTATGGATGATTAATGCCATTTATTTATACATAGAGGCTTAGTAAGTTGCTCAGGGACACACAGCTAGTAAGTATCAGAGTTAACAGTGGAACCCAGATTTGTCTGAATCCAGAGCCAGAGATTTTAATTGATGTGATACAGTTTTGGCATGGAATAATGCTCATCAGTTCAGTTCAGTCGCTCAGTCGTGTCCAACTCTTTGCGACCCCATGAATCGCAGCACGCCAGGCCTCCCTGTTCATCACCATCTCCCGGAGTTCACTCAGACTCACATCCATCGAGTCCGTGATGCCATTCAGCCATCTCATCTTCGGTCGTCCCCTTCTCCTCCTGCCCCCAATCCCTCCCAGCATGAGTCTTTTCCAATGAGTCAACTCTTCGCATGAGGTGGCCAAAGTACTGGAGTTTCAGCTTTAGCATCATTCCTTCCAAAGAAATCCCAGGGCTGATCTCCTTCAGAATGGAAAAGTGAGTATCCAAACTTTATGAATCATTAACATGATTTCATAAATATAAAAAGTGCATGCACACGTGTGTGTGTAAAGTGAAAGCTTGTGGTAAAGCTTCTGTGGCTGTCAGTTGATTACCAGACCCTCTGCTCTCCTGTTTAGATAACTGGCTGTGCTGGTTCATTATCCGGTCTTTTTGTTACTGTCACAATAAAATCTATCTACATTTTACGTAATTGAAAATTTCAGACCCCATTTATAGTGTGTGGCAGCATTTTAACGTAGATACATCATATGCAAGCAAATAAATCTACCTGGTAAAACATATGCCAAGCTGCTGACTCTTCTTTCTTGATGTTGGGCTTACATATGATTTCAAACATATATATGCTTGGTTTATTTGAATTTTCTACTTTTGTTAAACTGAATATACAAAATTGATGCAATTAATACAAAAAGACCCAGAGGAGAGGTGATAATGTATTTTAATAAAAGGGTAGCCTGTTTTTTAATTGATGCTCTGCCTTCACCCAGCTGAATGACCTTTGGCTGTGCACTTACCAGTAAATGCTAATTTTTATTGAGGGCATAATATGTGCCAAGTACCTAATAAATGTCTCTTATGAGTATATTATCCCAGTTAATCTATACAACAATATGTGGCAAGTACTATTATTATCCCCAGATTATGTGTGAGAAAATTGAAGCCCAGAAAGGCTAAGTAAGTTGCTCAAAGATAAACAGTACAATTCCAGAGCAGAGAGTCTAACTCCAGGGACTTGCTCTAAAACCCTAAGTTGTACATCCCTTGTAAGCTTAACCTGAAGGGGTTAATCTTCTCGACTGTAAAACATAGGGTTCCTTACACATATTAATATCCTGTGATCTTTAATTCAATGCTTACTAAAAATCTATGTTTTATGTTATCAGCCAATCAATAATTGTTTCAGTGCCCACTATACGCTAAATTTAGTAGTAACTTTTCTTCTTTTCTTTTCTTGACATCAATTTCATGAACCATTTGAAGTGAACGACATATGTGCCTTGGATACCAAACTCATGGTATATCAATTTGTGTATATGCTGGGATTGAACACAAACACAAAGCATTTTGATTATTTAATAAATTCTAACTTGTAAAGAGGGACTGAGTAATTTTTTAACTTTTTCTAGCACGTATTCAAATTTTTAAGTCAGTGGTTTAATATAATTTTCTTTAGTCGCTAGCCTGATTCAGAATAGGATTCAAGCATAAAATCACACAAAGCTTTTGTTTTGCAAAGCTCTCTCACAAATCACCCTCGTTACATGCCCTAATTAATCAGTGTTCATGAGGGAATGAGAGGTTATTTGCTTTTCAGCTTCTGCAGATATACTAATAGCATAGCAGGAGAATTCTGAAATAACATGGATTATTTTTCATATTTGAAGCAGTTTCCCATGGATTCTTATATAATTATCTAGAAAATGTGAGCCATTGTTTCTATTGGAATTTTATCTCTTGCTGACAGGAACTCACAAGATTAGAAAAATCTACCCATTACTAGGTCTTTTGAGAAGACTATTATTCCAATATGTTAAATTGAACATATCATTATATTGAGAAACCCCTACCATAGTCCCTGACCTTTATAATCCACAGCAAATGTAAGCATTTCTTTCTCTATTAAATCATTTTTAAAAAATATGTAATAAAGCATTTCTTATTGAATGAAATAAAAATAGTGTACGCTTTTCCAATTAAGTAGACCAGTTTAACAGGACATTGGGATCCAGTAAAGTTTAGCTAATGATCAAGTCTAAAGAGAAAGCATTATTCAATTTCTTTATATGTTATCATTAGCCTCTTAAAATCGGCTTATTGAGCAGAGTCTCAAATCAAAATTTTACAACATCACTCCAGTCACATTGCACACTGGGGCCTGCCTTATGCTCAAAGGATGCTTTCATTCATTATCCAAAACTTTGGGAAAAAAAACAACAGGAAGCATTGTAGGCTATAGGGATCGCAGCTGAGATTAGGATTGAGGTTGTTGTTTTCACTGCTGGTAGACAATTTTAGTTGCAACAAGTTCCCTAGGTCAAATTAACTGCTAGGGCAGGGAAATAACCTTAGTGTAGATAATTTAAGACAGATATGATAGAGTCAATATGATACTCAGGTTTTCAATATGATACTTATGTTAGCACTCTGAGTTTTGCTTCTAGTTTCGGAGAACAATCCTGTTTCTCAATGTAAAATGATTTACATAATTACAGATCAAACCAATCAGTTACTACCTTCTCAGGCTAAAGGTCATGAGCAGCATATGCAAGTGGCTCAGATGCAGCTCTGCTGTTAATACCTGCTCACTCCGGGGCTGCCGCCCCATTCCCAGGGCTGATTGCCCTCTGTCCTGTGGCTTCAAGTAATGTAAATTGTATCTTGTCCCTGGGTAATCGAGATCAGTGTTGTCTTGTCTGTCCACTCCCTGCCAATGCCCTCTCTGTGCTGCGATAATGGCTTCGGTGGGCAATCAAGGAGGATGCCTTCTTGACTCATCTCTCATAATAGATTGTCCTCCTCAGGCAAAATTGAATAACCCCCGACATGGCCTGGAGGCAGGCAATGATAATTCAATAAGTCTGCAGGGTCAGTGTCCTGTCATTTTGGGCAAGCAAGTAATTATTCTGCACTAACATTCCGTAATAGGAGGAGGAAAGAGCTGTGGACACCTTCATCCTGATGCCTAGAAAAGTCACTTTAACAGGATTCTTCCTCTAATCAGCAATAATTCTTTCTCTCCTTCTAATGTGATTCTGTCCCACTTTTTCATGTGAGTTGCCTGTGTGGATTTTCTAGATGCTTTTTTTTTTTTCAAACCTGCAATGTCTGTGGGAAAGTTTAACAACTTCACTGCCTGTTGTTTAATATTTTCCACTTTTATGGGCTGCAGTTGTGCTGTCTATTTGCTTTTACTGATTTGTGAAAGATTTATTATAAACCAAATACAGCTGTTCTCCCCTTTCATAAAGTCAAACTATTTTGGCAAACCTGTTTTCCACTACGAAAATACGTTCAAAATCATTTCCCTGACCAGCTTTCCTACCATAAGCATTTAGTTATGCTGAGCAGCTCAGGGAAGGTGCCAAAGTAGTTGTGGACTCACTTAAGGAAAAGAGAATGGTCTGTTTCAAAAATAAATAGGCAGAAAAGGAGAAATAACTTCTTTTTTGGCCTTCTAGTGGGATTCAATGTTATTGTGTACAGATCCCAAGAGAACAGAATTTTAATTAAAAAAAAAAACCATCTGTAAATTCAAGCCACCTGAGGATTTTGCCTTTATGAATCATGCACATTTATGTAAACTTTGAAACTATTATTTTGATTAGCCTTTTAATATTCTTAAGAAATTGCTGCCATGTATCATCATTCCATTCATCATATATACATACAGAGATATATTCTAACATATATGTATGTGTGTATATATATATATTTAAAGAGAACATATTCACTTCAGTTAATCACTTCCTACAACTGATATTTAGATCTCTGACTTATTTATTTAGGGAAATGCTGAATTACCCATTTTGAGAAAAGCAAATTTTAGCACCATCTTAGTTATTTCTATTGCCACTTAAAGTTATCTTTTTAAATGTAAAAATAAAACATTAAAAAAAAAGTGATTTCTAAACCCCATCTCAGCTGCTTTCCTCTCCATTTCTCTGCATAGAAACTATTACTCTATTCATTGAAAGGAACCTTTATCTTCTCTCTCCTGAGATCAGTACACAGCAAGTAATGAAGAGGCTTGTGGAAGGGCAGAATAAGCACTTTCCATGACTGATTGGCAATTGATTATTGCTGGGATCTCTCCCCACGGTCACTCATCACTATGCTTTTTTGACAACCAAGCTCTGCTCCTGACATGAAAAAGGTGTTTTGATCTGCATCAATTTGGCTTGTTAACTGTGACAAAACTCAAACTGATACTGACCATGTTCAGTTGTCGATGTTGATTTGGATCCTAGATACAGAAAATGTTCAAAAGAACATATACTTTGTTCTATATGTGGTTACCATAATATTGGAATATTTAATGACTACACTTCTTGAAATTGTTTTTATTACCCTCATGCTTTTAAAATTTGGTTCACTGTAATAAGCTTTTGACGCTATCTTATTATTGCTCCTTTCAATGTATTTTTAACAGTCTGCTTTAGAATTTTGGACCATCTTTTATATGGCCATAGCCAAACTTTTTACCATGTAATGTTAAAGAGGAAACTACAGCTGCTTTTTGTGCAAAATACTGAAAAATAAGATTTATTTAGAAGAACTATTTTGCATTGAGTAGAATATATGAAAGAAATAAAGCAGAGCAAAGAGAATGTATTTTAAGGATTAAATCAAGGAAGTAAAACACTGGGGGCAATTTCTGTTTGTTTCTTTCCCCCTGAATGATTTGGGTTAAAAGAATAAAATACATATTTGGCAATTACTTTTCTCTAAATTTTAAAGCCAAAATTTGCTTAAACTTAACATGTCACAAACATTTATCAAAATCTGCATTATAATATTTGCTACTGATAAGCTCTAAGTGACAAATATTTTAATGTATTTAACTTTATCATTTGTTTGTTTTGTATTGAGAAATTACATCCAAAACAATGGAATTTTTATTTTTCAAATTGAATTTTGTTTCAAACTTAAAATTGCAGTAATTACCCTACTTCCTTTCGCATTCCCTTTTTCCCTTTCCTGTAGAACCATTAAGACCTGTGCTTACTCCTACATCTTGAAGCAGGTACAAAAATTCCAATGAGCAGTTTTCATTGTTCCTTGATACAACGTTTGAAAATGGCCATAGAGCTTAGATCCTCTTTTTTTTTTTAAATCAGAACAAATTTTAGTGTAAACTACAGCATAAGATTTTGATGCATGTATTATTAATTCTCTTTTCTCCCTCCCCATAATTATTAGTTTTAATTTCTTGCATTACAACCATTGTGTTGCATTTGCTAAACCATATTGCATTTATTTTTCTTCAGTTTGTCATGAAACAATTGCAAAAATTACTACTTAATCCAAATGATTATACAAAACTCCTTTCCAATGTCTTGGCTGCTTTATCCTTGAGTTTATGAGGTGCTAAATTTATAAATTAGCACTCGTATCCAAATATCTCTCTACCATTCAAGAAAAACACTGGATAAAAGCAGATTTTTTTCTTGGTCTCTGAAATGCTACCTAATTAAGAAGCCTCCTCACTCTTACCTTGATACAAATGCTGCACTCCTGGGTCAGTGAAACCTGCTGACAGAATATTGTTCTGAGTTCATCCCTGGGATAAGTACCAGGAAAGGACTACACACAATCATTTCCAAGTTTTGAGATGACTTGTCCCTCCTTTGATGAGTTTCTTCCAGACTTGCCTTTTCACGCTGTGCCTCTGCACAATGCCTGCAGTGCCCTGGGATGCATCTGCAGAGCTTGCCAGAACTTGGGGTGCCTGCGGCCCAGGCCTTATCAGCAGTCACCTGTAGGCTGCAGCCCCACCATTCACCTTTGGCTCCAACGTCTCTGTGAACTGCAAGTGGCAAATAGCCAGGGAGATTTGATGCAGGAATAGAGGAAACCAGAGAATACAGAGAAAGTATGAAGAGAAACAAAAGAAGAATTATCCATTTAGTATCTTCAATTATCCTTGTCCTTCCTTAGAATATTTTTCAATGATAGTATGTCTACTAGACAATGAGGTCAGTTATGGTCATTCCATGATGCTTCTAGGTATCTCTTTCTCTTAAAATATTTTGGATGAGTGTGTTTTGTTTGAGGTAGAGAACTCAGAATCTAGAGAAACTTGTCCTGGTATCAAATATTGGCTCTGTTACTTATTTGCCAAGTTTTCGTAAGTGCCTGATATAACACCTCTGTGCCTTAATGTACCCATCTGTAAAATGTGACTATGTAGATGCCCCCATTAGATGGGGACAAGTCACTTTTTAAAAGCCACTGTATTAAGTTAAAATAGTTGATGCTGTTAGAATGATTTCTGATGCCTAAATTATAAACCTTCACATGCATTATTATTTGTGTATGAGCTGACATATTACAAAGTCTTTTCTCAAGTATTATATTTTGACTCTTATTATAAGTCTATAAATTCATCTTAAGATAAAAAAACTAAGTAAATGATTTAACCAAAGGCACATACTAGAAAAGTCCTGAAAGACTTGATTCAGGTCATTTGTTTCTTATCCAAAGATTTTTTTCCCCTGGGATAATCTTTGTCTTTCCTCTGGAGATTGATTACCATTTGCTATGATAGCTTGAAATGGGAAAGACATAAAAGCTAAATTTAGGATAGAGAATACTATGGCAGGAGAAAGAGCATGTAATGCTAACACTCAGAAGTAACACCCAGAAGGCTATAAAGGAAAAATTTCAGGATATATTCATTCATATTCTACAATTTCAGAATATATTCATTTATTCTTTCATTTAAGAGGAAACATTTATTAAGCCCCTCTTATTGTTAGACATTGTGAATTCAAAAACAGATAATACACTGTAAGCTGAATTAAAATAATTCCAGGGAAGAAAGATACAATTAATGTGATTATTGCCATCTCTCATAATAGAAGCATACATGGATATTATAAAAGCACAAAGTAGGGGCACGTGACCCAGAGTGGAGGATATGAGAAAATTAAGAGGGATTGTCTGGAGGAATTGGAACTAAGGAGCTAGTCACATAATTCTTTAAAAAGAATTCTTTAAAAAGATCACTGTGATTGCTGTATCTATGCAACAAGACTATATTTCAGGGAGTAAGACTGGATGAAGAGGGAGCAAGTTGGAAGCCACTGTAATAGTTCAGGCAAGGAAGTACAATGGTTACTGGTAGAAAATGCAATTTTCTTGCCTAAGATATAGAAGCTTGACTATGTTTATAGATGAAGGAGGAAATCTAGTAAAAAACTGCTTTTAGGTGCTATTGAGAGAGTGAGATCACTGGTGGAGGGAAAAGTCTGGAATAAGCGTACAAATTAAAAGTTTAGCCATGGAAACTAGTTAGTTGGGATGAGAGAAAAGAAAAAGTAGGTACAAATGCAGAGAAAATTGAGAGATGTTGATCTTGTCAACCCCATGCTTTGCTTACTCACAAAACGTAGAAATGGGGGTCCTGTCTTGAACTCATCCTAGCCACATAGTATGTTATACTTGCAAACATTAAGGTTCATGGATGGGAACAACGGCCCTTTGACAATGTTTGGGGAGTGGTAATAGGCAACCTTGGCAAACAGTGACTCAAGGCAGCTAAAACAACTGGGGTGGCTAACGTTGATGCGAGGCAGGCAAAAATGCATGTGTCATAGAACAACAAACTGCCAGACACTCAAGAGGGTAAAAGGAACAAGCAAACAGAAAAGCCCAAACGTTTAAATATTAATTGCACAACTGTATAGGCTATTTCTTTACATTATAAAGCATGATAATACTCATTATATGTATGTGTAATGTATGTGAAAGACACATAACTAGTTTAAAATAAGGTCCTAACTATTACTGTGGTTACTCTATTATTAAAACAATATACTCGACAGGGAGAAAGGCATTATTTTGTAATAATTTAATTTTCTAATTGGTTGGGATGTTTTTCTTCTTTAAAAACAAAACACATAAATTGTTTCTACTCAAGGTTCTAATCTTTTTAATAATCGTCCCTACAAAAATTTAATTTTTGTTTGCCTGGTTTTTATTCATTATTTATTTCATTAAATCGAAAAAAATGTATTTTTTGAGGAATAGGAGATGGGGGACATATTTAATTTGGGAAAGATCAGAGCTTCAGGCACTAGAAAGTAAATCTTTATGCCCAACACACGGTTTGAGGGACTGTGAGGCAGAATTATCATCATGATGAAAAAATAAATGCTAAGGAAAGGTGGCTCAGAGGTTAAAGCGTCTGCCTCCAATGCGGGAGACCCGGGTTCGATCCCTGGGTCGGGAAGATCCCCTGGAGAAGGAAATGGCAACCCACTCCAGTATTCTTGACATGGGGTCGCTGGAAGTCGGATGCGACTGAGCGACTTCACTTTCACTTTTCGCTTTCACACAATGGAGAAGGAAATGGCAACCCACTCCAGTGTTCTTGCCTGGAGAATCCCAGGGACAGGGGAGCCTGTTGGGCTCCTGTCTATGGGGTCGCACAGAGTCGGACACGACTGAAGCGACTTAGCAGCAGCAGCAGCAGCAAGCAGGTTTCCTCCTGTTTTCTTCTCACTAAGCTTTGGAAACTAGGCATGTTACCGCTTCCATTTGTAGACCAAGAGGTGTTGATTTACTTTTCTTAATGTTTCTTTGGAAGAAGGGCACTTGGCATATTTTTCTCTGGTCTTCAAAGTAGAATCACATAGAAGGTAGTGGCATCAGAATATATACACATATATATATTTCAGAGAGAGAGAGAGGGAGAGACACTATCCTTTCTCTGTGTTATAGACCCTATCTGCTGAATAAGAGTGTAGAGCCAGGAAGTGCTAAAGCCTAAGCTAAACTATATTTCTAGCACATCATCTCTGGCTCTCTGTGAGTAATAATAATTTCTTATATATCATAAGGGACATGCATGAAAAATTTCTTGAACACCAGAGGACAACAAAGGGAGACAATATCATTTTTTTGCTTATTTGGTATAAATTTCAATAATAGACTTCTGGTTAGATAAGTAACAGGGAGAACATTTTCTCATTCCATGCTCAAGAAATATAGAATCTAACTCTGAGAAAATCTGTGAAGTGCAATTTGCTATGGTAGCACACAACCAAGATTGTTGAAAAAAATATACATTTATTTTTGTATCTCTGGCAAAGTTCATGAGTTAAATATACATGTATATGGTTAATTGAGATTCTCTATTCCACTGTAAATACTTCTGCATATAACTAGATTGAAAACAACAGCAACAAAGATACTTAATGATGATATTATCTTTGTATATGAAAACAGTGTATTTTTGTTATATTTCAAGCAATGTGCCAGATCTAGAGAGTCTTTCCTCTTAGAATTCTATTCATCATTTTGACAAAGTGAGGTAAGAAGCTAGTTTCTTCAAGTGAACTGTATAAAAAAGGAAAAAAAGAATCATAGCGCCAACATTACATTCCAATGTCTAGGGTTGTATTCCCCCTTGTACATACATTGTAATTATATACTGACCTTTGAGATCAGTGGTTCTTTACTTATGGGATAATATGATTAAAGTATACGTAACAAGTATGTTAAATTATTTTTAATGCAATTCTTGTGGAGAAAATCTGTGTAATTGCTAATTCCATTTTGTTCTAGACGCATCTGAGATAACATCCCTTGGGTCCAAGCTTATAAACTAGATAGACTAAGGCTCTTTCCACACAGAGGTCACTTTGATTTTTGTTGGTTTTGTCTTCCCAATGACTGGTTTGCATTGAGAAGAAAGCTTGAAGCTAATTAGAAAATACAAAGGAAACACACACACTCACTAAGGAATAATTTGTGGCATTTACCTAATTCTTAAGGAAAATGTTCTTTATTGTCACATTTGGAGTAAACCTTACTCTTTTCTCTGAAACACGAACATTAGAACATTTGAATTGCTTTTTTGTGTGGTGTGACCTAATTTGCTATTCTTATTTTGAAATTTTGTACATTTTTAAGGGGGCCATAGGCATGCTTCTGTGTGTGTATGCCCATTCGTATCTGACTCTTTTACAACCTCATAGACTGTAGCTCACCAGGCTTCTCTGTCCGTGGGATTTCCTAGGCAAGAATACTGGAGTGGGTTGCCATTTCCTTCTCCAGGGGATCTTCCCGACCCAGGGATCAAAGCGCCAGTCTCTTGCAGCTCCTGCTTTGGCAGGAGGATTGTCTACCACCAGCACCAACTGGGAAGCTGAAATGCTTCTAATGGGCCAAAATATTGTGGCTGATGATCTTTTGAAGGAGCATAGAGTTTTATCTGCTGCTGGAGATAGACAAAAAGCTAGCTGAGAGGAACCTGTTGACAACAGTCATGTGAACTTCAAGGGCCCATTTTAGAAGGGATTGGAAGACTAATGTGACCTAGAGACCAAGTTTTGCGTTAGGAGCAGTGACATAAATGCAAAAACAAAAGTGCCAGAGACCAAGATAATGAAGACTAAAGCAGCAGTTGCTCTGATGGGGACTTTGGCAAGGGAAGATAGTGAGCAGAGTGATGCCTGTCTTATTGCACAAAGCTTAAGGTTTCATCCAAGTCAAGTTGAATTCCTATTTATAAATGTCAAAAGAATGCTCAAACTTTGATACATTAAGATGAAATTGACTCTTTTGTTTTTTACCTGAAGCATGTTATTAACAATAACTGATGATGATGATTATATTTACTATGGATGACTTGCTTCATCCAACATTCAGTTCTTACCAACAGATTGCCAATGAAAGTTGAAAATATAATGTATTTTCACTTCCCTCCCTGTCTAGTACTGATTTAAAATAGCTGTCAAATAGCTGTAAAAATTTGTGGCCTTTAGAGTTTTCCAGTCTTTTAATAACTATGATGTTACGAAGCATGTTCCCCTTGTTTCCAATTCTCTTGCATAATTGCTTGGGCAAGTGTCAGTGATTTACTTAAAAAGGCTCTTTCATGAGGAAATGGGCCTTTCATCCCAAATTTCTTTCTTAACAAAGGAAGCTATGAATTAGTTTCATAGCTCTGTGTGTGTGTGTGTCTACATATATATATGTGTGTGTGTGTATATATATATGTGTGTGTGTGTATATATATATATAAAAGAACTAGAGAACTCAAACCAAGAGCCAGGTATTCTGTGATTAGGTAAAAGATTTGTTTTTGCACTCATTCTCAGATATTTAAGGAGCAATGCAGAGTGCTATTTCAGGTGAATACTCTGGAGGTTAAATGGATTTGGTTCCTGGCTCTGACATTTACAAGCTAGGTAATCTTTGCAAATAGCTTTGGGGTTTCCCTGGTGGCTCAGATGGTAAATAATCTGCCTGTAGTGCAGGAGACCTGGGTTCAATCCCTGGGTCAGGAAGATGCCTTGGAGAAGGGAATGGCTACCCACTCCAGCATTCTTGCCTGGAGAATTCCATGTTCAGAGGAGCCTGGTGGGCTATAATCCATGGGTCGCAAATAGTCAGTCATGACTGAGCAACAAACACACTTAGCTATCAAAGCCGTCTCTTCATATGTAAAATGTGAATATTATCATTGAGGGACTAAATGAAATAACTGACAGAAAACACTTGCTTTGGCACCTAGCTCTTGCTGTCAGAGATCACATTTATTAATACTAAGCTCTGTGAAGGCAGACTTTTTGTTTAGTTTATCACTGGATCCTCAGCACCTTGAACAGTAACTAGCACATAATAGGCAGATGGTGTTTATTTGTCAAGTGAATAAATGCATTTGAGGAGACAATGATAAGTATTTCTGCTGAGTTTAGAGTATTGGAGCTTTAAAAAAAAAACTGTATATATTATTAGGCTTCAATTTCTAGCAGGAGTTTAAAAAAAAATCCCCAATGAGAAAAATTGCTAATGTGAGACAAGTTTAAGAAAATAAATCAATCAAGAACTAGGAATGGGGACATTTAATCAGACACAAGAATAAGCAAAAGGTTTTTCTTTCTGTGTTGAGTATTCTAGTTTCAGTTTCTTTTCTGATTATCTTCCTTTTCGGAACATCTTTCCCTTTTTCACTTCTTTCTCTAGAATCTATAGACATTCCTGGCAACCTTGCTTACTATTGCTTTTTTCATTATGAATTTATCTTCCTTGCAGCAAGGGCTGAAAACGGACTGTAGATTTGTACTAAAGGAACTGTAGCCCTTGCTTGCTTTCCCATATCTGTTGGAGTGTGTGTGACCCTTCACCTCATTATGAAATAATATACTTCACAAAAAAATGCAAGCCATTTAAGTGCCCACTTGGAGAAGGAAATGGCAACCCACTCCAGTATTCTTGCCTGGGAAATCCCATGGACAGAGGAGCCTGGAAGGCTGAGAGTCCTTGGGATCTCAAAGAGACAAAAATGGACACAATTGAGCAATGAACACTTTCACACTTTCACTTTAAGTGCCCACGGCTGTCCATGCAATAATAGACACATAGGTAGCACAATCTTCACGTACTATAAAGTGTCTTCCTGCTGACTGACATTTATTTTATTGAGTCTGCTGTGTATAAACCATGGAGCTAACACTATACTGGAAACTTCAAGAAATTGAAATCTCTGACTTCAAGAAGCTTATAGTTTGTGGCTATTGATCTCTAAAATATAACAGGAAATTGACTTGTTTTATCTGCAAACTCCCAAAGCTAAATAATCAGTGTCCTCAGATTGTCCTTAACAGAGACTATGGTACGTGATGGTCATACAAGTTGATTGCTATGAGTTCATAAAATGAGAAATCCGAAAGTTTTCTTAACTGAAGATACATCAGTTATGTATCTGCAAATAAACCACCACAAAAGCTATACTCCTTTTTGAATAAGTTGTTGCACTCATCCAAAAATTTACAGCATTTTAATTGAACAAACTATGTTGTTTGATACTACTTGCAGAGTACTAAAAATATAGTATGCTCTCTGTGATCATTCATTTATTAAAACACATAATTATTTATACTTAGCTGATATTTGCCAGGCACTCTCTCTCTCTCTCATATATATATATATATATATATATATATATAGACACAGAGTATATTCTTGAGAAAGACATTAGAAACTTAATATATATATATATATATATATATATATATATAGACACAGAGTATATTCTTAAGAAAGACATTAGAAATCTTGCCTTCATGAAATGATAAAAGGAGAAAAGAGACATTAAATCAACATTGCATGATCATTACATTAAGATTTTGATAAGTACTATAAAAGAGAATCAGAAGATTCTATGAGATTGATTTGATTAAATTTTTCTTTACATTTTGTCTTTAAATCCAATATGTGGATATATATTTAATTTATAATTAATATGAAAACAAAATAATTTCCGCATTTGCCAAATAAAAATATTAATTTTAATATTTTGCTAAATAGATTGATTTCCTTACTTTTATCAAGATATTACTAACATAATTGGTGAATCTCAGTCAAGATAGTCATCCCAAACTGCTAGTTGAAACAGATCTTTAAAAAATATGGTTTGGAAAAAGAGCCTGGTGGATTTGGCTATGTAAACATATGTAAGGGTTGAAAGAGCCACATCAAATAGACTCTGAGGCCAGCCAAGCCACTGAAGACTTCCCGAAGTCAGTGATGGGTCAGGAAGCATTTGTATTTTCATTATTCCTGAGCTCAATCTGTTGCCACCTTTATACCTGCAGTCTCTATCTTTGTTTCTGTCTGTGTCTCTCTGTCTCTCACACAGATAGACACAAACACCCATTTAAAAACTGGTGACTTTACTACAAGATTTTTAAAAACCATAATCAATAGCTACACTGATCTTTTAAGTTTTTGAATTTAATACAGGTTTGTTTTAACAGTAGAAAATATAAGTACACAGAAACATGTAATTGTGATTTATTTTTCTGCTGCTGTATAAATTAAAGAAAGAAAGAAAAAAAGAATAGTTATTAAAAGCTTTAAAAATACATACTTCTGGCATTGGTGGTAAAGAACTTGCCTGCCAATGCAGGAGATGTAAGAGATGCAAGTTTGATCCGTGGGTTGGGAAGGTCCCCTGGAGAAGGGCACAGCAACCTACTCCAGTATTCTTGCCTGGAGAATCTCACTGGACAGAGGGGCCTGGAGGGTGACGGTCCATAGAGTCACAGAGAGTCGGAAACGACTGGAACAACTGAGCAAGCACGCGTGCAATGGCTGACATAAAACCCATGCTAACTTTTCATCTGAACAACTGAACTGTGCAAATGCTGTTATTCTGAAGGAAAGGAGGGGCAAGGGTCTTGTCTTCATTCCCTTCAGTCTGGAGTCCACATTGTTCACAAAGGCAGTTACAGGTTTCGGGCCCAGCTGGAGCCTGAGGGAACTGGGAGGGAGGAACCCGATTCCATCCGACATTCTCACAACACATGAAAGATGGGTAGACAGAGAGATAGATAGGCAGACAAAACAGAGAGGGGAAATCATTTTTTCTCCCTCCTCTCTGTTAAGATGTATAGTGCCGAATGATGTCTTTGTGCCCTGAGCTATGGCTGAGCCAAAAAGCTGGTGGGCATAGGAGATGCGAATTCATAATGTTAATTCTGACTCTGTCACTCATTTATTCTTCCAATGGAAGAGGGCATATTTTGAGTCAAGCTAGCATGAATATGAACTCCGTAATCATTTCAGCTTTCTTATCCATAAAATAGCGATCATAATATTTGTTCCAACATTAACTCTTCAGTCAACATGTATTTATTGAATCATTTCCGTATGCCAAGGGAAGTTCTGAGAGATGGGAAGAGAACAGTGAACAAGACAGACTAACTTCTAACTTCATGAAGCTTTCCTGTTGCTACAACTGGCACACACACAAAAAATGTGTATGCAGCAGTCCTCCCATATTAAAGGCTGTTGTTGCTTGCTGTTTAGTTACTCAATCGTGTCTTACTCTTTGTGACCCTATGGACTGTAACCTGCCAGGCTCCTCTGCCCATAGGATTTCCCAGGTAAGAAAACTGGAGTGGGTTGCCATTTCCTTCTCCAGGGGATCTTCCAGACCCAGGGATTGAACCCAGGTCTCCTGCATTGCAGGCAAATGCTTTACCACTGAGCCACTTGGGAATAAAAGGTATACAGTCAATAATTACTTTTCTTTACCCTCAAGGACCACTTTATAACATGATAATAAAATATGTACAACATATTACTAATAACTTATCACTACAGAGACTATAAGGAGTATTTTAAGCAAGCTTTAAAAACATCTTGATACAAAGTTTTATTATCAGTTTTTTATCAGATGGACTTTGAAACTCTCTTTTAATTCCACATATATGGGCATTAGATCCAATTAATGAGCTCTATCATTCAACTCCCCAAGCTTACCCGTGCATCAAACTGTGTGCATGTCCTGAATCCTTCATGATATTTCCCTAGACATGTTCAAAGTGTGGTTTGGATTACTTTTCTTTTATGCTTATAGATATAATGACTATATATCCTGAACCGTACACATGCTTTATAGGTTTCTGTCTGTTCCCTAATTATAGACTGCTGTCAACTGGTATTTAATTTTTCCAGTGTGCTTCTCTTGTCTACTTGGGTTAGATTGTGTAAACTCTGATAGGCACTCAATAGGGAACGGGTAAAAGATTTAATCAAGCAATCAAACTGCATTTGGACTATCACGAAGATGTGTCATTAACATGTTTTGGCAATTAGGGTGGTGGACAAGTTAGTGGTATGGGAGGATAATTTCTGGCACTTCTCAAATCAGAGCACATGCTAGTATATATATAATACTTGATCAGGGAATCATGATTGCATCTTAAAGGGATGGATACTAGGAAAGGAGTCTTCTGAGTGTTGTAAGGGAAATGAGTACTTTGTATTCTATGAAATTTCCTGTAGAGTTCTTGAAATGCTTGCCTCTACACTCTCTCTTTGGTGAGTGAAACTCGCGGCATACAGAAAGAAGTGAAACCAGTAAACACTGCCCTTGAATGGGATCCTGGCAACCAGTCAAGCTTATTATGTTTTATTGAGAGCCAAAATCACTTATTACATCACTTTCTAAAAGAACAAATGTTGTTTTTTTTTTTTAATAAGTAATTATGTAAAAACCAGAATAGATAAAATCTACTGAATCCAGTTTGATGAATAATTGTTGCAAAGGAGGAATGGCAATGACACAGTGAAAGGTAGAAGAGCAAACTTCTGTTTTCACTTTGCTGCTTGTATCTTTTCAGCTACGTCCTTATGTCTCTTCCAGATCCAGCTCTAACCTGCATCCTGAACCAAATCAATGTAACTAGCAAAGTGTAAAATGCTAGGCCATTATAGCAATGATCTTTGTTCTGCCATAGCTGACATCTAAATTTACTGATATTGATATAATAAGCCATTTTGTGTTTTCATTTGTATAAACCAAATGTGTGGCTTAGCTTATTGATTTTGTAATCAAGATATAGTTTACTGAAGTGTTTATAAAATGAACTTGTAAACACATGTACTTTACTCATTCATTAATCCAACAAGCACCTCTTATGTAGTTTGTCTTCTGCAGAAGCCTATAAGAGATTTAATTTAGAGGGGAGGGGTAGATGTGAAAATGGTATATGAGTGAATATTGGCCTTGTAAGCAATTTATTCAAGAAGTTAGATGAAGACTGTATATAGAAAAGAAAAAGAAGCTAAAATTATTGTGACAGTTTTTATAACAAGGAGAGATTAAATAACAGAAAATTAAGAGATAAAAGGATACTATATATATGTATATATGCATATATACGTATGTATACATATATATATATATATATATCCCGAAGATTAGGAAACAGAATAAGAACAGATTCTTCACACACTTCCACATACAATACCTAACTTCAGCCTCAAGCAATTTTGCTGAGTTGGATTTATTCTCAGTTTACAAATGAGGACTTCCAAATTCAATGAGGTTAAAGTATTGTCCCAAGTTATGTGCTTAAATATGCACTAGAAGTAGGAATACACCTTGATTTTGTTTGCCTGTTGTTTATTTCAAGTCTTCAGGGATGAAATCTAGGACACGGGTGAAGAGAGTTGTTTTTAAAATGATAATGGTGTGCTCAGTCGTGTCTGACTCTTTGCAACCCCATGGGCTGTAGCCCACCAGGCTCCACTGTAAATGGAATTTTCCAGGCAAGAATACTGGAGTGGGTTGCCATTTCCTTCTCCAGGGGATCTTCTGGACCCAGGGATCAAACCCATGTCTCTTGCATCTCCTGCATCGTCTGGTGGATTCTTTACCACTGTGCCACCTGGGAAGCCCGTTAAAAGGAGAAGGCACCTCTTTTTCTGAGGAAGGACCATGAGACATTTTCCGTGTGACCAAAGCCAGAAGGTGAATGATGTCTAGATACGGGAGTGTTGTGGAAATGCCCTAGAGCATTATGGGGAGCAAGAAGACCTTGAATGTCTGCTATAGTCCATAAGCTCCAGAAAAGGAAATGGAAAAATGGGGAGAAGGAAAGGTGTTGAGCAATTGTAGACAGGTTATACCTAGAAACCACAACTGTGTGGTAGACGGGTCAAGTCTGCTAATGATTCAGCTCTATTTAGGAATGCTCTGCTATTCTAATATACACGCATATGTGCCTACAGAGTAGGGCTAAGCTCACCCTCTGAACTGGCGTGGTCCAATTTAAATTCTTCAGCTTCTCTTATTTTCTTTTTCTTCATAAAATTCAGACGGAATTATTGCCATCTTCCTTTTATAGTTGAGAAAACTGAAGTTTTAGGATACCAAGCAGCGATACAGTCACAGATGGGGCTTCCCTGGTGACTCAGCGGTAAAGAATCTCCTTGCAGTGCAGGAGACACAGGTTTGATCCCTGGGTTGGGAAGATCCCCTGGAGAAGGAAATGGCAAGACACTCCAGTATTCTCGCCTGGGAAATCCCACAGATAGAGGAGCCCAGCGGGCTACAGTCCATGGGGTCAAAAGAGTTGGACACAACTTAGCAACTAGACCACCACCATAATTATACATCGTTCTGCTGTCCTGGAAGGTGTATGTTTTTTATCTCTTCCACAAGGATAATCTCTTAAACTGTGTAATAACCCTATGAGCTCTGGTTTTCCCTAGGATTTATTTCAATTTTTATTTTTAGCTTTTACCTTGATCTTGGTCCTTTCCATCAGAATAGAAACTGGATCAATCTCATCTCATATATATATTAAAGAAAAATGCCTTTCCTCAATCTATTGTTTCTATTTCTAGATGTAAATATCTCCCTTTGTTAGTGGACATCAGTACAGTTCAGTTCAGTTCAGTCGCTCAGTCATGTCCAACTCTTTGCGACCCCATGAATCACAGCACGCCAGGCCTCCCTGTTCATCACCATCTATTTCAGCTTTAGCATCATTCCTTCCAAAGAAATCCCAGGGTTGATCTCCTTCAGAATGGACTGGTTGGATCTCCTTGCAGTCCAAGGGACTCTCAAGAGTCTTCTCCAACACCACAGTTCAAAAGCATCAATTCTTCGGTGCTCAGCCTTCTTCACAGTCCAAGTCTCAGATCCATACATGACCACTGGAAAAACCATAGCCTTGACTAGACGGACCTTAGTCGGCAAAGTAATGTCTCTGCTTTTGAAAATACCATCTAGGTTGGACATAACTTTTCTTCCAAGGAGTAAGCGTCTTCTAATTTCATGGCTGCAGTGGTTATGAATATTAGTAATTCTGAGAGTCAATATATATCACTTAAATTTTGAAAGTCTTAGATTTTTATCAGTGTAAAGTAAGGATAGATATAAAATATAAAATCCTATTTTATAGATTTTAATGATTCAATGCCTTAGTTACTACAGAATTCTTGGCACAGAGCCTGGCACATGGTAACCACTCAAAAGGCTTAACTGTATAGTAATGATTGTTATTATACTAATTCACAGAGAAGTTTCTTAGAAATGCTATCTGTACATATACTCTCCAATTTCATATCTCCTAATTATACTTTAATTTGATCAGCTTCACCTAGAGGCTACATTAAAATTCTTCTCACTAAGGTTACCAATGGCCTTCAAATTAAAATGATTTATTAGACACTTTAATATTCTCCAACTTGACCTTTCTACAGCAATGAGGCTAATGAGGCCTTCTTTCAAAAACTCTCCTACCTGGGCTCTTGTGATGCTAATCTTTAGTTTTTTGTTTGTTTTTTTTTTTAATCTTCCTATTTCCCTGTTAACTCCATAGTCCCTTTCTTGGGTCCTCTTTTCTTGTTTTCTTTTTAAAAGTTTGGATCCCCTAGAACTTTTCCCTCAAACCTTTGCTCTCTTATCCTTATATGTTCTCTTTATCTAAACATATGACTTCAGATCTTCCTAGGCACTGATGACTTCCAAATCTTTGCTACCTAAATTCCATTACACCTCATTAACTGCACAACATATCATATGGATGTCCTATCGCTGTCTGAAATGCAACATGCCCATAACTAATAGAAATGTTCCTTTTTTCTCATCCTGAAATATTCTCTTTCAATTGTGCTCCCTTAGTTTTTGAGAAATCAACACGACAGTCTGGCTACAGCTGCAGTCATCTCTCTCAAACCACATAGCAACTAAGTTCTGTAGACACCACCTTCCACAAATTCCTTTTTTAATCCAGTCCTTCTTTCTTGTTCTACCTATTGACAAAATCTCTGGCTTCTTCCACTAACCTTTTAGAGTTTCTTTCTGCTTCTAGTCAGTTTATGCTCCACAATGCTTGCAGAGTGATCTTTTAACTAAAATCTTAAATTCTTTTCATATCATAGAGGAAAAAAAAAACTCCTGAAAATATTTTTCCAGATTCACAAGATCTTTAACTCTCTGCATCACCCCCTGCCTCCCTGCTCTGACTTCCTTCTCCAAGTGCTCTCACCTTCCATTTCTGCTGTGGTCTTTTGTTGAAGGATTCTTAGATCCTTCACTTTCTCTCTAGCTCTCTTCCACTGTATTTCAAACTTAATTCAATGATTTCAGTCTCTAGAAAGCCTTTAGAATCCTCCCAGTTTTGCAGTACAATTTAGATGTTTCTCCTCTGTATTCAAATAGCACATGTACATACGGCATCACAAAACCCAATTATTTTCCAATTGAAACACCCATTTGCTTTCTCCTATTAGGCTATATAATTCTTGAGGATGGATATCATCTTTAGAACCCCAGCAATTCTCTCACAACCTGACAGACCATAGCCGCTCAGCGTGTGTGTGTGCTTAATTACTTCAGTCATGTCTGACGCTTTGCAACCCTATGGACTGTGGGCCGCCAGGCTCCTCTGTCCATGGGATTGTCCAGGTAAGAATACTGGAGTGGGTTGCCATGTCATCTTCCAGGGGAATCTTCCCAACCCAGGGACTGAACCTGGGTCTCTTGCAGTTCAAGTATTGCAGATGGATTCTTTACTGCTAAGCCACCAGGGAAGCTCCCAGCCACTCAATATTCATTTATAAAGTTGACAAGTCAAAAATTTGTTGCTTTTCCATTGCATCATATGACCTATAAATAGCTATATCTTTGGAGGAAATGTTTTGGGTTATGTTCATACTAAATAATTCTAAAAGGTTTTCATATCATAGAGAGTCATTTCATATCATTGACTTGAGAGTCCTGTCCCTATACTGGTATTAAATTACTACATTACCTCATCTACTTAAATTCATTGAACGTCACTTTTTATATCTATTGAATAAAGAGATTAGACAAGCTACTTTTTAATTACACTCAGTTCAGTTCAGTTCAGTTCAGTCACTCAGTCGTGTCTGACTCTTTGCAACCCCATGAACTGCAGCACGCCAGGCTTCTCTATCCATCACAAACTCCCAGAGTTTACTTGAACTCATGTCCATTAGGTTGGTGATGCCATCCAATCCAATTAATTTCTTTTAACTACACTATGAGAACTTAAATTTCTTAATTTTATTTTATTGTTTTGATTATTACATTTTTGAGTAATTCTAAATCATATAAAGGTACATGAAATAATAGGAGGATGCATATTCTTTGGGGTATATATTTCCACATTTATTTTGTTTACCTTTCCTTTTCCATTTGCAGACACATTAATGCCATTTTCCAATCTAAGCGTATAGCATCTTATTTATATGTAATAGTAACATCATAAATTGTGTGAGCTATTGAAAACAATAAACTAAATATGTTACAGAAGAAACTGGTGCCTTTCACTGGTATTATCTCTTTCAAGATGACAGGTGATCTCGGGAGGCCAGAGAATTCTTAGTTGTATGAGTTTGTGACTAATAGGTAGTTTGATGTGACAAGAGCTGGCTGTCTTGGGAAATTGAACTATCTTTATGCTCAATACCCTTTGTGTCTCATTCTTTGTAGGTTATTGTTGGAGGCCTGTGGGGACCTCTTTTACAGTTTGCATTCACAAACAATATGAGATCAGCAAGAACTCTGTAGTTTTACTGTTATTATTGATCTGCTGCCAATCTGTTCAGCAGCTAATTTGCTTGTTAGCAGTTATTTTAAAAGCTATTTATATTTTTAGCCTGCTCTATGCTATGTACTAAATTTTATTTTATTTTACTTTTTGCTGAATTAAAGCAAATAGTACAACTTAGCACTAAAAGACTACTTTACGGTAAATTCTTTCTGACTTGTGGCTTGTGAAGAATCATTTCAAAATCACAAATATATTATTGTGAGTGTGATATCTTTGATAAATTCAAATAAAAAAGTGTTTTCATGAGAAAATGTTTGTTAAATATCTTTGACCAATTAAACACATATAAATAGTAAGAAGGGTGATGTATTAGGAATTCATTAACACTCTTCCTAAAGTTGGGATTTATCTGAAGTCGAACACTCAATAAGTATGTGAGTAGATTGATTGATTTTCTGTTTTGAAGGTGACCATAATGAACTTTTCTCATTCATATTAATTTTTGAAGGACAAAAGGCCTCTTTCTGCCTCTCTGAAAGAGGAAATATGCTTCCATTTTCTGAAGTCAGTTTCTAACAAGTGTATTCATCTGATATGACTTCTTGGTAAGCTGAGAGTGCATATGTCTGTGTCTGTCCCCACCATAAGCACAATATCTAAATAGGGAAAATCATAGTTCTGGCAAAAGCTACTAAAACACACACAAAAAAATAGCAAGCTGATGTAACATATTTTCCCCAAGTCAAATATACATAGATATATATATACATGTATATACAAATGTGTATATATATATATATATATATATATAGAGAGAGAGAGAGAGAGAGAGAATACTGCCAAAAATAAAGAACACAAAATTCAAAGTATCAGTATATAAGCACCTGAGTTGATATTAATGCTGCTCTATGCTGCTGGGGTAGGGAGAGGTAGAGTTATCAAGCTTAGATAAAGTTTAGTTCAGTCGCTCAGGCTCAGTTGTGTCTGACTCTTTGTGACCCCATGGATTGCAGCACACCAGGCTTCCCTGCCCATCACCAACACCCAGAAGCTACTAAAACTCATGTCCATCGAGTCATTGATGCCATCCAACCATCTCATCCTCTGTTGTTCCCTTCTCCTCCCACCTTCAATCTTTCCCAGTATCAGGATCTTTTCCAGTGAGTCAGTTCTTTGCATCAGTGGCCAGAGTATTGGAGTTTCAGCTTCAGCATCAGTTCTTCCAATGAATATTCAGGACTGATTTCCCTTAGGATTGACTGGTTGGATCTCCTTGAAGTCCAAGGGACTCTCAGGAGTCTTCTTCAACACCACAGTTCAAAAGCATCAATTCTTCAGCATCCAGCTTTGCTATAGTCCAATCTCACATCCATACATGACAACTAGAAAATCCATAGCTTTGACTAGATGGATCTTTGTTGGTAAAGTAATGTCTCTGTTTTTTAATATGCTATTTAGGTTGGTCATAGCTTTTCTTCCAAGGAACAAGCGTCTTTGAATTTCATGGCTGCAATCACCACTTTCAATGATTTTGGAGCCCCCCAAAATAGTCTATCACTGTTCCCATTATTCCCACATCTATTTGCCATGAAGTGATGGAACCAGATACCATAATCTTAGTTTTCGGAATGTTGAGTTTTAAGCCAACTTTTTCACTCTCCTCTTTCACTTTCATCAAGAAGCTCTTTAGTTCTTCTTCACTTTCTGTCATAAGGGTGGTGTCATCTGCCTATCTGAGGTTATTGATATTTCTCCTGGCAATCTTGACTCCAGCTTGTGCTTCATCCAGTCCAGCATTTCACATAATATACTCTGCATATAAGTTAAATAAGCAAGGTGACAATATACAGCCTTAACGTACTCCTTTCCCAATTTGGAACCAGTCTGTTGTTCCATGTCCAGTTTTAATTGTTGCTTCTTGACCTGCATATAGACTTCTCAGGAGGCAGGTCATGTGGTCTGGTGTTCCCATCTCTTTAATAACAAAGAGATAAACAGAGGCTTGAGTTTTTATTCTCAGGCAATGAAAAAGGCAGGGTATATGGAGTTGTCATAGCATGACTAAGTGTAACTGAAACCCTGTATAAAATTTGGAGCATCAAGTAGCTGTGAAAACACTGGTGGCCATAATAAATCACTGAATGCACACACATATTCCAACGAAGAAAGAAACAGAGTAATAAAACAAAAGTGGTCTCTGGGTAGTGATTGACTGGCAGAACAAGTGTGAAATTATCTTGGAGATGACTTTCACAGTTTAGGATACAAGGAATTATCTCAAGGAAATGGAGACACTATAGAAAAAAAGATTTGGTTGCAGAAGGAAAGGAAATAGAAATTTTGGAAGTGAAAATGTTACCCAATGGATAGGAATGCAAATGGAAGTGTTTAAAAAGAGATCAGAATCATATGAAGAAGCAATTATAAAAGTGAATGAATGATATGAGGAAATGACTGATGTTGCAGCATAAATATAAGGAAATATATAAATAGAAATAAAGCTACAGTCTGTAGACTGGAAAGTGATATTGCCTTCTGTAAAAATTACAGAATAGTCATAAAAAAGTGAGTGTTAGTCACTCTGTCCTGTCTGACTTTTGCAACCCCATGGACTGTAGCTCCCCAGGCTACTCTGTCCAGAAGATTCTCCAGGCAAGAATGCTGGAGAGGGTAGCCATGCCCTTCTCCAGGGAGAATAATCAAAGAACTTCTATAAATCATTAAGGAAGAATTGAACAACTCAATGAAAATAGGAGGAGAATATGAATAGGAAATTCAGAGGGGAAAACCAGTTGGACAATAGATTTTTAAAAATGTATGCAACTTTAATAGCAATCAAATTAATTAATATGAAATTTCATACCTCCCAGATCAATACCACTAAGACTGCAAACAATAAGTTTGGCAAGGCAGAGAACAGGGAGCCATAAATCTTAAATTACCACAATGCCTTTAGAGAGCAATTAGGCAGTACTTTACTGTCAAGTGTCTGCCTGTATGTGGGTGTCTGTGTGTGTGTGTGCAGAAAACTATTTTCAGGTATATTTTTTTGTGATACACTGACTAATGCATAAAAACTAAACTGGACGCTTGGTAAGGAGCTGCCACCCCTTGACTATTTTTTAAGGTAGGCATGTCCCTTTAAAATGCTTTTTGGTAATAACCATAATTGTTAGAAAGAAGTAATTGCATAACTGGGGTTCTCATTTTAGAACTGAGTCTACCTACACTGCAACATTAAAGCAATCTTAATGACAAATCTTAGTAAATTCCCCTGACTATATGCATTATCTCAAACCCAAGAATCATGTAGTTTAACAAATACTTCAATGGACATTGTTTTTGAAACATTCATGCAAATAAAGACTGCAGAGTTTTGTATTCAATGCCATCCCAAATAATCCACTCACATTTGCCTTCCCACTGGAGTATGCTTCTCTCTATATACTAGTTCTTTCATTATCTCATCTGGAAGAGGAGTACATTTCCTCTCTCTTTTCAAATGCTAACCTTGACTTCTGTCATTTGGATTCCAAGATGAAGAAACATTATAGACAGTTCCTAAACTTTGTTTCTTTCAATTATTTGAAAGAATAAAAAAGAACATAAATTGCACTTATTATCAATTAATTCGAGAAACTCTTCTGTTTCTTTCATTTATTTCTCCTTCATACTAGGGAGGTTCTAATTTTAAAGATGACTGGAGTTTTAGTGAAATGCAATATAAGATTGAGCCAACAACGTCAAAAATGCTGTTATATTTACTATTTAGAGTCTAGATGAATTTTAAAATTTCTCAACTCTGTGAACATCTCTGAGCAGTCCCGACTGTAGAGTACACATAAGAAAGTGATTACTGGCTAGCTTCCTTTTTTGATTTCACCTCATCTCATTAGGGTCACCTCTAACTCCCTTCTCCCTCTTCTCTTCTCCATGTAATTCTGTGAACCTCTCTGGGTGTCCCTCACTGTGGAGAAACTTTTCATCTTTAACCTAGATGTTTTATCAACATGCTGTATAGATGGAGAAGTCTTGAAACTACTGTAAAAATAAGACTGAAAACCAGAAGCAGAGGGTTAAGTCCAAATCCTGAGAACATCAGAGAACTCCTGACTCCAGGGAACATTAATCGACAGGAGCTCATCAAATGCCTCCATAACCCACCTCCCAGAATATTGGAAATAAAAGCAAAAATAAACAAATGGGACCTAATTAAAATTTAAAGCTTCTGCACAACAAAGGAAACTATAAGCAAGGTAAAAAGACAGCCTTCAGAATGGGAGAAAATAATAGCAAATGAAGCAACTGACAACTAATCTCAAAAATATACAAGCAACTTATGCAGCTCAACTCCAGAAAAAATAAACGACCCAATTAAAAATTGGGCCAAAGAACTAAACAGACATTTCTCCAAAGAAGGCATACAGATGGCTAACAAACACATAAAAAGATGCTCAACATCACTCATTACCAGATAAATGCAAATCAAAACCACAATGAGATACCATTTCACGCCAGTCAGAATGGCTGCGATCCAAAAGTCTACAAGCAATAAATGCTGGAGAGGGTGTGGAGAAAAGGGAACCCTCTTACACTGTTGGTGGGAATGCAAACTAGTACAGCCACTATGGAGAACAGTGTGGAGATTCCTTAAAAAACTGGAAATAGAACTGCCTTATGACCCAGCAATCCCACTGCTGGGCATACACACCGAGGAAACCAGAACTGAAAGAGACACATGTACCCCAGTGTTCATCACAGCACTGTTTATAATAGCCAGGACATGGAAGCAACCTAGATGTCCATCAGCAGACGAATGGATAAGAAAGCTGTGGTACATATACACAATGGAGTATTACTCAGCCATTAAAAAGAATACATTTGAGTCAGTTCTAATGAGGTGGATGAAACTGGAGCCGATTATACAGAGTGAAGTAAGCCAGAAAGAAAAACACCAATACAGTATACTAATGCATATATATGGAATTTAGAAAGATGGTAATGATAACCCTGTATGCGAGACAGCAAAAGAGTCTTTTGGACTCTGTGGGAGAGGGCGAGGGTGGTATGATTTGGGAGAATGGCATGGAAACATGTAAAATATCATATGAGAAACGAATCGCCAGTCTAGGTTTGATGTAGGATACAGGATGCTTGGGGCTGGTGCACTGGGACAACCCAGAGGGATGGTACCGGGAAGGAGGAGGGAGGGGGGTTCATGATGGGGAACACATGTACACCTGTGGTGGATTCATGTTGATGTATGGCAAAACCAATACAATATTATAATTAGCCTCCAATTAAAATAAATACATTTAAATTAATAAAATAATTTTTAAAAAGAAAAATAAATAAATAAAATTTCTCTAAGTAGAGCTTAAAATACCTAGTCCCATTTTGGGTCAGGTTAAAGTGGCAGAGACTTCATTGCAAACTATATTTGAGGGTCTGCCAGGATGCAGGTACTCTGCAGTATTTAAACTGGATTACTCATATTTTTGGAGATTCAGAAAGACTTTTATGTGCTATGAGGGCATGAATAATATTGAAGTAGTCAACTTTTTAAATCCTTCCCTACCATATTTGCTCTTTTCTAAAGCTGATCTGTTGTAGAGCAAGCCTGGAACTGAAGTATCTTACAGGTTCTCTTACTTAAATTTGTTTCAGTTATCCCTTTTGGCCACCCTGAATTTCAATAATGTATCTTAAGATATATATAAAATCACAAACCAATATGTAGGTACCTGGCAGAGATCTCTTTATTCAAGACATGGACAAAACACAGCATGACTTCATACCTTTCTGTATCTTATACCCACGTCAGTTAAAGCTAAACTATGACATTAGAAACAGAGAGTCTGGGTTCACAGTTGGGATGTGCTAAACTAGACGTATTTTACAGCAGTGATGACAATCTACATTTAATGGTCTCACCTCTTCCATCCCCCAACATGGTAAAAGAATGCAGAGTTTCTAGGAGAATACCCTGAGGGCAAATGGGAAAGCTTCAGTAAGAAATAGGACTTGTCCAGTCTATCTGCTTATACCTTTCAAAATTACATCTGTCTAAATTTTACTTTTTAATTAGAATTTTTGTTATATAAATTTCAGGAATGCAGCATTATCATTGAGCTTCTCTATACACTACAAAGTGATCGCAATCACAAGTCTAGTTGCCAGCCAGTACCATAAAGTTGACTCCCTTTACCCATTTTTCTCCACCCTCCAACCCCCTTCTACTCTGGTAGCCACTAATCTGTTCTCTGTATATCTATGAATTTGTATTTGTTTTGTTTTTCTTTTCTTTTTTAGAATCCACATATGAGAGAAATATGGTATTTGTCTTCCTCCATCTGACTCACGTCACTTAGCAGAATAATTTCAAGGTCCATCCATGTAACTACAAATGGCAGAGTTTCATTTTTTATGGTTCAGTAGTATCCCATATATGTATATACACACACTTATGGAAATAATGCTGCAATGAACATAAGGGTACATGTATTTGCATTAGTGTTTACATGTTCCATGAATACATATCCAGAAGTGGAATATCTGGGTCATACAGTAGGTTTAATTTGTTTTTAGGAATCTCTATACTGTCTAGTCAAGGCTATGGTTTTTCCTGTGGTCATGTATGGATGTGAGAGTTGGACTGTGAAGAAGGCTGAGCGCCAAAGAATTGATGCTTTTGAACTGTGGTGTTGGAGAAGACTCTTGAGAGTCCCTTGGACAGAGGATGAGATGGCTGGATGGCATCACTGACTCGATGGACGTGAGTCTGGGTGAACTCCGGGAGTTGGTGATGGACAGGGAGGCCTGGCGTGCTGCGATTCATGGGGTCGCAAAGAGTCGGACATGACTGAGCGACTAAACTGAACTGAACTGATACTGTTTTCCACAGTGGCTTCATTAATTTGCAGTTCTACCAACAATGTAGAAAAGAACTCCATTTTCTCCACATCCTGTCCATCATTTGTCATTTTTGTCTTTTTAGTAAAATCTATTCTAACAGGTATGAGGTGATATTTCATTGTTGTATTGATTTGCATTTTCCTTATTAGTGATGTTGTACATCTTTGTATGTGCTTGTTGGCCATTTGTATGTCTTCTTTGGAAAAACAATCTATCTAGAAATTCTGCCCATTTTAAATTGAGTTGTTTCGTTTGTTGTTGTTGAGTTGCTTGAGTTCTTTATATATTTTGAATATTTGCCCCTTATTGGATATATTAATATGATTTAAAAATCTTCTCCCTTTCAATAGGTTGACTGTTCTTTGATAGCTGTTTCCCTTGCTGTACAGAAGCTTTTACAGTCTAATGCAGTCTGATTTATTTTCACTTGTTTCCTTTGCTTTTGTAGCCTGTTCCACATCAATAGCACCAAGGTGTCAGTGAGATTACTGCCTATGTTTTCTTATAAGAATTTTATGACTTCAGGTTTTACACTCAAGTCTCTAATCAATTTTGAGTTACTTTTTGTGTGTGATGTAAGAGAGTGTTCTAGTTTCATTATTTTGCATGTGGCTGTCTGGTTTCCAACATCAGAAATAGTAGTCTCCTCTTATTTTGAAGAGGCTATTCTTTCTCCACTGTGTATTCTTTGCTCCATTATCATAAATTGTCCATATATGTTTGTGTTCATTTTCATTTTTATGGATGCAAGCACTGAGAAATATAGTGCACACAGATAAGTAAAGAGTATAAGTGCTCTTAAATGGCAACCCACTCCAGCATTCTTGCCTGGAGAATCTCATGGGCAGAGGAGTCTGGCAGGCTACAGTCCATGGGGTTGCAAAGAGTTGGACACAACTGAACTTCTGAGCAGGTGTGGCATAATTGCTCTAAGTAGGACCTTTAGGAAATGGTGAATAGCTATGATGTTAACTCCCATCTTTGTCTTATTTCAATTTCAGGGGAAATTTTATTATTTTATGAAACTGATAGAGAAGGAAAAAAGTGAAAAAAAGAACCAAGACTAAGAATGTTAAGAAGAGAAACCATTCCTACAGACTTTTATACTTTGCTGTTGTTTAGTCCTGAAGTTGTGCCCAAAAGGACACCATGGACCGTAGTCTGCCAGCCTTCTCTGTTTATGGGATTTCCCAAGCAGGAGTACTGGAGTGAGTTGCTATTTCCTTCTGACTTTAATATTTTAAAAAGCTAGATGGTTGTATTTGATAATTTAAATGAAATGACTTAATTCTTCAAAAAATATTAAGTAACTTTAGACAGGCAGAAACTATATAAATCTGTGACTCTGTTAGTAGAAGTAATTGTAAGCCTTCCATTCCTAGTTTACTAAGTATTTTAAAATCATGAATTAATGTTGAACTTCATTAATGCAATGATTGTCTGCTACTTATTGACCAAACGTAAAAGGGTAGCCTAACAATAAAGCCTGCCTATGCTCTATATGTACCAGCCTCTTGGACACAGAGGAAGGGGGGAAAGGGAAAATGGAGACTGGGTCTGGAGGGGCACATTTTTACAGTTTAAAATTAAATAAAAATGGTAGGGCCTCCCTAGTGGTCCAGTGGTTAAGAATCTGCCCGCCAATGCCGGGGACATGAGTTCAATTCCTAGCCTGGGAAGATGCCACATGCTGTGGGGCAGGGAAGCCCATGCGCCACAGCCCCTGACCAGTGCTCTCGAGCCTGTGAGCTGCAGCTACTGAGCCCACCTGCCCTAGAGCCTGCCCTGCCACTAGAGATGCTGTCTCAACGAGAAGCCCGAGAACTGCAACAAAGGGTCGCCCCTGCTCGCCACAGCTAGAGAAAGCCCACAGCAATGAAGATCCAGCAGAGTCAAAAGTAAAGTGAAAATAAGTAAATCTTTCAAAAGAGAGACTTTAAAAAACACAATAACTAAAAAATGAAGTGCAATAGCCAAATCATGACGATTGTAGAAAAAATAGAGAAGCCAATCAAAATTAAACAACAACATCTAAAACAAAACAAACTCATATTCTCACAATTAGAGATAGCCATCATGTTTAGTTTGGTGAAGAATATTTCAGGACAAAAAAGCTTAATCACTAGAATATTTTCTATTCAAATGTCCTGTGTCAGAGCCAAAGAATAATTACTCTGGTATATCGGACACGACTGAGCGACTGAACTGAACTGAATATTTGTATTTAACTATCTATGTGATATGTTCTTTAATCAGCAATAGATATCTTTGAAACAATAAATATCATTATCCTCACTAGAGAATAATGTCTGCATCAGCATAATTAGGGCTTTCTTAATGGCTCAGATGGTAAAGAATCTTCATGCGATGCAGAAGACCTGGGTTTGATTCCTGGGTTGGGAAGATCCCTTGGAGAAGGGAATGACTAACAACTCCAGTATTCTTGCCTGGCGAATTCCATGGACAGGGGAACCTGGTGG
This sequence comes from Cephalophus harveyi, assembly GCA_006410635.1. Taxonomy (NCBI): domain Eukaryota; kingdom Metazoa; phylum Chordata; class Mammalia; order Artiodactyla; family Bovidae; genus Cephalophus; species Cephalophus harveyi. The sequence goes on from SJYT01072675.1 coordinate 38,316, forward strand.
GCTACAGTCTGTAGGGTTGCAAAGAGTTGGACATGACTGAGCGACTAACTGGAGGAGGAAATGGCAACCCACTCCAGTACTCTTGGCTGGAACACTTTCACTTTTCACTTTCAGCATAGTTAAATGTGTTCTATAGTATTTTTAAATATGAATGCCAAAATAATAATTTTAATCAATGAATGCATATATACACATATGCACTTATATGTGCACATATATACAAATGTATATGCATATATATATGTATACACACACACACATACCCACACATATATATGCATGAACCATTTTGATTGTTTATAGTTAACTTCCAAAAACATTAAGGTGAAACACTGCTTAGAAATAATCCAAGGACTCAACTGCTTCCTCCAGCTGTTGCGGTGTTTGCATTTTCTTTTTTAAAGATTTCCTTGAAGAAATAGAGCTAATACAACAGTTGAAGCAAGAGAGCTGCCTGGGTGACCAGGGCTCTTCCACTTAGACACAGCATGCTTGATCCTGTTCTTATGCAGACACTAGTGGGAGCTTTGCCTGTGTACCAAGCAGAGGAGCATATTTTCAAATTATTGTGAAGAGTTTCAGGGTTGTATGACAAGATAAAGTGGTATCAAGTTGTTTATTGCAGAAGGCCCTCTCCAGGGTTTTAGCCAAAGTCTTCACACTTCAGGTGGCTTCTCCAGCTTGCCAAGAGAGGAGGAATTTCCCCCTGCTGGGTGCTGCCTTTTCATGGTTGCTGCTGACAGTAAAAAATAATGTCTTGTTTTAGAACTTCTCTCCTCAGTATTATATCCCTATGTCTTTTTGATTTTTCTTCACCCCTCTTGAACTTAAATGGAATCAGATCTCTGTTAAACACTTTCATTCTTTTATAAAGTATATCTTTGATATAAAACATGATGATAATATTGTTAAAAGTGAATTAGCATAATATTTAATTCAAATTGTCCTTGTTCTTACATCTCTTCATTTTACGTGTTCTCTTTTCTGTCTGCTTTCTTCTCTCCCTCCAATGTCTAAGTGTCATGTGAATGTTTGTGTGTATCCTACATATTTCAGAGCCAACATAGTTCAAATATGAATAGCATATCTCATTATTTATGTTTTAGTCATTGAACGAAGTGGTGAAGAATACTAAAGTCGCTAGCAAAACTTAGCTGAGTAAATGTTTTGCATGTTTAGTAAAAGATATATTAATCTCATCACATGGGAGCTGTTACAACTAACCATGGAGTTGTAAAATGAGCTGTAAAATGGATTTGATTTTAGAATATTACAAGCTGTGTCATTATGGCTAAGATTAACTATATAGCCTGATAAAGGTCTATTGCAGTGATGTCACACATAGGAAACTGTTTGATAATTACAGCCGACTTACTGGAATTTAAAGGGCAGAAAAAAGGGCATCTTTGAGTAATTATCAGTAATAGAAAGACATATGATTTGTGCAAAGTAATAGAGAATAATGATTTCATAATGATAGACGATAGAAAGGGTTAAGTCCTAAGCAAGTTAGAAGCTTTAATGGTGGAATAAAGTTATAATTTCTTTTGGTCCAGTTGAGTGATCATCTAGAGCCTGTATCAGTTAAACAATTTTACTCTAGTGCTCTCTACAAAATGGGATACTCTACCCTAATGATGGAATGTGCAAACTTTAAGTTTGCATTGCATTGTAGGTCTTTGAGATTTAGGTCTTCCTTATTGATTTTTATTTTACTTACTGAAGGGTGAATGTAGGTATTAAACTCCAACAATAATCAAATCTGTATGTCTTTTCTGCTGGCATTTTCTTCTGTTCAAGCACTGTTTATAATAATTAAGTGTTGAAAGTGAAAGTGAAGTCGCTCAGTTGTGTCTGACTCTTTGTGACCCCATGGACTATAGCCCACCAGGCTCCTCCCTCCATGGGATTCTCCAGGCAAGAGTACTGGAGTGGGTTGCCATTTCCTTCTCCAGGGGTCTTCCCAACCTAGGGATCGAACCCAGGTCTCCTGAATTCCAGGCAGATGCTTTAACCTCTGAGCCACCAGGGAAGCGGTGATACATTAAGTTTTCCAGGCTACTGTAGGCTGCATGGTAGATTGAATTCACTAAATTGTATTTTCAGAACTGACTAGGAATACCATCTCTACTCTTGACCCTCAGTATACTTCTTAGATTTTTTAATCCATAAAATAACGTTACTAAACCCAATGGTTTTCCTAGTAAAAATCTAGATTAATGACCCCCTTCACTTGGTTCCTTTGTCAAAGACAAACTGAGGAGTGATCATTAGTACGTACTCTTTTTCACTCTCTTGAAGATCAGGAACTGGCAAAGCTAACTCTTGGAGCAGTGATTACCTCTGGGAGAGCACAAGCTATTGACCTGGAAGAGGCACATGGAGACTTCTATGTTAGAACATTTCTGCATCTTGATGTGGAAGCTGATATAGTATGTGCAAAAATTTATTTACCTATGCAGACACAATTTATGCAACTTACTGCATATATGGTATACTGAAATATCTATTTAGAAGTATAATATACAACAAATATAACAATAATATATACATATACACACATATATGCTGAATGATTCACCAAGAACAGCACCAAATTATATACGATAAATATTTAGAAATGTCAAGGTAAGTTGGTAGAAACTCACATTTATACTGTAGAACTTAACATTCCCCTATACAGCAATTAATTATTTACAAGATAATGTCAAATTCAAATCACTGCATTAATGCCAGAACCAGAAAAAGGCAGAAACATGATTTTCACAATTATAAATTAATAGAGTACATTTACAGAATATAATTTAATTCATTTAAAAGTCCTAATAAGAATTTGGTAAGGCAATGAAATGTAAGAAATTATATTTCTTATAAAAAGTAATTGTATATAAGTGCTTTAAAATATTTTCTTATTTGTTAGTTAAAACATAAAATGGGAAAACATAAGACTAATTTGAATAAAATGAAAAATATGAGAATAATCTAAACAAGGAATAATAAGATTATGAGAACACTATAATTTCTTTTTGAAAGATATAAAATATGAGTTAATTTGATATAAAGATTTATTGTATTTCTGAATAGAAAGAGTCAGTTAAGGGATTTTTTTTAAGTTCATAAGATTTTCCTCATTTCTTATCAATATGTTAGCAAATTTAGAAAACTCAGCAGTGGCCACAGGACAGAAAAAAGTCAATTTTCATTTCAATCCCAAAGAAGGGCAATGCCAAAGAATGTTCATTTGCACTCATTTCATATGCTAGTAAGATTATGATCAAAATCCTTCAAGCTAGGATTCAGCACTATGTGAACTGAAAACTTCCAGATGCACAATTAGACTTTAGAAAAGGCAGAGGAACCAGAGATCAAATTGCCAACATCCACTGAATCATAAAGAAAGCAAGAGAATTCCAGAAACAAACATCTACCTCTGCTTCATTGACTAAGCTAAAGTCTTGACTGTGTGAATCACAACAAACTGTGGAAAATTCTTCAAGAAATGAGAATACCAGACTATCTTACCTGTGTCCTGAGGAATGTGTATGCAGGTCAAGAGGCAACAGTTAGACAAGATTGGGAGCATTCAGGGTGGTATGTATGGCTGAGTCCCTTCACTGTTCACCTGAAACTATCGCAACTTCGTTAATTGGCTATGCCTCAATACAAAATATTCTTGGTGTTAAAAAACAAATAAACAACAACAACAACAAAAATCCAGAAGCAATGGTTAGAACCAGACATGGAACAATGGACTGCTTTGAAATTGGGAAAGGAGTATGTCAAGGATGTATATATTATCAGCCTGCTTATTTAACTTATATACAGAGTACATTATGTGAAATTCCAGGCTGGATGGATCACAAGCTGAAATCAATATTGCTGGGAGAAATAGCAACAAACTCAAATACACAGATGACACCACCCTAATGGCAGAAAGTGAAGAGGAACTATAGAGCTTCTTGACCAAGGTGTTGGAGAAGACTCTTGAGAGCCCCTTAGGTGGCAAACAGATTCAAACCAGAGGATTCTAAAGGAAATCAACCCTGAATATTCATTAGGAGGACTGATGCTGAAGCTTTAATAATTTGACCATCTGATGCAAAGAACCAACTCATTGGAAAAGACCATGATGTTGGGAAAGATTGAAGGCAATAAGAGAAGGGGGGGGCGGTGCAGCGATGTGACAGTTAGATAGCATCACTGACTCAAGAGACATGAATTTCAGCAAACTCCAGGAGTTAGTGGACCACAGAGGAGATTGGCATGCCGCAGTTTATGGGGTCGCAAAGAGTTGGACACAACTTAATGACTGAAAAACAACAACTGTATAGAAAATATTAAAATGAATAAAAAATATAGGTCATTTAGGAATATGCTTTTATTAGTTTTTTTAAAAAAATAATGTCCATATGTGAGTATACACACTTTTATTTCATAAGACTTAAATCATAATGCCATGAAATATAACTATATTCTACTTCTTTCAAATAATATTATGAGCAATTTCCTATAACATTAAAATGTTCAGAGAATATTTTTAGTAGCAAAACAAAGTTACATTTTGTGGGTCATTCATAATTCACTTAGTCATTTTATCAATTTGTACATTGTATTAAGAAGTTCCCTATAAATGGAAATATGGATATCAAAGGTCATCCCCGAAAGTGCAGAACAAAATGACTTACAGAGACATTAAAAATCATCAAGGAGCAGATGAAAATGGCTAGAAACATTTTGAAAATAGTTTAAATTTCTATTAAGGATGGAAACACAATTTAATGATGAAATTACACTTTACCCCACAAGTTTGAGAGAAATTTTAAAAATAACTACTGTTAGTAGAAATGCAAGGAAAGAAAAGGTTATTTTTGCATAATGCTGATGGCCAAGTTAATTTTTACACCAACATTTCACTAGAAGCAACATTTTGAGAGTGAATTATTCTTGTTCATTCTCTCAGTCATATCTGACTCTGCCAACTCCATGAACTGCAACATGACAGGCTCCCTGTCCTTCACCATCTCCGGAGCTTGCTCAAACTTATGTCACTCAAGTGGGTGATGCCATCCAACCATCTTGTCCTCCTTCATCCCCTTCTGTTCCTGCCTTCAGTCTTTTCCAGCATCAGGGTCTTTTCTAATGAGTTGGCTCTTCACATCAGGTCGCTAAAGTATTGGAACTTCAGCCTTAGCATCAGTCCTTCCAATGAATATTCAGGATTGATTTCCTTTAGGACTGACTACTTTGATCTCCTTGCAGTCCAAGGGACTCTCAAGAGTCTTCTCCAACACCGTAATTCAAAAGCATCAATTCTTCAGCATTCAGCTTTCTTCATGGTCCAACTCTCACATCCATAGATGACTACTGGAAAAACAATAGGGTTGATTATATGGACCTTTGTTGGCAAAGTAATGTCTCTGCTTTTTGATATGCTGTCTAGGTTTGTCATAGCTCTCCTTTCAAGGAGCAAGGCTCTTTGAATTTCATGGCTGCAGACACCATCTACAGTGATTTTGGAACCCAAGAAAATAAAGTCTCTCACTGTTTCCCCAACTATTTGCATGAAGTGATGGGACCAGATGTTATAATCTTCACTTGTTGAATGTTGAGTTTTAAGCCAGCTTTTTCACTCTCCTCTTTCACCTTCATCCAGAGGCTCTTTAGTTCCTCTTCACTTTCTGCCATAAGTGTGGTGTTATCTGCATATCTGAGGTTATTGATATTTCTCCTGGCAATCTTGATTCCAGACTGTGCTTCATCCAGCCCTACATTTCGCATGATGTAGTCTGCATGAAATTAGAAGATGCTTACTCCTTGGAAGAAAAGTTATGACCAACCTGGATAGTATATTCAAAAGCAGAGACATTACTTTGCCAACTAAGGTCCATCTAGTCAAGGCTATGGTTTTTCCTGTGGAAGATGGTGATGAACAGGGAGGCCTGGTGTGCTGCGATTCATGGGGTCGCAAAGAGTCGGACATGACTGAGCGACTGAACTGAACTCTGCATATAAGTTAAATAAGCAGGGTGACAATATACAGCCTTGACATACTCCTTTCCAATTTTGAATTGCTCTGTTGCTCCATGTCTAATTCTGACTGTTGCTTCTTGACCTGCGTACAGGTTTTGCAGGAGGCAGGTAAGTCATCTGGTATTCCGATCTTTTTACGAATTTTCTACAGTTTGTTGTGATCCACACAGTCAAAGATTTCAGCATAGTCAATGAAGCAGAAGTAGATTTTTTCTGGAGAAGGGAAAGGAGAAAAGGAAAGATATATCCATCTGAATTCAGAGTTTCAAAGAATAACAAGGAAAGATAAGAAAGCCTTCCTAAGTGACCAATGCAAAAAAATAGAGGAAAACAATAGAACAGGAAAGTCTAGAGATCTCTTCAAGAAACTAGGGATAACAAGGGAACATTTCATGCAAAGATGGGTTCAATAAAGGACAGAAACAGTATGGACCTAACAGAAGCAGAAGATATTAAGAAGAGGTGGCAAGAATACACAGAAGAACTATACAAAAAAGATCTTCATCACCCAGATGACCACGATGGTGTGATCACTCATAGGGCCAGACACCTTGGAGTGCAAAGTCAATTGGGCCCTCAGAAGCATCACTACAAACAAAGCTATTCCAGCTGAGCTATTTCAAAAGATGATGCTGTTATAATGCTGCACTCAGTATGCCAGCAAATTTGGAAAGCTCAGCAGTGACCACAGGCCTGGAAAAGGTCAGTTTTCATTCCTATCTCAAAGAAGGGAAATGCCAAACAATGTTCAAACTACCCCCACAATTGCACTCATTTCACGTTAGCAAAGTAATGCTCAAAATTCTCCAAACTAGGCTTGAACAGTACATGAACCAAGAACTTGCAGATGTGCAAACCGGATTTAGAAAAAGAAGAGGAATCAGAGATCAAATTGCCAACATCCGTTGGATCATAGAAAAAGCAAGAGAATTCTAGAAAAGCATCTACTTCCACTTCATTGAGAGTGAATAATCTGGATAAAGCAGTAGAATAAATCATTATGCACTCATTATGTATAATACTACATAATCATTCAGGGATCTTTAATATCTATACCAGTTCACCTAAACCAGTGGGTACAGAGTAACTACAAAAATACTCATTCAATTATTTTAAAAAATGTAAAAATGACAACTATGTTGCCTAGTTGTCCTGTCTTGAAATTGTAAACATATAAATTTTCCCAAGTGTTCTAAGCCTTTGATGATTTCTCAACTTCCTTGCTGTACGTGGGAATTTTCTTCTCACCTACATACAATGAAGGTGCCAACAGACAATAGGACACATGTCCTTAAAGATTTCCAACAAAAATTTGAATTGTGTTTATGGTTTTTATGGAGTCAATAGACTTAACTTCTTGCTATATCTTGTCTGATATAAATATATATATATATTAAAATGAAATATCTTTAGCTTCCATGTCACAAAGTGAGTAACTCTTCTTTAGATGTGTATTGAGTAGATTCCTTGATAATGGGTTTGACATTATTCATATAATTATACACTTAATATTTTTCAGTTTTCACATTTGTACTGAGAGTAAGTAATGTTTAGCTAATCACTGCAAGTTCAGTTATAAGATTTGAGATTTAAATTCAAAAATCTTTCAAAATTCTGGACAAAGACTTCTTACTCTTGCTTCACCCTTTGCTGCTCATGCAAATTTTACCAAAAGCCTCAACTTAACAGAGTGAAGGCTTGGGGACTCAGGGTATGTGGGATATAGGGCTGGGTAGGGATGGGGAGTGACAAGTCTAGAAAGATTCACCCTACAGTTTATTACTGGTTTTCTTTGAATGATGACCTCACAGATGATTTTAACTTTTTCTTTATAATTGTCTGTATTCATGATTGCTATTATGATATAACAAAAAGAGGAGATATTTTCAATACTAACAGCAGCAACAGAAAGATGTGTCCCAAAGATCTAAGCACTTTAGGATGAGGAGCTGGTTAAAGAAGTTGACTGTAAGTGGTCTGTTAATATGGAAAAACAGTCTGGTCAACATGCCTAACACTACACTTCCTTCTCTTTCATTTCTGTGACATGCTGACAAGAGGAATCCTATATCCACTTAGTTTTTGCTTACGTACATTTGCTCTTTGGTGCCTTGGATAAGAAAAGAGCATTTTAGTAACTTTCAATTTTAAGTTTAATAAAGCGTGAGGGATCCCAAATGAACATTATTCTCGGAGTAGGTTGATTCCTGACATAGTTATCGGTTTAATCATACATTCCTTTTTTTGTTTTGAGTAAAAGAGTGATGTTAATGATTTAAATGTGTGTTTGGTTAGGCTCATGGTTTGAAACCTGTCATATTGCTAACAACACAAATTTGGACGTGAATTCTGAGTCTCAGTTTTGAGTCCGAGTACAGAGATCATTTTCATTTCTGTTAATGTGGCCAACTTTGTGATAGTATGCATGAGATTTTTAATTATCGCACTCTTTTTCCTAGTTTTATAGCACTGCAGTGTCTTTGTCTTAGCACCGTATTGAGAGTTTCATAATAGAGAGGAATAAAAACTCAGGCACATGGCTTTGGTAGTAATTAAATGGCAGCACATTTCAAAGCTATGGATATTTAATGTCACCAAAGTATCAGTTTCACATTTGGTTCAATACTGTGTGTGGGAATTAAATGCAGAACAGGGTGTTATCACCACTTAATCATGTAAATCGTATTCACATGTTAGGCCTCTGTTCTTAATTGAATTTTTGCTTCTTTATTTAGAAACAAAGATTTCTTGATAAGTTTAAATGGTTTTAAGCAGAAGCATATTCTTAAGAAATTAATCTTCATATTTTCTTACTGGTACTCGGTTGTAAGTGAATGTCACTGTGTGTGGTGTGACAAGGCTGCATATTTTATCTTTATTCAGGAGATATAGTATAAAGCTGATGAGCAAAGCTGATGCTGGAAAAATACTCATGGAAATTCCTATGGCAGTACTACACATTCATTTTGACTTTTTAATCCTAAAACGGTTTACAGAATTTCCCTCGCAGTCTCATAGTTAAGACTCTGCACTTCCAATGCAAGTGGTACAGGTTCGATCCCTGAAGATCCCACATGCCAGCATGGTGTGGTCAAAAGAAAAAAAAGTAAGTTGGAAGGCAAATAAAAGACAACCTTAAAAGAAAGCAAGAGATTTTATTTTTAAAAAGAACTTATTAAAAATGGTTTATAAACACCCAAAATTAATACAAAGAGGACATTTAAAATTCTTTTGTAGCTATGCTAATCATTATCATTTTTCAGTCATTAACTCCAAATGTATTTCCTATGACAGTAATAGAAAACACTGAAATGCTTGCATCTTTTAGGCAGCAATGTTTTTAGTTCAGTTGCATCTAAAAGACATTTCTTAGAATTTAATAAAATTATCTCCTATAGAAGTTACTTTAATGGAAGTGATGAAAACCTTTCTGTTCCTAAACTTAATTTATTTTGCTTCTTGATCATTCACATCAGTGAATTGTGAAGACTTGATCAATTGGACTTCTGAAATTCTTTTAGAAAACAAGATAAAAACAAACAGATAATTCTTTTATTATCTTACACCAAAGATGCTGCAGAATATATTACAGGCTGAATATTTTACAAGAGACTGGGATTTTGAGGGATTTCTGAATTCAATTTCCAAATCTTTTAACTGACCATGCAGTTATTAGATAAACATTACTTATTCTCAGTGCAAATGTGAAATCTGAAAAATACTAAGAATAGAATTAAATGGATAACATCAAACCCATTTTTAGATCTATTTGATAGGTGTCTAAAGAAATCAGAACCAATTTAGGACCTACTTCTTTTAATATATTCATTTGGGTGAATCCACGTATTATCCAAGATTTCAGATTCAGAAGCCATCCTCATCCAGGGCACTTTTGAGCTATGTCAATTTCTACCTTACTGATCTGCCCTTTCTGCTAGACTAACAGACCTTTATAAGCAGTAACTTTCTCAATCGTATCTGTCCTGTAAGCACTTATTTTATAGTACTTCATAATAATAAGTGTTCAATTACTACTCCTTGGCTCTAATTCAAAATTGCTTGACCACTGTTTAGTGACTTTAAACTCCTAGGCACAGGAAGTTTTAAAGATCCTTTAGAGCTTCAGGAACTTTCCAAGAAACAACCACAGGAGCAATAACAACCAGGCCAAGTGAAACCAGACCATCTGTATTCTATTACCCTCCATCCTCACAAAAGTGGCTGCCTTATATGTCCAGGAGAAAAAGGAGGATCTTGGTTGGTTCTTCAGAGAATTATAACTCTACTTCCAGATAACCTGAAGGCAATGTTGGTAGAGAGAGCAGTTGGATTTTTTTTTTTTTTTTGAAGTCATATTAAGTTTAAGGGAATATGGAGATACTCAGGAATAGGTGGCAAGTTCAACTGCAAATCTGGGGCACAGGAGAGAGGACTGGGCTGGACTTTCAGACCTAGTCACTATATGAACCTTAAACATGCTTAATTTGTACTCTTAAAAATATCAACATGTTTTAGTAGATGGAACTTGTCTAAAACATATAATTAAACTACCATGTTTATCTGCTTTCTTTCAGAATAGAAATGGATAGAATTTAGATAATACAAATAATTTCCTGAGGAATAAACTTTTTATTTAAGAACCAAATACCTTAATTTAGTCTTTTGAGCTAGTCATTTCTCATGAATTCTGGTTACTTGTTATGCTAAATATAAGGTGTTACTTAGATGAAACCTCATACAAAGGTTAAATATCATAAAATACAAGTATGTAATTCTCCACCAGAGACAGAAAACAGTGTTAGACCAGATCCATCTGTCCTTTAGTTTTAGAGATGCTGAAGTTATCCCCCCTGTGTAGATCACACAAGGAGGTATGAAAGACAGCTCCCACAGAGACCAGCAGAATCATGGCCAACATGGTCAAAAAAGCAGTAGGTCTTTTCCCAGGCCTTGGTTTTCCAAGTACTTGAATTTAAAGGTCTGTCACCTGTACCATCCTCTTAAGTCCTGGATTTATCATTTCAGGCACCTTCACATCCAAATGTATGGGAGTGAGGTCAAAATGTGGAAGCTCTTCCTTTCAATAGTCAGAGTGGTACAGTTAGTACTTTAAAACACACTGATGCAGTAGAGAATTTGTGTGTAAATATACACAATACACAGTTATTCAGAAAACTGTTTTCTATAACTGGGTTAGTAGTTCAGTAGCTCAGCAAAATGGGTACCATCAGATTCTTTGTATGTATTTCAAGGGTTTAAAAATATAAAATGTCACCTGTCCCCAAGAAGTTTTCTTTGGAGGAAATGATAACTTTTAAGATGGGAAAACTCATTACATTTACTATAAACATTGGGGCTCATCCTGAGTAGAAAAAAAATGGAATTACGATAAGGGTCTTCTCTGAAGTACGTAATGACTCATTTGTTAAGTTATTTAAACTGCTTTAAACACAAGTCACAGTGTAAACTGATCACTTAATGATTAAGCACATTTTAAATGTTTTATTTATCTATGGTTCTTTCATTCTAGAAATAAGTTGAGACAGTGGATTTGTCACATGTAAACTACATATGAGAACATGTTGCTCTCTCTTTAAAGTATATAAAACACCCAGCAGAGAGTCTCAGATATAATGTGCTAAAAATGGTATCTCTTATGATGAAAAAACAATTACATTCAATAAGAATTTATTATATTCTGGTTTCATGAGAAGCTATATTTTACTGTGTTTTTAAAGATATGAATGGATATTAGAATAATGACTATGCAGACTAAAAAAAGTATCTCATCTTGTAGCAGTTGTGTAATTGTACACTCATACAGGATGAGTCAAGAACTGTAACAACAAGAAGCTGTGGTACTGGAAGGGATTCTGTCATACTTGGGTCAGAAATGGAAGATTACTAAAATCAATGTGAACATGTTAATCATAAGGAAATTTCTTACTTTAGTCTATTATACAGGGAAAATAAAACAAACAAAACTTTATATACACAAATTCTTGTGACATTTGCAGAAGAAGTGGAAATAGGCCCCTGGCCACAAAACCAGAAATAGACTGTGTGTTAGGTCTGCTGGAACTGAGCAAATATTCCTTTTCCCTTGCCCTCAAAACAAGAAAATTCTCTGTCAGGAAACCAAGACTCTATTACAGACCAGGTAGACCTGGCCCTTATAAGAAAAACACTATAGAATCTTGAAATCAGAGAGATCTTAAGTGTAAACAGATCTCTGACCTACCTAGGAGATTAAATAACATATAAGACAATACTGAGATTGAATAACTTCAAAATGGACATATTACAAAGAACACTGAACTCTCTCAGTGGTTCCATGTAATTATTTATAGCAAAAGGACATGACAAGTTCTTTAAAATCAACAACCTATTTCAGCTTTTCAGGGTGGATAGACAGAGCCCCCATCATCTAGAATCTCGCATGCCCATATGAGGGAATTCATGGAGAATTCTGACCTCTCACTTCCAAACAACGAACATGAATGCTAGAGGCGGTACGTGATCAGTTGAGTATCATGCAATTAATTACTGGCAGATCTAGTGTAAATCTCAAATACACCAGAATGTCCCTCAAGCCTCTCAGTTCTATTTATTAATGCCACTGCCTTTGGATCAAAAGAATTCTTGGGTTCTGGTTGACATTTTTTTTTTTAAATGATGTAAATTATGTGTTTTAAAGTTAAGTTGATGATAAATGAAGTTCTCCTGAAAAGTAAGAAATGAAATCATGAGAACTGACTTTCTCCCAGCTCTTCACAACCTGCAGACGCTCACAGACAAATGAGTCCACCCCAGAGTGTAGATTTCTGAGCCCACTCTCACCTGCCAGCTTTCTGCAACCCATCCCTCTTTCCCAGTAATAGATCTTAGGAAACATACACACTGCATCTTTATAACTTCTTTATAATCATAAATATCTACCATGCACATACTGGAAACAGCATAATGGGCCCAATTTCCAAATCGTTAGAGAAAATAAGGAATTAAATTATTGAACTGCTATTGTACACAGGTAAGAAAGCTCAAAGACAAATTCTGACAGGCATTTCACCCTCTTGACTCTACTGTTCTTAATGGGAGGCCGAGAAGCTATGCACATCACTCTCAGAAACACTATTCACCCATTTTTCTAGGGAATGACTTCTCTGTGTCTAGTGCTTTTTCTCAAATACATCAGGACACTGATTTCATTTATTATTTCACTTAGTATAAGCATGGATCTGAAAAGAAGGCTAATAAAAGATTACTTTAAGTCTCCTTATAAATGCTATTTTTAAACATTTAGCAATAATGTCAGAATAAGGTATATCTGCATCTACAAAGACTGAGCTGGTTTATCAGGTCAATAAATATGCTCTTCTAACAATGCTTACTTTTGCCTTTAGCTGTCTACCTATTTCCTCTTTAATATATTAAAGTAGTGTAGATTGATGAATAATATGAAATCATGTCAAGGAAATTGTGCCAAGGCTAGCAATGTTCTCTGAGGAGCATATGGTGATACAGGTTGGATAATGAAGAACTGGTATGGACTAATTATGACAACAAGGGACATACATATGTTTTACTATCTCAATGATTATGAACCTTTGCAATCTGTTTCTCACATTTATCACATGGGAAAATCAGGTCAATTTTAATTATAGATATGTGACAAAGAGAGTTGGCTAGGAAAACGGAGAAGTCAGAAAATCAGAGGGAATATTATTTTTCTCTCCAAAATGAGAATGGTAAGAAAATATATGATGTTAAATTGAGCATGTGTAAATAGTTTCACATATTAATGCAACATATTTTCATTAATGTCTTTGATTTACGAGAGCTAAAATTATTTTGGGGGGATATGAATTAGTGAGACTTTTTAAATTAAAACTTGTGCCACCATCTTTAATATGAACCTTACCCCTTTGTGTTTTAATATTAATATCTTCAATTTAAATATGTATATCACACCATTGAGAAATGTGAAAGCAAAAGTGAAAAGCAAAGTTGCTCAGTCATGTCCGACTCTTTGTGACCCCATGGACAGTAGCCTTCACCAGGCTCCTCCATCCATGGGATTTTCTAGGCAAGAGTACTGGAGTGGGTTGCCATTTCCTTCTCCAGGGAATCTTCCTGACCCAGGGATCAAACCCAGGTCTCCCACATTGTAGACAGATGCTTTACCATCTGAGCCACCAGGGATGAAATCAAGCTGTTCTTACAGAGGAAGAAGACAAGTTTTACCCTCGCAAACTTCTGTCCATGGTAACAAGCAAGTACAAATTTGTGGGAAAGATTTACATTAAAGACAGTATTTCTGGAGTAAAACCGAGGATCTTAGGAAAGCTTCTTGATGTGTCCACTCTCCAGTTACATTAGAAATACTTTCAAAAACTTCCTAAAGAGAAAGAAAACCAAAGAATTTTGCAATATATCAACTATTATACCTATACTTTGCATCCCATTTGTCAATCAAATTCCCCATGTGATATTTGCCCTTGTATTAGAAAATTTACTAAGCCATTTTATACTCTACTTAGCATTTTAATAGAAAATTTAGTATCTGATAGACTAAATTACTCCATGTTTTTATACAAACAAAATAATAAGCTAATACATTGTCAGTGTCCCTTGTAATTTATGAAGAAATATTTTTAACAGTGTCTATCTAAAAAACACATATAATATTAATTAAATATAAGTTTCTCTAAAATACCTTTTAAAAATTCAATAATGCAACAAAAAATTTTAGTGGCCATTATGACCCTGTACTCAAAGATTTTTCAAATCAGTTGTGAAGACAGATATACAAAAAAATTTTACATATTAAGCTAAGTAATATGTTATAGTTACTACAATGAAAACATTGTAGTTTCAACAATGCAGAAAGATTAATGCTATAATTACAGAAATTAATTTACACTTCCAATATGCCTTAAGCATGACTTTTATGTGATCAGTGTCCCTTGTAATTTATGAAGAAATATTTTTAACAGTGTCTATCTAAAAAACACATATAATATTAATTAAATATAAGTTTCTCTAAAATACCTTTTAAAAATTCAATAATGCAACAAAAAATTTTAGTGGCCATTATGACCCTGTACTCAAAGATTTTTCAAATCAGTTGTGAAGACAGATATACAAAAAAATTTTACATATTAAGCTAAGTAATATGTTATAGTTACTACAATGAAAACATTGTAGTTTCAACAATGCAGAAAGATTAATGCTATAATTACAGAAATTAATTTACACTTCCAATATGCCTTAAGCATGACTTTTATGTGTAGGATACAAAGTCATGAGTTTTTATTTAAGATGTGCTCAACTATTTAATACATATTTAAGGCTTCCCTGGTGGCTCAGACAGTAAAGCGTCTGCCTGCAGTTTGGGAGGCCCAGGTTCAATTCCCGGGTTGGGAAGATCCCCTGGAGAAGGAAATGGCATCCCACTCCAGTACTCTTGCCTGGAAAATTCCATGGACTGAGAGGCTCCTCAGAGCCTGGTAGGCTACAGTCCGTGGGGTCGCAAAGAGTCGGACACGACTGAGTGACTTCACTTTCACTTTAATGGGTTTCCCAGGTGGCTCAGTGGGACCTGAACCCACCTACCCACTCCAGTACTCTTGCCTGGAAAATTCCATGGACTGAGAGGCTCCTCAGAGCCTGGTAGGCTACAGTCCGTGGGGTCGCAAAGAGTCGGACACGACTGAGTGACTTCACTTTCACTTTAATGGGTTTCCCAGGTGGCTCAGTGGGACCTGAACCCACCTGCTAATGCAGGAGACATGAGATGCAGATTTGATCCCTGGATCAGGAAGATCCCTAGAGGAGGACTTGGCAACCCGCTCCACTATTCTTGCTTGGAGAATCCCCATGGACAGAGGATCCTGGAAGGGTACAGCCCATGGGGCCACAAAGAGTCAGACATGATTGAGTGACTTAGCAAGCACACACAGCTATTTAATAATTCTTGATAAATTTACACAAGTTCTATAAAAATAAAGTCTTACTATTACCATTTTCAAAATAAAGACATATCAATAAATAGATTCTTATTGTTAGGATATCTTTTCTTCCTCTCTAGGGACAAAAAATAGGGTAAAATGGCTCAGAAATTACAGAGTCAATGAAAGGATCTCAACTGTCTTTACATGAGTCACTCCAATCTTTACTCTCTGGCCTATCAGTCAGTTCAGTTCAGTCGCTCATTTGTGTCCAACTCTTTCCGACCCCATGAATCGCAGCATGACAGGCCTCCCTGTCCATCACCAACTCCCGGAGTTTACTCAAACTCAAGTCCATCGAGTCAGTGATGCCATTCAGCCATCTCATCCTTTGTTGTCCCCTTCTCCTCCTGCCCCCAATCCCTCCCAGCATCAGAGTCTTTTCCAATGAGTCAACTCTTTGCATGAGGTGGCCAAAGTATTGGAGTTTCAACTTTAGCATCAGTCCTTCCAGTGACACCCAGGACTGATCTCCTTCAGAATGGACTGGTTGGATCTCCTTGCAGTCCAAGGAACTCTCAACAGTCTTCTCCAACACCACAGTTCAAAAGCATCAATTCTTCGGCACTCAGCTTTCTTCATAGTCCAACTCTCACGTCCATACATGACCACTGGAAAAACCATATCCTTAACTAGATGGACCTTTGTTGGCAAAGTAATGTCTCTGCTTTTTAATATGCCATCTAGGTTGGTCATAACTTTCCTTCCAAGGAGAAAGCGTCTTTTAATTTCATGGCTGCAATCACCATCTGCAGTGATTTTGGAGCTCCCCAAAATAAAGTCTGACACTGTTTCCCCATCTATTTCCCATGAAGTGATGGGGCCAGATGCCATGATCTTAATTTTCTGAACGTTGACCTTTAAGCCAACTTTTTCACTCTCCTCTTTCACTTTCATCTCTGGCCAATACTCCATTAGAAAAAAAAATATGAAAATCATAGTTTATCACACTCAGTATGTACTGCTTCTCATCTATGTAGCAGAGAGGATTTATATACCATAAAATCTTGGTGAAAATTACATTTAACGTCATAACAGCAGTCAGTTGAATTAAACCCTCAAAAAGTAGAGTTACAGCTTGGTCAAAGAAGAAATCTTTAGAGAAGATTTTTAAATGTTTCTAATTTATCTTTATAAAGGACTACACAGCTGAGAAAAGATTCAAACATAGCTCAACTGTGATTCACACCAATCTTATAAATTATATAGGAACAGAGCCAGGCAAGAAGACCAGGGGGTACACCCTCTTTGAATACCTCTTCCCAGTGCTGATAGAGCTTTTACACTGAAAAGCAGACCATGAGAAGACAAATGATTGGCTGACAGATCACAGGATCAGGGACAATTTGGAAAGAACTACAAGAAAGGTGTCTGATCTCCTGCTTCTGTGTTGATTTAGAGGAAATAAAAATTTCCCAGTGTTCTAGCTTTCTAAGGTAAGTGCTAAGTTATGGTGTGTGTGTGTGTGTCTGTGTCTGTTATGTGTGTGTGTATTTAAAGCTTATAGAAAAGACTAGCTGTACAAGTCACTCCCTTCTTCATCTGTGAGACAAGATCTTAGGAGATATAAACCAGATTCCATTAAGTTTTTTCAGGCATAAAATAAGAAGCATATGATAACACATTTTTGCAAGTGCTATAAATGAGAAATAAAAGGAATCATGAGATTGAAATGGGGGCATTAATGGCTTAATTTGGGAAGTTGTAGACTTTATCTAAGTAAATGATATTAAAATAAATATCTCAAGAATGAGAAGTTATTCAGGTGAAGAGTGAGGGCAAGATTATAGCAGGTCAAGCTCAACTAAATGAATTATGGGAGGCCTATGTGACTGAAGCACAGAGGGTAAGAAATAGGATAAAAAATGCGTCATGGAAATGGAGCAGGGGACAGTGTATACAATGTCTGACAGCTACAGTAAGGATTTTGAACTTATTTTATACTAAGTTCAATAGGATTGTATTGAAGAGCTTTATAAGAGGACTGATATGATAAGATTTTCTATTAGAGAGCATACTCTGACTGCTGAGGGGAGAATGAATTGTGGTGAACAAGAGGAAACAGTATAGTTAAGACATGAGACATTCCCTTCCTTCTCACTATAAGAACTTTGATTTTATCTAGGGTGAAAATTTCCCCAGTCTTCCTTGCACGAAGAGGCAACCATAATACACAGTCCTAGCAAAAGAGATGGGAGCACAAGTTGCTCAGTGAAACATTTGGGGAAAATGTTTAATATGCAAGATTAGACTTAACAAGCACATATTTAAAAACAAAGGAATATTTTTGTTCTTTGGTCTCCCTCTTTTTCCTAATGGAATGCAGACATAATTCCTGAAGCTCATGTCTGTGAGCTAGTTTAAATAACATGAAAAATCTCAAAGGATGACAAACAGCTGGAAGCAGCTTGGGTTCCTGATGACACCAGGGAACCACTGTACAAGCACTGGGCTGCCTACCTTTGGGTTCTTTATTTTATGAGAAAAATAATTCCCTAATGAGTTTAAGCCATTGTTCAGTAGAGATACATATTACAAGAAGCCAAACAATATCCAAGGGATACAGAATTTGGTAACAGGAGTTCAGTTCAGTTCAGTCGCTCAGTCGTGTCCGACTCTTTGCAACCCCATGGACTGCAGCACATCAGGCCTCCTTGTCCATCACCAACTCCAGGAGCTTGCTCAAACTCATGTCCATTGAGTCGCTGATACAATCCAATCATCTCATCCTCTGTAATCCCTTCTCCTCCCACCTTCAGTCTTTCCCAGTATCAGGGTCTTTTCAAATGAGTCAGTTCTTCACATCAGGTGCCCAAATTATTGAAGTTTCAGCTTCAGCATCAGTCCTTCCAATGAATATTCAGGACTCATTTCCTTTGGGATGGACTGATTGGATCTCCTTGAAGTCCAAGGGACTCTCAGGAATCTTCTCCAACACAACAGTTCAAAAGCATCAATTCTTTGGAGCTTGGCTTTCTTAATAATCCTATTCTCTCATCCATACGTGACTACTGGTAAAAACATAGCTTGGACTAGATGGACATTTGTTCGCAAAGTAATGTCTCTGCTTTTTAATGTGCTGTCTAGGTTGGTCATAGCTTTTCTTCCAAGGAACAAGCATTTTCTAATTTCATGGCTGTAGTCACCATCTGCAGGGATTTTGGAGCCCAAGAATATAAAGTCTGTCACTGTTTCCATTGTTTCCCCATCTATTTGCCATGAACTGATGAGACCAGATACCATGATCTTAGTTTTCTGAATGCTGAGTTTTAAACCAACTTTTTCACTTTCCTCTTTCACTTTCATCAAGAGGTTCTTTAGTTCTTCACTTTCTGCTATGAGGATGGTGTCATGTGCATATCTGAGGTTAATGATATTTCTTCCAAAACTCTTGATTCCAGTTTGTGTTTCATCCAGTCCAGCATTTCTCATGATGTACTTTGCATGTAAGTTTAATAAGCAGGGTGACAATATACAGCTTTGACATACTCCTTTCCCAATTTGGAACCAGTCTATTGTTCCATGTCCAGTTCAAACTGTTGCTTCTTGACCTGTACACAGTTCTCAGGAGGCAGGTCAGTTGGTCTGGTATTCCCATCTCTCAGAATTTTCCATGGTTTGAGGTGATCCACACAGTCAAAGGCTTTGGCTTAGCTAATAAAGCAGAAGTAGATGTTTTCCTGGAACTCTCTTGCTTTTTCAGTGATCCAATGGATGTTGGCAATTTGATCTCTGACTCCTCTTGCTTTTTTTAAATCCAACTTGAACATTGGGAAGTTCACAGTTCACATACTGTCAAAGCCTGGCTTGGAGAATTTTGAGCATTACTATGCTAGCATGTGAAATGAGTGCAATTGTGTGGTAGTTGAGCACTGTTTGGTATTGCCTTTCTTTGGGATTGGAATGAAAACTGACCTTTTTCAGTCCTGTGTCACTTTTGAGTTTTCCAAATTTGCTGGCATATTGAGTGCAGCACTTTCACAGCATCATCTTTCAGGATTTGAAATAGATCAACTGGAATTCTATCACCTTCACTAGCTTTGTTTGCAGTGATGCTTCCTAAGGCCAACTTGACTTCACATTCCAGGATGTCTTGCTCTAGGTGAGTGATCACATTATCATGATTATTTGAGTGATGAAGACTTTTTTGTACAGTTCTGTGTATTCTTGCCACCTCTTCCTAATATCTTCTGCTTCTGTTAGGTCCATACCATTTCTGTTCTTTATTGAGCCCATCTTTGCCTAAAATATTTCCTTGATATCTCTAATTTTCTTGAATAGATCACTAGTCTTTCCCATTTTAGTATTTTCCTCTATTTCTTTGCATTGATCACTGAGGAAGACTTTCTTATCTCTCCTTATTATTCTTTGGAACTCTGCATTCAAATGGGTGTATCTTTCCTTTTCTCATTTGCCTTTCACTTCTCTTCTTTTCTCAGTTATTTGTAAGGCCTCCTGAGGCAACTGTTTTGCCTTTTTACATTTCTTTTTCTTGGGGATGGTCTTGATCACTGACTCCTGTACAATGTCATGAACCTCCATCCATAGTTTTTCAGGCACTCTGTCTATCAGACCTAATCCCTTGAATCTATTTCTCACTTCCACTGTATAATCATAAGGGATTTGATTTAGGTCATACCTGAATGGTCTGGTGGTTTTCCCTACTTTCTTCAGTTTAAGTCTGAATTTGACAATAAGGAGTTCATGATCTGAGCCACAGTCAGCTCCTGTTCATTTTTGCTGACTGTATAGAGCTTCTCCATCTGTGGCTGCAATGAATATAATCAGTTTCATTTCAGTATTGACCATCAGGTGATATCCATGTGTAGAGTCTTTTCTTGTGTTGTTGGAAGAGGGTGTTTGTTATGACTGGTATCTTCTCTTGGCAAAACTCTATTAGCCTGCTTCATTTTACACACCAAGGCCAAATTTCCCTGTTACTCTAGGTATCTCTTGACTTCCTACTTTTGCATTCCAGTCCCCTATAATGAAAAGGACATCTTTTTTTGGGTGTTAGTTCAGAAGGTCTTGTAGGTCTTCATATAACCATTCAACTTCAGCTTCTTCAGCATTACTGGTCGGGACATAAACTTGGATTACTGTGATATTGAATGGCTTGCCTTAGAAACAAATAGAGATCATTCTGTCATTTTTGAGTTTGCATCCAAGTACTGCATTTCAGACTCTTTTGTTGACTATGATGGCTACTCCATTTCTTCTAAGGGATTCTTGCCGACAGTAGTAGATATAATGGTCATTTGAGTTGAATTCACCAATTCCAGTCCATTTTAGTTCGCTGATTCCTGAAATGTCAATGTTCACCCCTGCCATCTCCTGTTTGACCACTTCCAATTTGCCTTGATTCATGAACCTAACATTTCAGGTTCCTATGCAATATTGCTCTTTATAGCATTGGACTTTTCTTCCGTCATCAGTCACATCCACAACTGGGTGTTGTTTTTACTTTGGCTCTGTCCCTTCATTCTTTCTGCAGTTATTTCTCCACTGATCTCCAGTAGCATATCGGGCACTTACTGACCTGGGGATTTCATCTTTCGGTGTCCTATCTTTTTGTCTTTTCATACTGTTCATGGGGTTCTCAAGGCAAGAATACTGAAGTGGTTTGCCATTCCCNTCCCTGGTGGCTCAGAGGTTAAAGCGTCTGCCTCCAATGTGGGAGACCTGGGTTCGATCCCTGGGTCGGGAAGATCCCCTGGAGAAGGAAATGGCAACCCACTCCAGTATTCTTGCCTGGAGAATCCCATGGACGGAGAAGTCTAGTAGGTTACAGTCCACGGGGTCGCAAAGAGTCGGACACGACTGAGCGACTTCACCATCTCATTACCTTTGGCAGAAGCCAACACAATAGTGGTGTTGTCCAAGGAGCAGTGACTGCACAGGTGCAGGAGGGCCAAGAGGAGCTACTCCACGTTCAAGGTCAGGAGGGGTGGCAGTGAGGAGATACCTCTCATCCAAGATAAGGAGCAGTGGCTGCGCTTTGTTGGAGCAGCCGTGAAGAGATACCCCAAGTCCAAGGTAAGAGAAACCCAAGTAAGATGGTAGGTGTTGCAAGAGGGATCAGAAGACAGACACACTGAAACCATACTCACAGAAAACTAGTCAATCTAATCACACTAGGACCACAGCCTTGTCTAACTCAATGAAACCAAGCCATGCCTGCGGAGCAACTGAGGACAGGCGGGTCATGGTGGAGAGGTCTGACAGAATGTGGTCCACTGGAGAAGGGAATGGCAAGCCACTTCAGTATTCTTGCCTTGAGAACCCCATGAACAGTATGAAAAGGCAAAATGATAGGATACTGAAAGAGAAACTCCCCAGGTCATTAGGTGCCCAATATGCTACTGGAGATCAGTGGAGATATAACTCAAGAAAGAATGAAGGGATGGAGCCAAAGCAAAAACAATACCCAGTTGTGGATATGACTGGTGATAGAAGCAAGGTCTGATGCTGTAAAGAGCAATGTTGCATAGGAACCTGGAATGTTAGATCCATGAATCAAGGCAAATTGGAAGTGGTAAAACGGGAGATGGCAAGAGTGAACGTCGACATTCTAGGGATCAGCAAACTAAAATGGACAGGAACAGGTGAATTTAACTCAGATGACTGTTATATCTACTACTGCAGGCAGAAATCCCTTAGAAGAAATGGGGTAGCCATCATGGTCAACAAAAGAGTCCGAAATGCAGTACTTGGATGCAATCTCAAAAATGACAGAATGATCTCTGTTCGTCTCCAAGGCAAACCATTCAATATAACAATAATCCAAGTCTGTGCACCAACCAGTAACACTGAAGAAGCTGAACTTGAATGGTTCTGAAAATCTACGAGACCTTTTAGAACTAACACCCAAAAAAGATGTCCTTTTCATTATAGGGGACTGGAATGCTAAAGTAGGAAGTCAAGAAACACCTGGAGTAACAGGCAAATTTGGCCTTGGAATACGGAATGAAGCAGGGCAAAGACTAATAGAGTTTTGCCAAGAAAATGCACTGGTCATAGCAAA
>SJYT01072678.1:0-101844 GCA_006410635.1 Cephalophus harveyi
CAGTTTCGATGCATGATACTGGATGCTTGGGGCTGGTGCACTGGGACGACCCAGAGGGATGGTACGGGGAGGGAAGAGGGAGGGTGGTTCAGGATGGGGAACACGTGTACACCTGTGGCAGATTCATGTTGATGTATGGCAAAACCAATACAATATTGTAAAGTAATTAGCCTCCAATTAAAATAAATAAATTTATATTTTAAAAAAAGTACCAGACCTTCTGTAGATAAGTTAGATGCCAGAAACACAGAAAGACACCCCTCCTTCCCACCCTGAGTTTACAAATAGATTTAAAAAACAAAAAAAGAGAACCATGCACATGAACTAAGGAATGCTGTGAATAAGAGGTTTACTTAAAAAAAAAAATTAGTAAAAGACTTGTAGGAAAGTATTTAGCCTGATCACAAGAAGAATTTGTGGATAACTGCCTAATTTTGGAAGAAATAAAATTGAATTTCTTTACTCAGCATACTATAACTCAAGGTGATTCAGGTAATTTAAACCAGCTGGCTTTGCAGAATTTTCTCTTGTATTCATCACCCTGGGTAGTCTTTACCAGTGCCTGATGTGATGTTTCCCTTTGTCTTCTGTAAACATCATTTTTGGGAAGTCTTAGTAGGGACTGCGATTATACCTTAAAGTGTGTACCTATGTGAATTCTCTTCACTTATACCAGATGCTAAAAGACTGGAAAATTGTCTTTCACACACTGAGAGGAAAGTGTTGTCAACCGGTAATTCTTTACCCAGCCAAAGTATTAATCATGTATGAAATTAAAAAGCAAAACAGACAACCAAGGGGAAAAACGTGGTCAGACAAGCAGAGGCTTTCCACACACCCTTTCCTAGGAGAATTTCTGAGGATATATTCCCATAAACGAAGGTAATAAAGCAAGAAAGAGGAAGACATGAGAGCCAGGAGGTGGCAGATCCACATCAGGGAGGAAACGAAGCCTGAACAGCAGCTGTGGTTTAGACTTGGTACAGTCATCCACCCAGATCAGGGTGAGCAAATCCAGGGTGTCAGTGAATTACCAACATCCACTGGATCATTGAAAAAGCTAGAGAATTCCAGAAAAACATCTACTTCTGCTTTACTGATGACACCAAAGCCTTTGACTGTGTGGATCACAACAAACTGTGGAAGAGTCTTCAAGAGATGGGAATACCAGACCACCTGACTTGCCTCCTGAGAAATCTGTATGCAGGTCAAGAAGTAACAGTTAGAACTGGACATGGCACAACAGACTGGCTCCAAATCATGAAAGGGGTACGTCAAGGTTGTATATTGTCACCCTGCTTATTTAGCTTATATGCAGAGTACATCATGCAAAATGCCAGGCTGGATGAAGCACAAGCTGAAATCAAGATTGCCGGAAGAAATATCAATGACCTCAGAAATGCAGATGACACCACCTTTATGGCAAAAAGTGAAGAGGAACGTAAGAGCCTCTTGATAAAAGTGAAAGAGGAGAGTGAAAAAGCTGAATTAAAACTCAGCATTCAAAAAACTAAGATCATGGCATCCAGTCCCATCACTCCATGGCAAACAGATGGAGAAACAATGGAAACAGTAACAGACTTTATTTTCTGGGCTCCAAAATCACTCGAGATGGTGACTGCAGCCTTGAAATCAAAAGACGCTTGCTCCTTGGAAGAAAAGCTATGACAAACCTACACAGCATATTAAAAAGCAGAGACATTACTTTGCCAAGAAAGGTCCATCTAGTCAAAGCTATGGTTTTTCCAGTGGTCATGTATGGATGTGAGAGTTGGACTATAAAGAAAGCTGAGTGCCGAAGAATTGATGCTTTTGAACTGTGGTGTTGGAGAAGACTCTTGAGAGTCCCTTGGATTGCAAGGAGATCCAACCAGTCCATCCTAAAGAACATCAGTCCTGAATATTCATTGGAAGGACTGATGCTGAAGCTGAAACTCTAATACTTTGGCCACGTGATGTGAAGAACTGACTCACTGGAAAAGACCTGATGCTGGGAAAGACTGAGGCAGGAGGAGAAGGGGACGAAAAAGGATGAGATGGTTGGATGGCATCACTGACTCAATGGACATGATTTTGAGCAAGTTCTGGGAGTTGGTAAAGGAAAGGAAAGCCAGGCATGCTGCAGTCCATGGGGTCACAAAGAGTTGGACACGACTGAGCAACTGAACTGAACTGAGTGAATGGTCCCTGGGAAAAGAGGGGATTCGTGGGTTCTAGTCTATCCTACAAAGCTAGACCTTCCTAAGCGAGGATGGAAGGGTAGGATGAATTGGCAGCTTGGGATTGACATGTATACACTATTGATACTGTATATAAAACAGATGCATAATATCAATAGTGTATATATTGGGCTTCCCTGATGGCTCATGAGCTAAAGAATCTCCCTGCAATGCAGGAGCCACAGAAGATGTAAGTTCGATCCCTAGATTGGAAGATCCCCTGGAGGAGGAAATGGCAACCCACTCCAGTATTCTTGCCTGGGAAATCCCATGGACAGAGGAACCTGGTGGGCTACCATCCATGGGGTCACAAAGAGTTGGACATAACTGAGCACATACACAAAACAAATAACAAGGACCTACCGTACAACGCAGGAAACTCTTACTTAGTGCTCTGTGGTGACCTGAATAGGAAGGAGATCCAAAAACGAGGGCATATATGTAAGTACATAACTGATTCACTTTGTTGTACAGCCAACATTATCAAGCAACTATACTACAATGAAAATTAATTTAAAAAAAGAAAGCTAGACCATGAAGAGAAAAGGCAATTATAAATTCCAAGGAGAAAAAAAAACATTCAAGAGAGAATATATTTTGGGATATTACTTAAGTAGTGAATAATAATTACATGGTTGCAATACTAAAACACTGCTTGATTTCCAACTTTTGGAATTAATCTTAGTCAAAGCAATTGCTAAGCATGGAAACCTTAGCAATGTTGCAGAACACTGAGCTGATCATAGTCCATATTTTTTTAATGCCTTCTATGTACCAGGCCCTGTTCTAGATGATGATACAGTGAACAAAAGAACTTTCAGTGCTCACATTCTAGAAGCAGGGGGTAAACAATAAACATATAAAAATAGGGTAATGTATAGAACAGCGTGGAGAAGGCAATGGCACCCCACTCCAGTACTCTTGCCTGGAAAATCCCATGGACGGAGGAGCCTGGTAGGCTGCAGTCCATGGGGTTGCAAAGAGTTGGACACGACTGAGTGACTTCTTTCACTTTTCACTTTCCTGCACTGGAGAAGGAAATGGGAACCCACTCCAGTACTCTTGCCTGGAGAATCCCAGGGATGGCGGAGCCTGGTGGGCTGCCATCTCTGGGGTCGCACAGGGTCGGACATGACTGAAGTGACTTAGCAGCAGCATAGAACAGCGTGAAGATAAACAAGATAACATGAGAGTTCACACCAAGGGGTAAAAGGTTGCTTTTGCTCCCACAAAGCCCTCTCAGAAGGAGCAGCACTCCAGTTAGGATTCGGAAGATGAGAAGGAAAAGATGCAGGGTGTTACCAAGCAGAAGAGCAAAGGCCCTAAAACAGGAATCAGTTTGTGACGGTCAAAAGATAGCTGGAGCAGAGTGGATGAGGGGGAGAGTTTAAGAGCATGGCTGTTTGAGATACCCCAGATCAGATCATTGAAGGTCTTATGGGCAGTGGTGAGGAGGTCGGAAAGAGAGATCACTTTTTAGCAAGAGGAGTGATGTGATGTGATCTATGTTTCGGAAAAACCAGTCTGGCTTTTTTGGAGAGGACAGATTTATAGGGAGATAAGAGCAGCTGGTCCTGGAGAGGGAAGGTGATGACTTGCACCAGTGTTTTAGCAGTGGAGAGAGTGGAAATGTGTTTTGGGGGCAGCGATGACAGGACTTATGTGGGGTGAAAGGGCAGGTGAGGATTCGTTTCTGGCTGGAGCGCCTGGTAGGTGGAGTAGAGTTGACTGAGGGTGGAATATTTGGGATGGGAGCACCTTTTGGAGATAAAAACAAGAGTTCATCATTGAAAGGATTTTGTTGGTGGTCCAGTGGTTAAGACTCCGCACTTCCAATGCAGGAAGTGCATGGCTTTGATCTCTGGTCAGGCAACTAAAATCCCACATGCCCTACTGCCAAAAAAAAAAAAAAAGTCCATTATTGGAAATGTTACAAAAGAACTACTCTCAACCTTGAGGATGTACAGGTATTTGGGAGACAAGCAGAAGTGCTAAAGGATAGAGGTGCCAGGATCCTTACCTGTCCTGGGGACAGTAAAACCATGGTTTCTCACTGATGGAACAAAGGATGCCTCCATCATTTTATGTAATAAAGAGAATCCAAAGTGACACAACTATATTGATTAAGTTATAGATGAGGGGGCGAGAGGAGGTTGAAAAAGTGAGTGTTCGTTGCTCAGTCATGTCTGACTCTTTGCAACCCCATGGACTGTAGCCCACCAGGCTCCTCTGTCCATGGGATTTTCCAGGCAAGAGCACTGGAGTGGATAGCCATTCACTTCTCCAGGGGATTTTCCCAACCCAGGGATCGATCCTGAGTTTTCTGCATTGCAAGCAGATTCTTTACCATCTGAGTCACCAGGGAAGCCCAAGAGGAGATTATTAGTAATATAAATGCAGATCTGTCATAAAAAGAAGTCAATGGGTAATATCCAAAATTGGTAAATGAAGAGAGAACACCAGAAGCATATTGTTTACTGATTGGAGCTCACCATCCAAAGAACTACAAATAGAAGCAATTTAAAAAACAAGCATGGAAAAAGGAAGCAGTGGGTCAAGGGACTGTGTTGGTTTGTTTTTTCCCCAGTCCTCTGTGTGGGTTATTTTGTCAAAGAACAAAAGGGTAATGCTTTTAATGACCTCAGCAAAATCAGATTCTCTGCAAATGGCTTGGAGGTACTCTTTGATTTCCCCCAAATTAATTGAACAGTGGGGAGGGAGGGGGAGTTAAGAGTCTCATTTCTCGAAAATTATATCAAGAATCTTCCACTTTAAAATGTTATAGAAGGTGGGTATGCTACTAGGTGTCAAAAGAAAAGGTTAGTCGTCTGTTCCTTTCTTTACGTGTAGGCGTTTCAACAATTATAACTTAATTCTAATTTAAATCGTGTTCCATGTCCTCTACCACCTTCTAGAAAACCATCTGAGCCCCTCCCAGAATTCGCAGTTTTTCTCAGCTATTTGGCCACCTTAATGGGATGGAGAGTCCCGGGGAGAGAAGACAGACTTGAGACAGGAAGCAGTGCAAAGGGGCAGAAGGAGGGCAGCAACAGGAACAGAAAAAGTGACCCTGGACTGCAGCGTCACATGGGGGGTTGCCGGGATATATTTTAGCTGGAGACTTGCAGTCAGTTCGCTGTCCCCTTACCTGTCAATGGAAGTTTCTTTACCCACCACCTGCCTCCTCTCTCCTGCTTCTCCTCCAGCCCAGCAGCCTGAGTGCACACTTTCCACCGACTGACCTGCTCAAGCATGAATGGGAACATGACCCATTCAAGGCTTCTTGAGTTACTATTTGGAGAAATTTTCTTCTATGTGTTTTTATTTACGTTTCCTTCTACCCTCTCAGCCTATTTATTGCTATGACCTCTGCTTCTCCTCTGGCCCCACCACCTTCTCCCTCCCAGACCCCTTGCTCCCCCTGGGACCACCCTTGCCTGGGCTCAGCACTCATCTCTTACTTCTTTCCCTCACCTCCTCCTCCCCAGTAGACATGCACATTGGGTGGGTGGCTGATATCCAGGGGAGAATAGTTACAGTGTTGATGGACACCCTTAAGATGCTGTGTGTTTTAGGAAGAACGTTGGGTTAGATTCCATCCAGTTTCCATCCCTAACCCCTTAATATTTAATGTAATACCTCAGACCCCGAAGCTTGGCATTATAATATCCATCTGTGCACAGACTAATCTCATCAAACTCAGATTTCACCCAGGCTGGTAGATTTTCTGGGACTTCCCCACAGAAGCTTTGAAGGCACGAGGAATGTCAGAGGAGCCTTAAACAATGTGATAACCGTAGCTTACTGTGTGTGTACACTGGTAGGAAGAAACCCTCTCTCTCATTCTCATCTGACAACCAAGAAAATCTGACTAAGCATCAGAGCAATTTTATTTTATTTTTTTAACTTTTTGGCTGCTCTGGGTCTCCGTTGTGGCCTGCAGGATCTTTGTGTCTGCTGTGGCCCGCAGGATCTTTGTCGCCGTTGTGGCCCGCAGGATCTTTATCTTTGTTGGGGCCCACAGGATCTTTCACTGAAGTGTGCCGGCTGTTGGTTGTGGAGCATGTGCTTCTCTCCAGCTGTGGCACGTGGGGTCTGTAGTTGGGGTATAAAGGCTTAGGTTGCCCTGAGGCATCTGGGTGCGTGCTAAGTCACTTCAGTTGTGTCCGACTCTTTCCGACCCCATGGACTGCAGCCTGCCAGGCTCCTTTGTCCATGGAATTTTCCAGGCAAGAGTCCTGGAGTGGGTTGCCATTTTTTCTCCAGCGAATCTTCCCCATCCAGAGATCAAACCTCATCTCTTACATCTCCTGCTTCAGTATTTATCATTAGTGCCACCTGGGAAGCCCCTAGGCATAAGGGATCTTAATACTTCACCCAGGGATTGAACCCATATCCCCCTGCACTGGGTGTATGGATTCTTAATCACTGGACCACCAGGGAAGTCCCAGGACAAGTTTTTGACTGTCAGAGACTGATGAAATGTTGAAAGACTACAAATATTAGGTTAGCCAAAAAGTTTGTTCAGGTTTTCCATAACGTCTTACAAAAATCAGAACGACCTTTTTGTGCTCATTCAGTCACGTCCGACTCTTTGCAGCCCCTTGGACTGTAGCACACCAGGCTCCTCTGTCCCTGGGATTTTCCAGGCAGGAATGCTGGAGTGGGTTGCCATTTCCTCCTCCAGGGGATCTTCCTCACCCAGGGATTGAACCCGCATCTCCTGTGGCTCCTGCTTTGGCGGGCAGATTCTTTACCACCGAGCCACCTGGGACGCTCCCCCGACACTGCCCCAAACTTTTTGGCCAATGCAGTATTATTGCTTTTCATCCTTAGTGATACCCAAAAATAGACGTCATATACTGTTGTCTGGTAGAAGATCAGGTGACTTCTTGAGGTCCCTCTCTTTGGGGTTCTGCTCACTGGCAATTGATCGTGACACTGTAGGGGTGGGAAGCACTTTAGTGGAAACACTAAAGATTCCAGCTAGTTCTGGGCAATGCTCACTCAGGTTTGACCAGCACGCATCCCTGACTGCTTAACAATGGCTCTGTTTTTAAAGACCTCCAGTCAAATCTATTCCACACCTCCTTTGGTGATGTACTTAATGATCTTAAGTATCCCTCTGGAAACTTGATCCTCTTTCTAAACCAAAATGTCCTACAATCCAGTTTCTTCTCTGGGCTCAGGGACTGTGGGAACAGATATCACCATCTAGTGACTCACCTTATGATACTTTCTTATACTCATCTGACCTTCTATCTCTTTATTCATGGGTCTTATTCTCTGGCTCTTTAATATATTCAAATTATCCATGCTGAAGATCAACAAAAGCTGGAAAGCCGTCATAGTGGGAGGGCCAGGGAGCTGCGTCTAGTTCCTCACTCAATAAAGTCACTGGAAATTGAGATTTAGCACAATATATAATCGTTGACCAGTCATGGCTCATCCCTCCCAGATTCCTGCTTCTGGAGACAGGGAATTCACCTAACTGGGTGTGCACTCCATTGCTCACCCAGAGGGAGGTGGCATTTTTTGGTCTCAGTCTGAGAAACTTCCTTTCTCTTCCCTTGGGTGTTTCCCGGTTGTAAAGAGACAGGTTAGACCGGGAGGGACTGCCCAGGAACGTCACAGGAGTCTTCGCTGTAGAAGACACCAACGCAGTGTCTGCGGCCTGAGCGCCGCACACGAGTTACTGTCCAGGACACCTGGGTGCCTTTGGGCCCGAGACAGCTCAGAACACCGCAGAGATGAGTCACCCTCCCCAGGTGCAGCCTTTTGGCCCAGAGCAACACCATCCCCAATGAACAGCAGAAGTGAAATAATAACTCTTACTGTCTCCACCACCGAGAAAATGAATTGCTCATGTCATACTGTTTTTCTTTGATACCGGGACAGTCATTGGTTCTGCAATAAGAGGCTGTAGTCATGAACATTTATTGGCAACACGCACCTCAGGGTATGGTATTGAAAAGCTCTCAGATTCTCTAGTCATGGGATTGATTTATCATCAATGAACATTTACTGAGCCCTTAAGACACAAGAAACAACCTTCTATACGTTGCTGGTAGCCACACACATGCTTCAATCCCCAACCTTGAGGAGCTTGTGGTCCTGACGGACAATATGAACCCAAACAAACACTGATGCCCCAGTGAAGACAGTGTTAAAGGTGCATGAAAGTGTAGAGGTTGAAGCCCCTAAGTCTGCCTTGGAGAGGATGTGGCGCTGTTCTAGCTGGTCTAGAAGCACCCTCCAGCTGAAAAGCAGGGAAGGGCTGAGGTATGGAGCCAGAAGCACAGAAAAAACAGGTGCCTCTTGGAGCCTGATCTCATGGGGACAGATTGCCAGGCACCTTCTCTGTGAGATGACCAGAGCTCATAGCTTGCCAGGGACAGTCACAGTTTAGTTTATAGCTGTTACCCTGACATAATAATTAATGGAGCTGCCTCTTTTAACTCTCAAGAGTGTCCCAGACAGACGATCCATCACAAAGCCACCTGACTTATATACACAACACAAGCGGGATTAGTAGGTTATATAAAGCAGTGAGCTAATCAGATTTGTGTTCTGGAAAGATAACTCCAGCAGCCATGAGGAGGACAGTTTGTAGAGGGAAGAGACTAGAAGCAGAGAAAGAGAATGCAGAGCTATTTGGCTGGCCCAAAAGTTCATTCATAAGATGTTATGGAAAAACCTGAATGAACCTTTTGGCCAACAATTTAGCACTTGCCTTGAAAGCTAACTGCATCCTGATCATATTCCAAACAATAAACTTGCCTAGTAAAAGTGAAAGTCATTCGGTCATGTCCAACGCTTTAGGACCCATGGACTGTAGCCCATCAGGCTCCTCTGTCCATGGAATTCTCCAGTCAAGAATACCTGGGCAGGTTGCCATGCCCTCCTCCAGGGGATCTTCCTGACCCAGGGACTGAACCCAGGTCTCCTGTATTGCGGATAGATTCTTTACTGTCTGAGCCACCAGCGAAGCTTGCCTAAATACTGGTTTTAAGAACATCTCTGTCTCCAGTTATAATTGTTTGGATAGCATCAAGGCTGCAATAGATACTCTGAATGTGAACAGTCTTTTAAATTTTTAGTCATTTTCAGAAATTATATTAGCTTTGCATCTCCCAAACTTTTTTTTTTTTTTAACAATATCAAAGAGACAAGGTTCTGAGAAATTCTTAGAGGAGGAAGTGTCTTGAGACTTGAGAAAAGGTCTTTGCAAGGCAGAGGGGCTCTGATCACACAAGTTTGGGTTAGAAGGCTGCATGATCTTTTCATAGGAAGCTGTTCTTGGCCTTTATGTGACATTGCTCTGAATGGCTTTCCTAGTCTTGCAAACAGGTTTTGCGAAGCCACCCACACTTCTCAGGTGTTTCTCTGAGACAGATGACTCGGGCTGAGGTGTATCACTAAGCCACGGAGCTGAGTTAATTGGAT
This sequence comes from Cephalophus harveyi, assembly GCA_006410635.1. NCBI lineage: Eukaryota > Metazoa > Chordata > Mammalia > Artiodactyla > Bovidae > Cephalophus > Cephalophus harveyi. Next base: position 9,666 of record SJYT01072678.1, read on the forward strand.
CTGGAGACTAACCTGAAACAGTGGCCTCGTTAGTACCCCTGACCTAACCTGGCACAGCCTCATTGCACAAGGCACTTTTGGTAAGTGCATCTTGTAGGTGGCCATCTGTGATCTCCCACATCTGGGGCACGTATGCTTCCATGGGGCTGCTTGGATGGGGTGACCAAGCACAGTGACACCATGAGGCCCTGCAGCAGCCAAGTCATCTGGAAGAGCCTGGAGCCCAACTCAGAACATGTTCTGCTTGAGAAGCAGCATGATGTGGCAGAAAGGGCACAGGCTCTGGGCTGCTGGCCTGCATTTCAGCGCAGCTCTGGATGAGACACTGCATTTCCTAAACCTCTGGATACCTGATAATTCCTCATCCGTGAGTGAGGATCACAATGCCTGCTTCCCATGTTGGTAGACTGGGGTTAGCCTAGCCAACACCAAGCACAGCTGTGGCACATAGTAGGTGCTTGGTCAGTGGTGGCTGAGTCTGTTCTGCTTGTCATTGTGATTATTACAGAATCAACTCTGTCCCAATACAGCCACCATCCAACAAATACTTTTGAGCACGTATTAACTTGCTGAGCCTCTGCACCAGGGGTACAGCCATGGGCAAAATAAACAATGCTTCTTCTTAGGATGCATTACACCTCTTCTTTCTTCACTTCTTTTTATTTTTTTTTTAGTTGTTTATAATGTGTTTTGTGGGTTTCCCAGGTGATTCAGTGGTAAAGAATCCACGTGCAATGCAGGAGCCGCAGGAGATGTAGGTTCCATCCCTAGGTCAGGAAGATCCCCTGGAGGGGGAAATGGCAACCCACTCCAATATTCTTCCCTGTAGAATCCCATGGACAGAGGACCCTGGCAGGCTACAGTCCAAAGGGTTGCAAAGAGTCAGACATGACTGAAATGACTTAGCATGCATACACACACAACGTGTTTTATTGTATGTAATTTTTATATTCTTTTTTCCCCCATCTTTTGGCCATACCAGGTAGCATATGGGATCTTAGTTCCCCAACCAGGGATCAAACTCACATCCTCTGCACTGGAAGAGTCCTAACCACTGGACCACCAGGAAAGTCCTACACTCTTTTTTTTTAATATTCTTTTCCATTATGGTTTGTCACAGGATATTGAATATAGTTTTCCCTGGGCTATACAATAGGACCTTATTGTCTATCTCCTTCATTCATTTCTTAACACATTATTGACCAGAGAGATATTAATGCCATAGGCATTAGTTTTTGCAAAAATCCCCTGGTCAGTAATGTGTTATCAACTTCTGCCCCTACTGCCACTTGTTACCCTTTACAGTGACCCCTTACCCTCAGCCAGAAACTGCTGTCTCAGTAGTTTTGTCCCATTAACACCCCAAAAGGCCAGCATCTGCACCTTCTGCTCCTCCTCACCTGCAGGGTCACACCCACTTACTTTCACAGGTGGTCCCCAACTTAAGATCATTTGACTTATCATTTTTTTCTCTGTATGAGGGCTTCCCTGGTAGCTCAGCTGGTGAAAAATCCACCTGCAGTGCAGGAGACCCCGGTTCAATTCCTGGGTTGGGAAGATCCCCTGGAGAAGGGAACGTGGAGTGTGAGCCACCAACACACAGACATAAGACCACGCTGTACCCAGAGGACTAGTTAGTTGCACACTTTTAGAACAGTCTTCGACCACTTGCATGACCTGTCCAATGCTTTATGATAAAAACAAACATTGATTTGCATGGTTTTACCCAACCGTAGGCGAATGTAAGTGTTCTGAGCATGTTGAAGTTGGGCTCGGTTCAGCCAGGATGTCAGTAGGTCAGGCCTATTCATTGCATTTCTGGCTTTGAGATTTTCAGCATATGATGGGTTTATCAGGATGTAACCCCATCGTAAACTGAGAACAGTGGGTACCTCCTCAAGGAAGGGGCCCACACTGCCTATCTTGGAGATGTCTCAAGTGTTCAACCTTCTGCTGAGAACAGACCCTCGGGCATCTTTCAGGTTTCAAGTTAAATGACCTCTTTCCCAGACAAGTCTTAAGTCCTCGTATTCATGTCCTCTAATAAGACCCTATTTTTTTTTTCCTTCACAACACCGCAATTATAATTGAATGGTGTGCATGCGTTAATTAGCATCTTTCACTTTCAGGAAGTCGTGAGGAGTTCGGCAAGGGGAGGAAGCAGATGCTCAGAAACTGTGTAGTGAATGACTAGGAAGTCATGGATGGTATTTCTCGTCACTGAATGTATTTCATTGTAATGAGAAACTCTGAAACAGGTGCATGGAGTTGACCTTTGGTGCTGGACTCCCTGTTCAGACACCACTGGTAACACAGTCCTTCCTTGCCAGTGTTTGGTGGTAGCCACGTTCTAGATCAGTTTGGTCCCAAATAGATGCGTCCCCAGCCACCAAACCATTGCTGGCCAGGTGAGCAACTGCTCTTGGGGGCCAGGGTGACAGAGCAGGTGACCGAGAGCTAAAGGCTGAATAGATTCCACCGTCTGAGCAGCTGCTCCCTGTGGTCAGGGCTCCAGGATCCAGCAGGGTGAGCTTTAAGAAAGACAGCGGTGGGAAGTGCATTGTGAAAGCGGGTGCTGCTAGGATACCTCCTGTGGCTGCGGAGAAGAATCGTCTCCTTAAGGGACAGGTTTAGCACACGACAGTGTTTCCTGGATGATGACATTATTTTTAGTTCTATACATTAGGCACCAGCAAGCACTGTCACCAAAGGTGATGAGTTGTTTGTGTGATTGTGAGAATAGGGGGTATGTTGTCTCTAGAAGGATCACAGAGTCCCTTTGTAACCATGACAACAAGATGCAGACAGGGGACTTCCCTGGTGGTCCAGTGGCTAAGACTCTGAGCTCCCAATGCAGAGGTCCGTGGTTCAATCCCTAGTTGGGGAACTAGATCCCACATGCCACAACTAAGAGTTCGCATGCCACAGCTAAAGATCCCACATGCTGCAGCTGAGACCTGGTGCAGCCAAATAAATAAAATATATATTTTTTAATTTATTTTAATGCAGATGGGCCTTGTTGGAATCCTCTTCTATACCCTCCCCCTTAAAAGTCACATGACCTGGAGTCCCAGATGATTCCTTAGAGTGAAGTTCTTAGAGGGGTTCCATGCCTCTATTTGTTATCTCTGTGGTCACCATTACCTTCCCTTCATTTTCTCGTTAATCTGTGCTCTTCATCTCTCCCCCTCATTAAACTGTAAGCTCCCTAAGAACAGGGGATGTGTCCTGTGAACCTCTGAGTCATCCACTGCCCCAGCATCGGAAGCACCAAATAAACATCAAAGGAGAGAAGAGGCAGAAGAAAGACAGGCTCTTGTTAGAGGAATTCACCCTGGATTGTACGCTGCACCGCAGCCCCAGTTACAGGGCCACTTAACAATCATCGCTCAGTATAGGGTGTCGGCTTAGAAAGGAAAGGGACCCACATGCTGACCGAGATTTTCCTAAGTGACACTGAAGGAAGCTGATGTCAGATCCAGATTTGTGTAATCAGGCACTTCAGAGCAAGCATAAGAAAAATCTACCTGCTCATGGACAGTTACCTTCCCAGGAACAGTTGACCCATTCTGACCCAATTTTGAAGGGACAGCAAACGCAGGGGCGTGAGTTTCCACTCCTTGGGCGCCTGGGCTCTGCTCGCAGCCTCCACACAAGAGCTACAGCACCCAGAACCCCACGTGGTCGTGGGAAGCCAGTGTGGTTACGGGGGAAGTTTGATTTGCAGATGCTGACAGATAAAGTTAAGCAAAACAGATTTTAATCAATTGTGGATATATCTTACCAGCTTCCGCTACTTTTATATTCCCACAGTCTTTAGTCCAGCAAGAATGGTAGTAAACCAAAATAACATCATACCAGGAAGGGTTTTAAAAAAAATCAGATACATCAGATACTTGGGAGCTCAGGTTAAACTGAGACACAGTAGTTTGAGGTGTGATTGACTGTCAGGCCTGCGGTGGAGGGGGACGGCGGAGACCTGCATGGCTTTCCTCGTGGGTGAAGCAGCGCTTCACTCTCCTGATCCTTATTGTGAAATGGTTCCCGCTGGTACCCAGATGTGTTGGCTAAGGTACATACTTATGAGTCTTAGATGAACATCATCCTCTCAGTGGGCTTCCCAGGTGGCTCAGCAGTGAAGAATCCACCTGCCAGTGCAGGAGAGGCAGGTTCAGTCCCTGGGTTGGGAAGATCCCCTGGAGGAGGAATTGGCAACCCACTCCAGTACTCTTGCCTGGGAAATCCCCTGGACAGAGGAGCCTGGTGGGTTACACTCCATGGGGTCATAAAGAATCAGACATGACTTAGCGACCAGCACACACACCACTAATCTCTACCTGTGTATTTAGAAATACCTCTGATAGCTAAGAAAATTCACCCAAAAAAAGATAGCCAAAATGACACACATTTGGAAAAATGTCTTCATTAATAATCAAAGGTATCAACAAAACAATAAGATACTGCTTTTCCCTTCAAGTCAGTGGAGTTTGTTTGGATATTTTTATTTGAATCTATTTTTTATTTATTTTTAATTGAAGGATAATGGCTTTACAATATTGTGTTGGTTTCTACCAAACATGAACATGAATCGGCCATAGGTATACATATGTCTCCTCCCTCTTGAACCTTCCTCCCACCTCCCACAGTGGAGTTTGTTTTAAGGATAATGTTCTTCATTAGTGAGAATGCAGTAAGATTCTGCATTGGTTTATTGCTAGTGAGAGAAGTAACTGATACAGATGTGGAAAACCATTTGCAAGCATGAATCAAAAGACTTGAAAAGCTTCCTGCCCTAAAAAGGGATGAAAGGAAATATAATTTAGTATTTAATATTATAGTACTTATTTCAAGGGTTATATCATGCATTTAGAGTCAGAGGGAGGGAAAAAAAATAACATTACTAATTTTGTAATGCTCATATTCTTTGTCCTAACAGTCTCCTTTCAAGACATATGTCCTCAGAAAGTAATTAGAAATGTGGACAAAAATCTACACTTAAAGATGCATGTAGCAGTTACCTATAAATAGTGAAAACTATAAACAGCCAAAACCTTGAAAGAATATCTGAACAAGTAAAGACTTATGATGAAATTTTTTACAGCCACTAAAAGTTATCTTTATAAACTTTTTGACGTCAAAAGAAAGTGCTTAAGATATAATACATTTTTTAAATATGAAATATATCATTGTAATCACAACTTTGAAAAAAACACAGACATAAAAAGGAGTCGAAAGAAATATACCAAAATGGTTAATGCTAAGTGTTTTTGTTCTTTCTTCTTTCAATTTTTTTATGCTTTCTAGCTTTATTTCAATGACAGTCAAGGGAAAATGGTAAGAAATCATTTTAACTTTTATGGCAAAAGTTAATCACTAGAAGGATATGTAAAATATCAATGTTACTATGTTAATATGTCAAAATATTAACCAACATTCTTTCCTGAGATGGCGAGATAGTATTATGGGGAAAATTTCGTTTCTCCTGCTTTATAGTTTCTTCCATTTTCCACATTTTCTACAGTGAACATGTATGAATGTTAGAATTTTAAAAAAGAAAAAAGGAAAGCAAAAAAAGTACAGAATGTATAAGAGGACTGAGTTGTATACTCAGTTGCGTCCAACTCTTGCAGCCCCATGGACTATAGCCTGCCAACCTCCTCTGTTATGGAATTCTTCAGGCAAGGATACTGGAACGGGTTGCCATTTCTTATTCCAGGAGATCTTCCTGATCCAGGGATCAAACCCATGTCTCCTGCATCTCCTGCAGGAGGATTCTTTACCACTGCGCCACCTGGGAAGCCCAGGACTGAGCTGCTGCTGCTAAGTCGCTTCAGTCATGTCCGACTCTGTGCAACCCCATAGAAGGCAGCCCATGAGGCTCCCCCGTCCCTGGGATTCTCCAGGCAAGAACACTGGAGTGGGTTGCCATTTCCTTCTCCAGTGCATGAAAGTGAAAAGTGAAAGTGAAGACAGTCATATCCGACTCTCAGCGACCCCATGGACTGCAGCCCACCAGGCTCCTCCGTCCATGGGATTTGCCAGGCAGGAGTACTGGAGTGGGGTGCCATTGCCTTCTCCGAGGACTGAGTTAGTGACAGTAATAAATGCTGTTAGTTTGCTTGTAAAAATCTTCAAAAACATAACTTTCTCTGAATGATTCACCAACTAATCTTGAGAGGCAGAATTTCAACTTTGGTATGAAAGTTTTTATATCATGGATCACTTATTTTAGTTGTTTCTGGGTATTAACAGTTCATTTTAATTCAAAGACTCCTTAACGTACACATTTTTCTTGTAGCAAGTTTCCAGGAATACTAGTTATCTGGGTTGCCTTTGTCTCAGCAGCCCTTATAAACTTGAAACTGTATCTCTGCTGACCTACCAGGGCCGTATGAATTAGTTATTGTACTTATACATAGGAGGAGAAGGGGGTGACAGGATGAGATGGTTGGATGGCATCACCGAGTCAGTGGACATGAGTTTGAGCAAACTTCAGGAGATAGTGAAGGGCAGGGAAGCCTGGCATCCTGCAGTCCATGGGGTCAGAAACAGCCACTACTTAGTGACTAAACCGCGACTTACACATTAGGAGGAATTAGGTTTTCCCAGAATAGTTTACTTTTTTAACAGCAAGCATATTCAGTTTTCCATGAACATTCTTTTGCTTAAGGGTCCCCCAGCGGCTTAGCTGGTAAAGAATCTGCCTGCAGTGCAGGAGACCTCAGTTCAATCCCTGGTCAGGAAGATCCCCTGGAGAAGGGAATGGCAAGCCACTCCAGTATTCTTGCCTGGAGAATCCCATGGACAGAGGAGCCTGGTGGGCTACAGTCCCTGGGGTTGCAAGCGTTGGACATGACTGAGCAAAGAGTTTACATTTTACATGCTCAGTTTGCCACAACCATTCTTTTGCAGTTAAATGAGGGTTACTATAGGATAACTACCCTGTCATTACAGGCATAGCAGTGATAAATACAAAAGGTGAAGCTGAAAGGTCAAGAAATACTTAAAGTTCTGTGGCTGGGAACGAACATAGTTTTGTTTTTTTTTTACGTTTCAAGAAATCGATGGTAGGTGATCAATAAAAGAGACATTTAAGAGAGGAGAAGGAATATTAGGGGTGGAAATAATAAAATATGATTAAAAACAGGTAATGATCATAAAGCATATGAGAAAAATAAACAACGTCAAATAATTAAGACCCTCTATTGCATATAGATTACAAGTAGGTGGATTTTTTTTTTAAGACTTTTTTATACAACTTTTTCTTTAAGGAGCTTCCACAACAGGCAAAGGGCAAGAAATTGAAGATCACATTCAATAATATAAAAGCCTTTGAAGGACCGTTTGGCTCATAATCAAAAGAAGATTCATAGCTGAGTGGCCTTGGGCCTCTAAGCCCCAGTTTATTCCCTCTGAAAAGCGAGTGACCTGGCCAGCTGAGGATCAAATTGTGTGTGTGTGAAAGCACACACATAAGCACACATTCTGGGCTACTTGATAGAAGATAGAAAATAATAAAAATAGTTAACACTCATCCAGTCCTTACTCCATGCTAGGCTCCATTCAAAGCCCCATACATGCACTACCACACACACACCTCACCGCTCTAGAAGGTGGGCACAGTGATTATCCTCCTTTTATAGCTGAAGAAACTGAAGCACAGAGAGGGGTTGAGGAATTTGCCCCAGATCACAGCTAATTCGTAACAGACAAGCACCCCGGCATCTTGTACCCTTAGATGCTGCTGATTATTCAAAGCAGAAGTATTTAGAATGGAAGCCCACTTTAGAACAGGAAATGAGAGGGGCAGAAGAGACCTTGGACACGACCTCTGTTTCCTCTCATCTCCCTGGGAAGCATTCTATAACCAAACTGGTCAGAAGTGTGGAGGGAGCCTTTTTTGGATGAAAAGAAGGACGTTTCTGGGCTCTCTTGTTGTCAGAAGTGGTGTCCTCTGACAGTGAGCCCTTGAGTGGAGAGCAGTTCGTTGGCCTTTTCCAACCACAGGTGCAGCCATGTGAGGATGGCGGCATGTTACTTCTTTTCCGTTGATCCTGCAGTGAAAAGGCACTAATGTGCTCCCATAAAGTGTGAACCAAACACTTTTAATCAAACTTCAAAGACCACGCTTCGCTTCCAAGAATGAAATCTTTCCCCCTCGTCTTAAATCGACTGTTAACCATCCAGCCCCCAACATTGTTTTCTGGTCTCAGAAATAAGTTGTTTCTGTTAGGCCTTGATGCTCAAGTGTTGTGGAACGTACTCTTTGTGGAGTTTTTCGTTGCTGATGTTCAGTCACCAAGTCATGTCCGACTCTTGTGACCCCATGGACTGCAGCGTGCCAGGCTTCCTGTCCTTCACTATCTCCTCCCTCAATCTTTCCTAGCTTTTTAATACTTACTTTTATTTATTCAGCTGCACCAAGTCTTGGTTGCAGTATACGCCATCTAATTCCCTCACCAGGGATCAAACCCAGGCCCCCTGCTCTGGGAGCGCAGAATCTCAGCTACTGCACACCAGGGAAGTCCAGAATTTACCTTTCGGAGATCAAGGCTCTGCCTCTGAGAGCACGTCTCTTCACTGTCCCACTGCTGCCCTTGAAGATAAACTCTCATAAACCAGCCCAGGGGTCAGCAAACTGTGGCCCAGGGGCCAAACCTGGCCCACCACCTCGGTGGTTTTGCATTTTTGAAGCTGTTAGTGGAAAACATCAAAAAGAAGGATAACATTTCATGACACCTGATATTTATATAAAATTCAGCTCCATTGTCCACAAATAAAACTGTGTCGAAACACAGCCTGTCCATTTACATCCACATAGCAGCAGCCAGGTTGAGTTTGGCCCACAGAGCTGAAATAGTCACTCTCTAGCCCTTTAGAGAGAAACTTGACTGACCCCTAACAACACAGTATCTCAGGACCCATCCAGTTTGACCACTTTCACAAAGAGAGGCTAAGGCTTCCAAATTGAAAGGCTTGCGTTATTTCACTGAGTAATAACTGCACTAGTCAGACTTAATGTTTTCTCCCGCAAGTCACTGAGCATCTCTACATTCAGCATACTTCAATTAGACCATCTCACCCTCTTTTTTTTTTTTTTTTAAAGTATCCAGCAGTTACTTTACTTATTTGGCCATACAGCATATGGGATCTTAGTTCCCCAACCAAGGATCGAACCCACACCCTTTGCATTGGAAGTGCAGAGTCTTAACCACTAGGCTGCTAGGGAAGTCCTAAACCATCTCACTCTTAAGCTGCTTTAATTGGGGTGAGTGCCCTGCATTATTTGTCCATAATGCCCTGCACTATTTGTAATGTTTCTCTGGGAGAACATTGTAAAAGAAACAAACATCAATTTATGGGTTCCACACAAGGAGCCTATAATTTCTTAGATTAAGAAATATAGTACAATTCTTCACTTTTTGACAGACCCAAAGACACTATGATATTTCTCTTATGATTATATCATCAATGTTAGATTTGCTGTTGTTCATTTTTTTGTAGTCAAATAAGAACTTTAGTATAGTAACCTGTTTTCATTAAAAAATGACACATATACATTTTTTTATTGAAGGATAATTGCTTTACAGAATTTGGTTGTTTTCTGTAAAACCTCAACATGACTCAGCCATAGGTATATATATAGCCCCTCCCTTTTGAACCTCCCTCCCATCTCCCTCCCCATCCCACCCCTCTAGGTTGATGCAGGGACCCTGTTTGAGTTTCCTGAGCCATACAGCAAATTCCCGTTGGTTATCTATTTTACATATGGTAATATAAGTTTCCATGTTACTCTTTCCATACATCTCACCTTCTCCTCAAGTCAATAAGTCTAGTCTCTATATCTGTTTCTCCATTGCTGCTGCTGCTACTAAGTCGCTTCAGTCGTGTCCAACTGAAGATTCTCCAGGCAAGAATACTGGAGTGGGTTGCCATTTCCTTCTCCAATGCATGCATGCATGCTAAGTCGCTTCAGTCGTGTCCGACTCCGTGGGACCCCATGGACAGCAGCCCACCAGGCTCCTCTGTCCACAGGATTCTCTAGGCAAGAATACTGGAGTGGGTTGCCATTTCCTTCTCCCATTGCTGCCCTGTAAATAAATTCTTCAGAACCATTTTTCTAGATTTTGTATATGTGATTTTAGAATATGATATTTATCTGTGATTCACTTCACTCTGTATAATAGGTTCTAGGTTCATCCACCTCATCAGAATGGACTCAGATGCATTCCTTTTATGGCTAATATTCCATTGTGAATATGCACCACAACTTCTTTATCCAGTCATCTGTCGATGAGCATCTAGGTTGCTTCCATGTTCTAGCTATTGTAAATAATGCTGCAGTGAACAATGGGATACATGTGTCTTTTTTAGTTTTGGTTTCCTCGGGGGATATGCCTAGGAGTGGGATTGCTGGGTCATATGGTGGTTTTATTCCTAGTTTTTTTAAAGAATCTCCATACCATCTTCCATAATGGCTGTATCAATTTACATTCCCACCAACAGTTCAAGAGTGTTCCCTCTTCTCCACACCCTCTCCAGCATTTATTGTTTGTAGACTTTTTGAGGATGGCCATTCTGACCGGTGTGAGGTGATATTTCATTGTGGTTTTGCTTTGCATTTCTCTAATAATGAGCCATATTGAGCATCTCTTCATGTTCATTAGCCATCTGTATGTTTTCTTTGGAGAAATGTCTGTTTAGGTCTTTTTCCCACTTTTCCATTGGGTTGTTTGTTTTTCTGGCATTGAGTTGTATGAGCTGCTTGTATATTTTGGAAATTAATCCTTTGTCAGTTGTTTCATTTGCTATTATTTTCTCCCATTCTGAGGGTTGTCTTTTCACCTTGCTTATAGTTTCCTTTGCTGTGCAAAAGCTTTTAAGTTTAATCAGGTCCCACTTGTTTACATTTGTTTTTATTTCCGTTATTCTAGAAGGTGGGTCATAGAGAATCTTGCTTTATGTCATTGAGTATTCTGCCTGTGTTTTCCTCTAAGAGTTTTATAGTTTCTGGTCTTACACTTATGTCTTTAATCCATTTCATCTTTGTGTATGGTATCAGGAAGTGTTCTAATTTCATTCTTTTACATGTAGCTGTCCAGTTTTCCCGTAATCACTTATTGAATAGGCTGTCTTTGCACCATTGTATTTTCTTGCCTCCTTTGTCAAATATAAGGTATCCGTAGGTGCATGGGTTTATTTCTGGGCTTTCTATCTTGTTCCATTGGTCTAGATTTCTGTTTTTGTGCCAGTACCATACTGTCTTGATGACTGTAGCTTTGCAGTGTAATCTGAAGACAGAAAGGTTGATTCCTCCAGCTTCATTCTTCTTTCTCAAGACTGCTTTGGCTATTTGGGGTCTTTTGTATTTCCATATGAATTGTGAAATTTTTTGTTCTAGTTTTGTGAAAAATGCCATTGGTAATTTGATAGGGATCGCGTTGAATCTGTAGATAGCATTTGGTAGTGTAGTCATTTTCACAGTATTGATTCTTCCTACCCAGGAACATGGAATCTCTCTCCATCTGTTTATGTCGTCTTTGATTTCTTTCACCAGCATCTTGTAATTTTCTGTTCATTTTTTTTTGAAGCTCAAGAATTGTTAATTAACTAATTGCTAAAATTCTTCATTGGGCTTCCCTCATAGCTCAGTTGGTAAAGAATCCGCCTATAATGCAGGAGACCCCAGTTTGATTCCTGGGTTGGGACGATCCCCTGGAGAAGGGAACGGCTGCTCACTCCAGTATTCTGGCCTAGAGAATTCCATGGACTGTATAGTCCATGGGGTCACAAAGAGTCAGACATGACTGAGTGACTTTCACTTTCAGAATTCTTCATAAAATGTAGTTAAAACTTTTTTTCACCACAAACCCTGTGTCCACCCAAAGTGTAGGACTTATGTGGGCAGTGTCTCATCACGTGCGTGAGTTGCAGCAACTGCTCAGCCCAAGAATGGTTTCCTNAAAAAAAAAAAAAAAAACACACAAAACCTTGTATATCCCTTGTTCTCATCTACCTTTTTTAAGTGAAATTCAGCAGTTTCTCCCGTGGGGCTCCTTGTCATCTGTATATGCGCTGGGTTTGTTCCAGGTTGTCACTTAGTATAGCACACTCCTGCATAGCCAGGGGAGTTGACCCCAGTTTAACACTCTCAAGTTGACACACCTGTTTCTTGCACAGATCAAGAGCTCTTCCACTTCAGAGAGTCTGTCTTTTTCAATACATATTCCCAGTGCAGTACCTAGTACATCTCAGGCATTGATATATATTTACAGAAGCAGAGAAAAAGAAAGATGGGAGGAAAAGGGTAGGTGGACAGATGAAAAGGAGGAAGGGAGGCAATGAATTGCAGAAGAATACTGTTAAAGAATGAACAGTACAGAAGTTAAGATGATGTACAGAAACCGATCTCTTAAGAGGGGGGCTCCCTGGTGGTTCTGGGGTAAAGAACCTTCCTGCCAATGGAGGAGACGCAGATTTAATCCCTGGGTCAGGAATATCCCCTGGAGACGGAAATAGCAACCCACTCCAGTATTCCTGCCTAGAAAATCCCATGGATAGAGGAGCCTGGCGGGCTACAGTCTGGGGTCGCAAAGAGTCTGACAGGACTTCGCGACTAAACCACCACCACCACCCTCTAAGAAGCTTGGCTGTAAGGTGTGAAGAGAGAGAAAACAGTAGCTACAAGGGCACCGACATTATGGGTGGTTTAATTGGGGGGCATTTCATGGCTTGTGGGGAGAAGAGAACGGTGGACTTTTTTGGTCTTTTACTTAATGAGGAGACTTGTACAAGCTTTTAGGCCGAGGAAAAAGCAGATAGCTTCTAGGACAGACTGAAACTATTTCTTCAGCTCACCCAGGAAATGTTTATTGAGTACCAACAATATGCCAGGCACTACACCAGAGAGTCAGCAAGACAGAGTTCCTGTGCCAGGGCTTTTATGCTGGTGGGAATAGGAGGGAGAGAGAGAGAGAAAGGATGATGGGCTATGATCCAAGGAAGGTGGAACCTCATGCTGATTGCTGCTTGCTCAGGAAGAGCAAAATATGTTAATGTTAGTCTAGGTCAAACATAATTATGGAGGTAAGACTGCTGGGGAAAAAAACCACATGCATCCCTAAGCCTCTTGGATGCATGGGTGTGGGTGTGTGGGTGTGGGTGTGTGTGTGTGTATATACACCACATGCATCCCTAAGCCTCGTGGATGCAGGTGTGTGTGTGTGTGTGTGTGTGTGTGTGTGTGACATGGAGGAAGCGTACAGCTGGATGTGTCCCAGACATATTTGCCAAAAAGATTTCCCTCCTATGATAAGGTGGTGCTTTCAGGATATAAAAGTGGATCAGAGGCAGAAAAAGACGTAGCTGAGTCTTCGTCTAGCCAGTTGGCCTAAGCTTTTCTGGTATTTAGTCAATGACTCATTTCCCTTTTGTGTGACTGTCTTAGCATATTCTGCCTGAAACTAGCTGTTACATCCAAATGAAAATAAAACACGTGATCTGGGCGTGCGCTGCATCTTGATTTAATCCACTTCATAATTGTATTCATGTTCATTCTCTTCAAGTCCCGTAGTTCAGTCCATTTCACAGACTCCCCCCACCCCAGCCCGCCCCCTCGCCCAGAAGTCATTTAGTTTAGTTACGGTGAATAAAATATTTTCAGTGTCAGAAACTATAGAGGATCTCATTTGTAACTCTAGCTGAATTCTGTTACGTAAGTATTATTAAGAAGAAATGGCTGTGAATTAGATGAAAAGATTCTTTTCAAATTGCTTCACTTTTATTTTTTCTGTTTCTTTTATTGTAGGCTATCAAATACTTTTGAGAATTAGGCAGAGTATATTCACAAGTACCTTTTTAAGTTACTTAGAAAACAAATCTATAAAGACTAAAAACATTGGACTCTGTGATCTGTTTTTTTTTTTTTTTTTTTACTGATGCAGAATTATAGAGGCCTTACTAATCCTCTGTGATTAACTGGAAAATTTTGCTTTAATCTATCTTTGCAACAGGTTAGGTCATGAGACAGTGAACACTAAAAAAAACAAATCACAACCCTGTAGTATCAAAATTTTTATGTTGAATATTGCTTCAAAGGAATCATTGCTCCAAGCTTGGAAAATCATTTTGGTTTTCATAATAAATGTAAAGAGATTTGATCTCACTTATGGTAAATATTAAACTTAAAATTGTTTATGTTTACATATTCCCTTTCATCAAATACTGAGTTGGGGATTTTTTTTAGTATTTTTATTTATTTGGCGACACTGGGTCTTAGTTGTGGCATGCAGGCTCTTTAGTTACAGCATGTGGCCTCAGTTCCCTGACCAGGGATCAAACCCAGGCCCCCTGCCTTGGGAGTCCGGAGTCTTAGCCACTGGACCACCAGGGAAGTCCCTAGGCATGTTTTTTTTTTTTTTTTTAATAGATTTGATGCTTTTCTCAGGGGTGGTTTTTTTTTTTTTTTTTTCACTTTGCAGCTCAATCTGGCCATACTCCCATAAAGCAGAGAATGCATCCTTCATTTTACAGATGAGGAAAGAGAGGCACTTGGGTTAAAGAGGCTTGTCAGGGATCATTCAGGTAACACATACCTGGACATATTACAGAACTTGCCACCAAGGAGTGTAGAGTCTAAGGCACAGGCAGATGAGCATTTGTAGGAGTAAACGTCATTCCCCGGGGCAGAAAGAATCCTTCATTTTACAGATGAGGAAAGAGAGGCACTTGGGTTAAAGAGGCTTGTCAGGGATCATTCAGGTAACACATACCTGGACATATTACAGAACTTGCCACCAAGGAGTGTAGAGTCTAAGGCACAGGCAGATGAGCATTTGTAGGAGTAAACGTCATTCCCCGGGGCAGAAAGAAACGATTCACACAGAACTTCGTGAAGCTGCAAGGTCAGTGTGGTATTCCTCCCCTGACCTTGCTGACCTTTTCAGAAGCTGGATCACTGCTTACTGCCCTTCTTTAAATGTTGGTATTTCTGTTTGGAACAGTTATGCATTTTTGTTGAGAGTATATGTCCACGTGTGTGTATGATTTGAGTCTCACTCAAAACATAGCTTCCCCCATAGAGAACCAGTGTATGGACACCAAGGGAAAGGGGGGAGGTGGGATGGGGTGGGAGATTGGAATTGGCCTATGTACGCTGACACTACATATCAAATCGCTAACTAATGAGAACCTACCAGATGATAGCACAGGGAACTCTATTCAGTGCCCTGTGAGGACCTAAATGGAAAGGAAATCTAAAAAAGAAGGGATGCATATATAACTGATTCACTTTGCTGTACAGTAGAAACTAACACAGCATTGTAAAGCAACTACACTCCAAAAAAGTTTTTAAATAAAATCATAAATGGTCACCAAATTAAAGAAAAGGGGAAAAAAACACAGCTTCCCACTGGCACTGGGGAGCAGGTTTATTGCACACAGAGCAAATGGTCACAGAGTCAGTGATCTGCTGAGATGCTCTTGTTGCGCTCGAGCAGATCCTAACCCAGTTCCTTCTCATCACCCTCTTCTCCTACGCGTACCTGGATATTCTAGAGGACTCTCAGCCAAAACCAAATGGCCTCAGTTTAGCCCTCAGTAGATGCTCCCAGGATGATTACTCTTTGCTCATGGGCAGAACAAGCTGAGAAAGCTGTCCAGATACAGACTGCTTTTAGTAAATTCTCCATTGCTGGTGATACTCAAGCTGAGAGCAGATAATGAGCTGGGATGTCCTAAAAGGGGTTGGTTAGTTGAAACAGAGAGTCCTGAAAGGCTCCTTGTAATGCAGGCACCTATGATTCTCAGGCAACAGAAGTCACCTTTATGCCTGCAGGCACAGCACGTGTGATGTGGTAACAGCTATGCAGTATGGAAGAGCATGGCATTTATTTAATTTACCTAATTGCTCTGAGCTGTACATTTCTGAGCTATAAAATTGGAATAAAAATATCTGCCTCATGGGA
Source organism: Cephalophus harveyi (assembly GCA_006410635.1). Classification (NCBI taxonomy): domain Eukaryota; kingdom Metazoa; phylum Chordata; class Mammalia; order Artiodactyla; family Bovidae; genus Cephalophus; species Cephalophus harveyi. The sequence goes on from SJYT01072678.1 coordinate 25,631, forward strand.
TTTTCATGCAGATAAATTTAAATCATGAAACAGAATGCAAAATGCCTGGTACAGTGTCTCTCATTTGCTAAGACATGGTTATGTTTAAAATTCCCTGTATACCAGGTGCCATGGCATATTCAAAAAAAGACTTGATTTAGCATGACATTGTAAAGCAACTGTACTCCAATAAAAATGAATTAAAAAACAAAAAAAAACTGAAAAATAAATCTTAAATATGGCAAGTCTTAACATATGTTTACATACCTATAGAATGCTAAATTAAAATTTTGATGAAATTTTTCTATTTTTCAGCCAGTTATTTGGTATTTAGTACCAAATTGTATCCTGTTTATAAGTAAAATATTTTTATCTCAAAAAAAAAAAACCAACCTTGATTGCTACTCCGGATAAGAGTGTACTTCCTCTCTTTCTGTGTCTTGGTCAGCCCTCAGTATTGGCATTCAGCAATAGCCTAGATAGTATAAACAAAAGAAAGCAAACATCACTTTGCACTTGTGTTGCATCTTTGAGCTTGCATCTGGGCATTACTCATCTATCCATAAACCTTTAGGTTTTATAAAAGATGAACTGTAAGAGAATTGAGTTGTTTCTCAGGGTCTCAAAAGGCAGAAGAACTCATTTGTTTCTATATTTGGAAACACAAAGATCTGGGAAAGCAGTGGGTTCCCTTTAATCCCTATCCCTGACAGTTATCCCCCCAAAAAATCTTTTGTCTGCTTCTCTAAGAAAGGTCTTGGAAAGGAGCCAGCATGTAGGCATTTAAAAGACAACTGGTACAGAAGAGAAATGTGTGCTAAAAATACACCAAAACCAACAAGGATCCGTCTGAAAGCAGGAGAGTGACTCTGCATGCCCTGCTTCTGGATTTGGTTGGTGCCACGATGGCTCAGTGTTATTTGGGGGAATGACAGTAATTATGGAGCTGGGGTGCTCCTCAGCAGAGGCAGAGCTTGTAGCGGAGGGATGGTTTCCATGGCAATAGCATCAGCATCTGAATGACTTCCTGTCACAACAAGTTGGTGATTTAATGAGTTCATTACTGAATTCCAAAGGAAAACTAGAGAGTGGATGAGCGACTGTTCAGCCTTCCAAGCGCCTAAATCTATAGCTGGGAGAGCCATTTCTGTCAGCATAGCATCAGAATGGATAACTGCTCAGCGCCCTTGTACAGGCAGCCTGGGGGCTTCCAAGGTAGGGGAGCCCGGGGCTGAATTGGCAGCCACGTGGCCTGAGAAGGCCTCAGTGTATGCTATTCTCGGAGTATGAAAGCATCTTGTGAGTCTCCATGCTAAGCTTGCCCTGTTCAAGCCTGATGAAATAAATGATCACAGGAATCTAGCCCCGGATTTCAGATGTGTACTTTCAAGTATCCCAAGTCCTTGAAGGGGGGCAGGGGGGAAGCCAAGAAAAGAGAAAGTGAGAGTGAAGTCACTCAGTCGTGTCCGACTCTTTGCGACCCGTGGACTGTAGCCCACCAAGCTCCTCCGTCCATGGGATTCTCCAGGCAAGAATACTGGAGTGGGTTGCCATTTAATTGTATACAAATAGAAGCAAAGGAGGAAAGTATGTTGGCCCACTGTATTCTATAATACAATATAGTATAGAAAGAGAGACACTTAGCTTGAAACAAAAAAATCATCTGCATAACCTTAAAAGGAGGCCTGTCGTTCCTGTGGTCAATTGCATATGATATTTGAGCAGAGAGGTTATGTATTACAGTAAAAATGTATCATAACCATTCATACCTTGCTGTCTTTGCTGGTGGAAATCCACCACCTTGCTGGTAAAGCAGTAAGACCTTAGTCGGATTGATTAGCAGAAGTGGGGCAGAGGAAGGGCGTAGTGGTGATTCTCCAGGAGCACCAGGTCAATAGAAGGTGCCGTGGTTTTCCTGTCCTCTCAGATCCATTTCCGCATTTCTGTTCAGTAAACATCTGATCCCTCAGAGGGCTCACAGCCTAATAATGAGGACAGAATCCATTCAGAGACCAGCACAATGGAGATGCTGCCGTTTGTGGACCTCTGGCTGGGCACTGCCACTGAGCCACGTGCTTTCTGTGAGTTTTTCTCCTTGAGCTTCTCGTAACCCCAAATGGGGTGGGTATTGCTCCCATTTTTCAAATGAGGAAGCTGAGACCCAGAGGGGCTGCGTCCCTCACCAGAGGTGCCCACGGCTGGTCAGCAGCAGAGTCAGGATTTCAGCTCAGTCCTCACTGACTCCTCAGCCCGTGTTCTTACCCACTCTTCCTAAAGAGAGGAATAGACGAGGGGCCATCGTGTGCGGCAGGGAGAGGTCCGCGAGGATGGGGTGCTTGCAGGGACCTTGGAACATGGAAAGATGGTGCCTCCCGCCCTCCCCTATGTGAAGCAGCGACTCAGCGTTGCTGTAAGCCGCGTTGGTGCTGTAAGCCGCGTGGCCCAGGTCTGCGCTCAGTTACAAGGATGAGGAAATTTAGAGAAGGAAAAACCAAGGAGAACTAAAAATACTCATTTTATCTTCCATCACATATTTTACTGAATAAACTAATAAGATAGGAAATTCGACTACCTCATATTTATATGCATGCCAAGTAGCTTCAGTCATGTTTGACTCTTTGCGACCCTATGGACTGTAGCCCACCAGGCTCCTCTGTCCATGGGATCCTCCAGACAAGAATACTGAAGTGATGGGTTGCCATTCCCTCCTCCATGGGATCTTCCCCACCCAAGGATCGAACCTGTGTCTCTTATGTCTCCTGCATTGGCAGGCAAGTTCTTTACCACTAATGCCACCATATATATTTAATATATGTATTAAATATCTAATATTCTAATATATATTATATATGGAAGGAAGAGGGTGTATGCATGTGTGCACACACATGTACACGTGTGTGTGCATATGCCAGTGCTGATTCTTTTCTGTTTTAATAAATGGAAGGAATACCTGGACTTCCCTGGTGGTCCAGTGGTTAAGACTCCACGCTCCCAATGCAAGGGACCTGGGTTCCATCTCTAGTCAGAGAACTAAGATCCCGCCTGCTGTGTGACATGGCTTAAAAAAAGAGAAGGAAAAGCTGTTTCCTGACAGGACACCCATGCAGAATGTGTAGAGTCTGCTTTGTCTGTAGGCGAATGTGCTGGCTTTCACACACGACATCTGGCATCTTTTCCCAGGATCCGCTGAGAGCTAGTGGCCTTTCTGACTAACCGACAAAATGCATCGAGGCCAAGAGACAGTGGCTAGCGTTTGTTTGGAGTACAACCCTAAGATGTGACGAATGATGAAAATTTTTACCAACTCAGCCCTCCTTGGAGTTTCCTTTAAAATATATGACCGTTTCATTAAGCTATGTGTGTACAATTTAGACAGTGTTCTTTTAAAAAAAAAAAAAAAGCCAGAGTCATATAAAACTAAGTAAGCCAAGGGGAGGGGACATAGGTATACCTGTGGCTGATTCTTGTTGATGTGTGGTAGAAACCAGCACAATATTGTCAAGCAATTATCCTTCAATGAAAAATTATTTTAAAAAAATAAAGATACTACAAACCTTAAAAAAAAAAAAATTAAGCAAGCCTGTCTTGCTGTAATAGACACAGGATTCTGTAATCAAGATTTAGCCTGGTTGCCCATAACAACTACAGAGTCCCTCCAGGGCGGCACTTCATCGGGGTTACGGCGAGGGGGGTGGTGCCTCTCACCTAGACTGTGACGCAAAGGGCATCCTGGAGGTGTGCAGAGTGGCAGCCCTCATATTCCAGATAATTCTCACCAGACACTCAAATCGGCATATCACGTCTTCTAATCACTGGAGTGGAGCTAAGGGTCCCCGAATCCAGCATCTCCTCGCTCCCCACGTCATCCTCCCCAGTGTGGGTGCCTCCGGGTTAGGGCGCTCACTACCTCTGAGGGTTAGAGGCGGTTCCACACAAGCCTCCCTGGACTCTTCACCAGCTGTACTTATGTTATGGGGAATATTTAGAAAAGAGTTGTTCCTTCTTGTCCCCAGACTGTGGGCTTCTTTTGAGCATTACCTCCTACGGGGTTTGCAAATGCATTTTTCCCTATGCTGCACGGTGTGAATATCATGCTGGCTTTGCTCTTCAGCTGTCCCTTCCATTAAGTGCACGTGTCTGAACATGCGCTTCAGTAATAAACCGACAGGGTCACAAGACAGGCCTGCACCCATCCCTCCATCACTCCACGGGAAGCAGACGGCAGGCACGTCTGCATGTATACACGTGGAAGATAAGGCAGAAGGGTGGTCGTGCCAAGCTCCCCATCCCCAGAGAAACAGACTGCTTCAGCCTGGAAAACAAGAGAAAACTCTCTCCTCTCTCCTGGGAGAGATTTCACTCTACTGCTGGTACAGCAGTAATTCTCTTTAGGCCCAGCGGCCATTCAGCATGTTCACTTCTTAATTTTTTGTCACTCTGCTTGGCACTGAGTGTGGAAAGATGAATAAGACACAGCAGACAGATGCCATGGAGCATGGCACCACGAGAGACTGTGTGCCCAGAGCTGTGGGGACCACAGCTGGCCTGGCGGGAGGGGCAGGCAGTCTTAGAGCCCGTAGGGGATGCTTCCCGGGAGACAAAGGGCTCAGGAAACACAGGAGGGGAGGAAACGAGGAACTAACCAGGTGAAGGCAGGGGAGAGGATTCTAGTAAAAGCAGGATGTGCTGAGCCTGTTTCAGGGGACTCATAAGAGGTAGCATAGCCGGGGGCAGGGGACGCAGGCTGGCGACTGCCCTGAAAAGGGGTTAAGGGGGTGTAAAGGGGCCAGAGGTAGGCCAGGACCAAGTCCCACAGTGATCCAAATGCCAGGTAGATAGTAACAGTGGTCACATGCAGGGTATCTACCGTGTGCCAGGGACTGTGCTGAGATCTTCCATGCATGTTCTCATATCCATCTACAGCTTCTCATGGAGCTGAGACTGGACCAAAGAGTGTGAGTCTGTGGACTGTCTATCTACTAATCTATCATCTAAGAGCTTTACTGATAGAATTCACACGTCATAAACTTCACTCGGGGCTTCCCTGGTGGCTTAGAGGTTAAAGCGTCTGCCTCCAATGTGGGAGACCTGGGTTCGATCCCTGGGTCGGGAAGATCCTCTGGAGAAGGAAATGGCAATCCACTCCAGTATTCTTGCCTGGAGAATCCCATGGACAGAGAAGCCTAGTAGGTTACAGTCCATGGGGTCGCAAAGAGTCGGACACGACTGAGTGACTTCACCTCAAACTTCACTCATGTAAAGCATGTAATTCAGTGGGTTTTAGTATATTCAGAGTTGTGTGACCATTACCACAATCCACTTAGAACATTTTTATCACCCAACATAGAAATATCAGGACTTCCCTGGTGGCCCAGTGGCTAAGAATCTGCCTGCCAATGCAGCAGACACGGGTTCAGTCCCTGTTCCGGGGAGACCCCACATGCCGCCTGGCGACTAAGCCCATGCGCCACAACTACCAAAGCCCAAGTTTTGCAGCCTGTGCTCTACAACACGAGAAGCCACTGCAATGAAGCACCTACAACTGCAACTAGAGAGGAGCCCTCAGCTGCCACGACTGGGGGAAGCCCTTGCACATCAGTGAAGGCTCGGTGCAGCCAAAGCTAAACACCTAAATCATTAAAAAAAATAGAAATCCCATACCCATTGGCAGTTGCCCATCCCCCATTCCCTCTAGATCTCTATCCCAAACCACCATTAGTCCATTTTCTATCACTATAGATTTGTCTACTCTAGACATTTCATATAATGGAGTCATACAATACGTGGTCCTTTGTGCCTGGCTTCTTCCACTTAGGGTAGTGTTTTCAAGGGTCATCTGTATTATAACAATGTATCATATTCCTTATTCCTTTTTATTGCCAAATAATATTCCATTGTATGGATAGGCTGCATTTTATGTATCCGTTTGTCAGTGGAAGAACATTTGAGTTGTTTCCACTTTGGGGATATTATGAATAATGAAGAATCCACTAACAGTGCATAAAGGTTCCAGTTTCCCTGTCCCTTGCCAGTACTTGTTATTATCTGTCTTTTTTATTGTCACCATCCTATTTAGTATGAAGTGGTATTTCATTGTATTTTGGTATTTCCCAAGTGACTGATGATGTAGAGCATCTTTTCATGTATTTTTTGGTTTTATATCTTCCTTAAAGAAATGTCTATTGCCCATTTAACAGTTGTAATTTGTCTTTTTATTATCAAGTCCTAAGAACTCTTTGTATATTCTAGATAGAAGTTTCTTATCATTTATATTATTTTCTCTGTGAGTTGTCTTTTCACTTTCTTGATGGTATCCTTTGAAGCACAAAAGTTTTTAATCTTAAGTCCAATTTACCTATTTTTCCTTTGTTTCTTCTGCTTTTGCTTTAGAGACTATATTTTTAACCAGTACATCATTTGAACTCAATCCTGGAAGCTATGGGTAGTCCCTGAAAAGCTACAAATTGTAGAATAATTTAGGATTTGTTGTTTTTTTTTTTAATCAAACTAATGCATGAGTAGGCTGATAATGGCTCCCAAAGATATGACCATATCCTAATAGTACTCAGAATCAGTGAATGTTACTTATTTGGAATAAAGGGTCTTTGCAGATATAATTAAGTTAAGGATCTTGAAATTGAGAGATTATCCTAGGTTATCCAGGTAGGTCCTAAGTGCTACCACAAGTGTGCTTATAAGAGAAAGGCAGATGGAGATTTGACACAGAGACAGTGATGTGAAGACAGAGAGAAAGACTGGCATAATGCAGAAATGCTGGTAGCTCCCAGAAGCTAGAAGAGGCGAAGAACCCTTGAATCTGTGAAGGAACATGGCCTTAGAAACATCTTGATTTCAGACTTCTGGCCTCCAGAACTAGGAGAGAGTAAATTCCTGTTTTAAGCCACCAGTTCATTTCAGTTCGGTTGCTCAGTCATGTCCGCCTCTTTGCGACCCCATGAACCGCAGGACGCCAGGCCTCCCTGTCCGTCACCAACTCCTGGAGTTTACCCAAACTCATGTCCATTGAGTCAGTGATGCCATCCAACCATCTCATCTTCTGTCGTCCGCTTCTCCTCCTACCCTCAATCTTTCCCAGCATCAGGGTCTTTTCAAATGAATCAGCTCTTCACATCAGGTGGCCAAAATATTGGAGTTTCAGCTTCAACATCAGTCCCTCCAATGAACACCCAGGACTGACTTCCTTTAGGATGGACTGTTTGGATCTCCTTGCAGTCCAAGGGACTCTCAAGAGTCTTTTCCAACACCACAGTTCAAAAGCATCAATTCTTCAGCACCCAGCTTTCTTCATAGTCCAACTCTCACATCCATACATGACCACAGGAAAAACCATAGGCTTGACTAGACAGACCTTTGTTGACAAAGTAATGTCTCTGCTTTTTAATATGCTGTCTAGGTAGATCATAACTTTCCTTCCAAGGAGTAAGCATCTTTTAATTTAAGCCACCAAGACTGTGGTAATTTGTTACAGCAACAACAAGAACCTGATACAGTCTTGTTTTTTAAAACTCAAATAGTGGGGAATTCCCCAGGAGTCCAGTGGTTAAGACTTGGGCTCTCACTGCTGTGGACCTGAGTTCAGTCCCTGGTCAGGGAATTAAGATCCTATAAGCTGCACAGTGTGCTCCAGCCCACCCCCACCCCCCACCCCCCCAAAGAAAAGGAACAGTGGAAGGGTTTAAAATGAAAAGATACATAAACAACAGGCTCATGCTGTCATTTTAAAAAATTTATCAGGTTTAGACATTTTCTATTGAGATGATGGTTTATTTAGCGGTCTTTGGTCACTCCCTCCCAATTATTATTAGTTTTTTGTTTTTTTTTTTTTTCATTATCTTTAGTTTACTTTTAGTTACTTTTTACAACTCAAGATACTGCATTGTCAAGTCTAAGATGTGCCATTATTGTCTGTTCCACTAAGGAAAACATCACTGCCAATTATAAGGTATTCTCAAGAGTAAGGCGTATCCCAGTTTCAAATCTATTAGAGCTTTCCTGGTGGTCCAGTGGTTAAGAATCTGCTTGCCCACTCAGGGGCCTTGGGTTTGATCGCTGGTCCAGGAAGATTCCACATGCTGAGGGGTTACTGAGCCCACTCACCACAACTACTGAAGGATGCACACCCTGGACCACCACAAGAGACGCCCCCACAGTGAGGAGCCCAGGCACCTCAGCTAAAGAGCAGCCCCCACTCACTGCCACTAAAGCAAGCCTGCATGTAGCAGGGAAGACCCAGCACAGTCCAGAAATAATTAAAATTATATAACAATAGATGAATGGTTGAAAGATGTGAGCTTTTAGAATCTGTGAAATACAAAAATATACAAGAATCTCTTTTTCATGCTCCATCAATTTCAGACCTCTTAACACCACTATGTGGAATTAAGACATGTGTCTTGCTTGAATTTCTGGCACCTAGAACTTTACTTTTACATTGTTAATATTTACATTGTTTCACACTTTGGTGAGTGACTCTAAAGCTGAAAACCAATAACTGCTCTGTATATTACTATAACTTTATAAACATTGTTTCCTTCAGAGCCAAGCAGTATACTAGGATACATTTTCCTTCTCTGTGGATCCATTTCTTTCTCTAGGATCCCTTTGCTTCTTAATGATCAATCCTTGGTTCAGACTGTTCATCTCTTATCCCCTGATCTAGATGAAGAATAAATCTTCACATCTTAGAAAAAGAGTCAAGATTTCAACTTGGAAGGTTTTAAATAACAAAGTTAAATGATTGTGACATGGATCACATAAGACTAAGTTAAACACCTGAAAATCTAAAATTCTTTAGGTACGGGAAGAAAAGTTATGACCAACCTAGATAGCATATTCAAAAGCAGAGACATTACTTTGCTGACTAAGGTCCATCTAGTTAAGGCTATGGTTTCTCCAGTGGTCATGTATGGATGTGAGAGTTGGACTGTGAAGAAAGCTGAGTGCTGAAGAATTGATGCTTCTGAACTGTGGTGTTGGAGAAGACTCTTGAGAGTCCCTTGGACTGCAAGGAGATCCAACCAGTCCATTCTGAAGGAGATCAGCCCTGGGATTTCTTTGGAAGGAATGATGCTAAAGCTGAAACTCCAATACTTTGGCCACCTCATGAGAAGAGTTGACTCATTGGAAAAGACTCTGATGCTGGAAAGGATTGGGGGCAGGAGGAGAAGGGGACGACAGAGGATAAGATGGCTGGATGGCATCACTGACTCAATGGACCTGAGTCTGAGTGAACTCCGGGATATGGTGATGGACAGACAGGGAGGCCTGGCGTGCTGCGATTCATGGGGTCGCAAAGAGTCGGACGCGACTGAGCGACTAAATTGAATGAACTGAATAGGGTTGTCTTAGGGCACTGGGAGGAAACAAGTCTGATGAAGTTACACTCTTAAGCATTTCTCCATTCCTTGGGTAAATCAACTAAGACAGAACAGAGGAACATCTTTCATGAAACCACACATTTCTGGGTCAAAGGTGGCCTTTCAACTCCAAAAATAGAATTCTTCCCAACCTCCACTTCCTGCTGTCAAGAAGTGTGAACCCTTAGTGTGAACCCTTCGATTTCTAACTGTGAAAGGATGCAATTCATCAGACTTTTTTTCAAACAAACCACCAAAATGAAATCCTGGGTAATGAAGCTTAAAAAAGAAGTCAGTAACAATTGTTGGAATATTGCCAGTGTTTAAGGCTGTCAAGATCCCCTGGAGGAGGGCATGGTGACCTGCTCTAGTGTTCTGGCCTGGAGAATCCCCATGGACAGAAGAGCCTAGCGGGCCCCAGTCCAGGGGGTCACAAAGAGTCGAACACGACTGAGGAATAAGCACAGAGAACAAAGGTTGTCAAGTGGAAAATTCTACAGATCAGACCCAGGTCTGATTCCAAGAAACAATGCAAACTTTAAAATGAAATGTACATGAGTTCCCAACACCTGTGGCGGATTCATGTCAATGTATGGCAAAACCAATACAGTATTATACAGTAAAAAAAATAATAATAAAAATAAAATGAAATGTATACTGCATAATAATATTTTCTTATTCATACTATCTTTTTTTCCAACTCAAAGCTAATTCTGAGAAACTAATAAATTGGCATTGCCTTTAGAATTATCCATTTGAAAATCTGGGAAATTAAGCCAGGATGTAAGATTCATCACTCACGTAACCCTAACAGCCATATTTATGGTTCATTTTAATATCTAAACCAATAAGCATCCACTCACTTTATCCAGCTGTAATAATAAAAGTCAATTTGGAGTTTTAATGGCCTGATACAGTAGGATCTTCTTTTGTTATGCTCAAGATTTGACTTGTGATTTCATGCTGGTTTCCTTTTTTGACTTAGAAAATAAAAGAATCAGAGTCTGTGGCTGGGAAACTTGTAACTCTTCTCTGCTCTCTTCTCTCTTACCATCCTCTGTGTCTTTAAGGACACACACTCTTCGCAGGAACAGGGTGTTTCATAAGAAATTGGCCATTCTCCCTCTTGTTGCCACAGACTTGTTTCTGCAGGGAACACACTTGTCAATTCTCAAAGATTTTATTTAAATGTTAAATAAATTTAACATTTCCTGTAAATATTATATTGTTTCTCTCTCTTCCAAAAGGTTGAACTCTGTTTCAAAAGTATGTTTTTCAGTTATTCGCTTGATTGCTTCATTATTTAATCCATGCCTTGCAATAAATGCTCCCTACTAGGTCATTAAGTGAAAATTTAATCAGCAATTATACTTAAGTGAGCCAGAGATGCTGTGTTTTCAGCTCTGTGCTTTAGGGTGACGTTTTCGTGTAAGCTAAGAGTTTCATCTCATTTTCCCAAAGCACACCGTTCTCCTCTAACTCTGCTTATGCTTCTAGTATTCTTCTAACTCCAGATTTAATTAAGACAGAAAAGAACCTTTAATGGAGATAGCATACATGCCCGACTAGGTGGGAAACTCCCTTTATATATAATATTCTCAGGCCAGCACTCAAGTGGCCACTGGATACAGCTGTACAGACTTATCCAAATGATTTTCATTTTTCTGGAGAACAAAACGTTTGTGTGTTAACTTTCCATTCTCTGTTCATAGCTGGACACACAGATTGGCAAGGATACCACCTGTTGCTCCCTGCTGACTGAAGCACAGCAGCTGAGGGGCTGTGAGTTAACCATATTTTGCTCACTCAGTTCTTGGGGCCTTTATGCTGGTTCAGCCACACCAAAACATATGCCCATATCGACGGGGGGGTTAAGAGGAGAGAGCAGAGGGATTTATTCAGTGATGGAAACACACATCCCAGAGATGAGTTAATCTTAGCCCTAGCATTTGTCATGGGAGCAGAAACTGCCCCCACACACACCCTCTTCAGCTGTTTTTTCACTTCACCCTTTGCAACAGATTATTATCGAACTCATTCACAATATTCTAGATATCATCCCAGTTCAGGATTTAAACTTTCCATATAAAGCACTCCTCCCTTGAGATATAGAATCTTCATGGTCTACTTCTACCCTCCTATTTGGACATGAATTTGAGCAAACTCTGGGAGGTAGTGGAGGACAGAGGAGCCTGGCGTGCTGCAGTCCATGGGGTCATGAAGAGTCAGACATGACTTAGTGATTGAAAAACAGTCACCACCACCCTCCTAGTACATGCTCAGGGATGTCCGTCTCTAAAAAATTAATGGTTTTTCCTAATTATGAAAGTAATTATTGCATGTACATGGGCAAGTTTTTTTAAAAATATAGAAAAGTCTGAAGAACATTAAAATCACCAGTGATCTTGCCATGCAAAAATAACTACTGTTGCTATTTCAGTATCTATGAAGTTGTGATGGAAAGCAACTTTCATAATTTGGTTTTCTCATTTAATATACGATGAGCCATTTTCCAGTAACACAAAACTTCCGTCATTTTAAGACTGTTTTTGTTGGCATTTTGGTAGTTTTCAAGATTTTTTATTGTACTTTGTGATGAGTATCCCACAGAAAAAACATGTTGGCATTTCAGATTATTTCCTTAGGATTGTCTTGGAATATGGAAGGGGTGATGAGGAAAGAGTATATTCTAGCAAAGGGAGAAGCAAGTGAAAGCGAGGAACACTGAGCAGGACTACAGAAGATCTGGAAATAGTTGAGTAGGGCTAGAACCCAGGAAGGTCGGAGCGAGTGAGGAGCCCGGAACAGGAGAGGTAAGCAGATCAGACAGACACTGGAAACAGTTTGAACTTGTCCCTGAGGGTAGTGAGGACTCAAGGAGAGCTTCAAGCCAGAGATCATATTTGTAACTTACATGTTTATATCTCTGTAGGATCATTCATCTGGAGGGGAGGCAGGGAGACCAGAAAGGAAGCTGTCACAGTGATTTGGGTGAGATGCTATGAAAGTGTGGGCAGTGAAGTAGAAATAGGGGTGAAAGGACAGAGGCAGATTTGAAAGAAATTAAAAGATAAAGCATACAGGACGCGGTGATGGATGGCTGCGGCATGAGAGAGTGAGTATGGAGTCTGGGAGCCTCTACAGGCTTCTCAGGTGGGTGGGTGTACGATAAACCAACTGCCTCCCATCCAAGGGGACATACCCTGTAGGAAGCTGAATCTAAGGCTTGGGGTACAAATGGGCTAGAGGTGTAGATCTGGGAGCTATCAGCATATAGAAAAAATGAAGCCATATGGATGGAGGAAGAGAGGAGAGGTGGAAACAAGGAGAAGGTTAAAGAGCAGGAAGACGAGGGACTTCCCCCTGGTCCAGTAGCTAAGACTCCCCACTCCCAATGCTAGGAGCCTGGATTCAATCGCTGGTCAGGGAATTAGATCCCACATGCCGAAACTAAGAGTTCACATACTGCAACTAAAGATTCCACATGCCTCAACTAAGACCCAGCACCACCAAATAAATATTCAGTTCAGTTCAGTTGCTCAGTCATGTCCAACTCTTTGTAACCCCATAAATTGCAGCACGCCAGGCCCTCCTGTCCATTACCAACTCCAGGAGTTCACTCAAACACATGTCCATTGAGTCGGTGATGCCATCCAGCCATCTCATCCTCTGTCATCCCTTCTCCTCCTGCCCCCAATCCCTCCCAGCATCAGAGTCTTTTCCAATGAGTCAACTTCGCATGAGGTGGCCAAAGTACTGGAGTTTCAGCTCTAGCATCATTCCTTCCAAAGAATACCCAGGACTGATCTCCTTTAGAATGGACTGGTTGGATCTCCTTGCAGTCCAAGGGACTCTCAAGAGTCTTCTCCAACACCACAGTTCAAAAGCATCAATTCTTCGGCACCCAGCTTTCTTCACAGTCCAACTCTCACATCCATACATGACCACTGGAAAAACCATAGCCTTGATAGACGGATCTTTGTTGGCAAAGTAATATCTCTGCTTTTCAATATGCTGTCTAGGTTGGTCATAACTTTCCTTCCAAGGAGTAAGCGTCTTTTAATTTCATGGTTGCAGTCACCATCTGCAGTGATTTTGGAGCCCCCAAAAATAAAGTCTGACACTGTTTCCCCTGTTTCCCCATCTATTTCCCATGAAGTGATGGAACCAGATGCCATGATCTTCGTTTTCCGAATGTTGAGCTTTAAGCCAACTTTTTCACTCTCCTCTTTCACTTTCATCAAGAGGCTTTTTAGTTCCTCTTCACTTTCTGCCATAAGGGTGGTGTCATGTGCATATCTGAGGTTTTGATATTTCTCCCGGCAATAAATATTAGGGGAAAAAAAAAGAACAGGAAGGTGAGAACATGCTGTACCACCGAGGCCATGTGAGAGAGTGTTCGAAAGCCACCACGTCAGGCACTTCAGGGATGTTGAGGGACAGGAACAAAGGGAGAAAACCAGCTATTGACTGAATTCTCTGACCTGGCCTGGAAAACCCGAGGAAGCAAGGCGCCATCGTGAAGTCTGGTTTCTTAAAGAGGATCTCTCGTTCATTTAGTGAAGGTTGTTCAGTCATGTCTGACTCTTTGCAACCCCATGGACTGTAGTCCATGGAATTCTCCAGGCCAGAATACTGGAGGGAGTAGCCTTTCCTTTCTGCAGGGGATCTTCCCAACCTAGGGATTGAATCCAAGTCTTTTGAATTGCAGGCAGATTCTTTACCAGCTGAGCCACAAGGAAAGACCAGGAATACTGGAGTAGGTAGCCTATCCCTTCTCCAGGGGATCTTCCTGGCCCAGGAATTGAACTGGGGTTTTCTGCACTACAGGCAGATTCTTTACCAACTGAGCTATCATTTAGTGCCACCATGCAAAAATATCCTTAATGTAGATAAAGGTACAGAATTATTTTACCCCGAACAATGGGAGTAGAGGGTCTCAGCCCTGCTGTGGCAGAATGGATACACCAGCTTCTACATACTCTAAGGTGCACATAGAATTTTTAGTGAGACCATCTACCCCATGGGGCTTCCCTCATAGCTCAGTCAGTAAAGAATCTGCCTGCAGTGCAGGAGACCCAGGTTCGATTCCTGGATCGGGAAGATCCCACTGAAGAAGGAAATGGCAAACCACTCCAGTATTCTTGCCTGGAAAATCCCATGGACAGAGGAGCCTGGCAGGCTACAGTTTATGGGGCCTCAGGAGTCAAACACAACTTAGTGACTAAACCACCACCCACTACTCTACCCCGTACTGTTTTTCTTGGACTTTGAATATTCCCCCATCTATGCTTCTTAGATTAATCCAAGTTCCCTACCATGGGTGCCTCTTTTAAGGCCATAGGTCACCACCATACTGTTCCATCTGCTACAAACACTCTTAATTTCTAAATTTGTCATTGAGTAGGCCCTATTAGTAGCAGATATAAACTTGTGTTGGGACTTCTTGGCAGTCCAGTGGTTAAGACTCTGTGCTTCCATGACAGGGAGCATGGGTTTGATCTCTGGTTGGGGAACTAAGATCTCACATGCTGCACAGTGCAACCAAAAAATTAATTAAATTTTGAAAATAATAAACTTGTGTAGAGGTTCCAGAGAAGACAGATCTTATCTGGTTAAAAGAAAAAAGATGGAGATCAGAAAGGGGTTCCAAGAAAGATTCACATTTTTATCATTCCTTGTCTCTGATACTTGTTTCCAAGAACTGCCTTCTCCAGGCTTAAGCCGGAAGTTGTCCGTGGAACTCTCAGCAACCATAATGGAGCCAGGGATGGTGCAGGGCAGGGCTTTGAGAGTCTTCTTACCCTACTGGAGCGCGATGGATTAGATACCACGCCACAGCAGATCGGTTCTTTGATGAGGACGCTTTGCAGCCACATAACGATATGGCCTTTAAGAGCAAATGTAAGCTTTCCATCTAGTGACCTTGAAGATAGTACAAGGTTGTGATTCCTGATGCTGCAGTTGAAACATGAATTTTTCCTGTTCAGTAAGCAAACAGCATGGAACATAATAAGTGGTAGTTAATATTCTAGTTGAAATGTTGTCCCAGTCATTCTTGTCCACCTTTCAGTGTTATTTCCTGTTTATAATTTGAATCCACTTCCCATGTTGGTCATGCTCGTCAGGTGTTAGAATGATCTAGCCAGACCCTCATTGAATGCGTCTCCTGGTATTCATCATGGTGCATGCACATGGCCTTTTTGTTTGATTAATACAGAAGGTTGTTAGTGCTGAGCCAGGTTTAGAAAACTGGGGATTAATATCTCCAAATGGTGAGCTGAACTCATGTGTTTCAGGAGAAGCAATGACCCTTTTGTAGAATCTTTTTTCCAACATTCTTACTTGCCCTTCATCAAGGTTTATTTAGTATGTCTGGATAAGCTTGCTCTATAGATCAGAACTCTTTCAGATGAAGCAGCTGTTTTAAACCCCAAATCGAATATCCTGAAAGGAACTCGCAGAGTTGTAGGATCCTGGGCGCTTAAGCACTTGAAGCAAGACCCTTTTTCTTCCCCATAATCAGACTTGCTCTCCTCCCTGGAGTCTGTGTGCTGGCCTCATTCTGTCTTACTGCAGGCTTCTTCCACACAGGGGACATCGTGGCCATGGGCAGGGCCAGGCTTGTATTGTGCCAGCATAGCAACCTGAAAGGAAGGGAAAATCTTTCCTACTTCAAAATCTATGGAAACCAAGGAACGCCTCTGATTGGTCCACCCTGAATCACATGACCTCTGCCCAGGCTCCAGCCCTGAGGCTGGAGTGTGTGGTCCTGGCATGGGCAACTCTGCCTGTGGCTGGTGTTGGGGTGAATCAGTTCTCTAGAAGGAGGCAGACAAAAATCAATGTTGGCTGTACTTAATATCAAGATGTTCTTTTCTCTTGAATAATGTGTCTCATTGTTGTCCCAGAGTATCCTGATGAGTCATAATGAAATTATTATATTCTTGGAATTAAACTAAGAGTCTGTATTTTTTTCTACCCCTCAGAGTGTAAGTTTTTATATTTCCTTATGCTGTATATTGTATGTTGAGGCACAATCACTGTAGCTTTAAGAGTGCTTTCTCATACATTATCTCGTTCAATTGTTTAAATAAGCCAAGCCATTGGTAATTATGTTAAATCTACTTTGCAGATGGACACAAAGACTTAGACCCCAAGATCACAGAGGCATAGAACTGAGGGCTCGATGAGCACAGATCTTCTGGCCCTTTGCTAGTTTCTCCTGGGTTCAATGCCTTAAGACATGTCTTCGCTTGGTCTGGCTTTTTTTTTTTACTTGGCTGTGCTGGGTCTTGCAGCATGCAAGCTCTTAATTGCAGCATGTGGGATCTAGTTCTCTGACCAAGGATTGAACCTGGGCCCCCTGTACTGGGAGCACAGAGTCTTACTCACTGGAAGTGAAAGTGAAAATGGAAGCGTTAGTCGCTCAGTCATGTTGGACTCTTTACGACCCTATGGACCATGGCCCACCAGGCTCCTCTATGCATGGAATTCTCCAGGCAAGAATACTGGAGTGGGTTGTCATTTCCTCCTCCAGGGGAGCTTCCCAACCCAAGGATTGAACCCAAGTCTCCCATATTGCAGGCCAATTCTTGACTGTCTGAGCCACCAGGGAAGCCCCCTTAGCTACTGGACCACCAGGGAAGTCCCTGGTGGGACTTGGCTCTTATTTGTATTTGTTTCTCCCCGGAGAATAGAAACTGTGCTGTCTACAGCTGGCCCCTGAACAACACAGGGCTGGGGTACAACCCTCCACACAGTCAAAAATCCAGGTGGGTGTAACTTACAGTCGGCCTTCCATATACTTTGTTCCTCTGTATCCACAATTCAACCAGTCTCAGATGGTATAGTCCTGCCGTATTTTCTTTGGAAAATAATCCATATATAAGTGGACCTGAGCAGCTCAAACTCGTGTTGTTCAAGGGTCCACTGTTCCTTCCCTGCAAACCTGTACGCAACCTCCTCTAATGCTGTGGACACTGTGCATGCTTAGTAAGTGGCGCTGAGTCAAGGGTTTAACATATTATCATTCAAGTATTGGCACAGCTGGGAGCCTGGGGCTGTGGGACCAGTCACAGTGAGGGGACTGGTCCCCACGCCTGTTGAGCTGTGAGAAGTCTGCACAGGGCTTCCTCTGCGGCCTGGAGCAGCTCTCTCACAGGAGAGCTTCTGGCTTCGCTGCCCAGACCATGGAGAGAGTGGCCTTCTCTCACCTCCCACGCCCCTTCGTCTTCCCTAGGAGGGACCACAGAAACGCCTTAACCTCCTAAGCCAGAAGCTGTTCCTTAAGCTGAATGGCAGCCACCCACCCTACCCCAAATGCCACAGCAGCCCAAAGATCCCCAAAAACCTGTGGAGATGTGTATAAGAGACAGGTCGATGCCCCGTAGTCCTCTTTTTAAAACTGAATCACCCGCTCAGCTCAGCGCCCTGTGATGACCTAGCGGAGCAGGATGGGGGGTGGGGGGGAGGCCCGAGAGGGAGGGGATGTAGGTGTACACATGGCCGGCTCACTCTGTTGTGCAGTAGAAACTGATACATTATAAAGCAATTATATTCCAGTAAAATAAACTGATAAATAAATCACTCACCTAGGAGGATAATACATCCCTAGGGAAGAGTTTGGGGACAGAACAGAAAAAAGGTCAGGCCTGCCTTTTCCCCTTATTCTTCCTGAGGAAGCACCTTCTCAGAGCTGCAGGCAAGACCTTCCTTTCCCTTGTTCTGGGGGACGTGTTCCTCTCCCTTCTGTCCAGGATGCTTGCACCTCAAAGGGAAGCCTCCCCTCACTGCCTTTAGCTTACCCTCATGTCTCCATCGTGCATCTGTGATGCCTTCCCGACCCTCCCCGACTAAGCTGGCAGAGATGCTCTCACACTTTTTTTCAGCTGGCAGCTGCCTGTTCCAGTTTGCAGTGAATTAACTCTAGAGACAGTGTAACACCGCAAAGCTAGATACGAGCAGTTGCTCATTCAAATCCAGGAGAGAGGTGTGTGTGTGTGTTCAGAATTCTGATACAGGCTCCACGTAGTGAATATAATACTGTGACATGCTTATTGTTCTCTCTACTGGCCCCAGCCTATAATGCTTGTTGGAAGAGTCAGAAATCTCATCAAATGGCACATTACCTAGACGGTAGCTTAGCTTCTCCTTGCTGCTTTAATAAATAACCACAGACTTGGTGGCTTAAACAGCAGAAATGAGTTTTCCCAAGTGCTGCCGGCCAGCAGTGCAAAATTAGTATCACTGATACAATTCTGACCCAAACTCAGAGGGTCACCAGGATTGTGCTCCTCCCAGAAACTCTAAGGAAGAATCCACTCCTTGCCTCCTCCAGCTTCTGGGGCTGCCAGCATCCCTTGGTTTGTGGCCGCATCATTCCAGTCTCTGGGGTTTCCCAGGTGGTGCTAGCAGTTAAGAACCCACCTGCTAATGAAGGAGATGCAAGAGACACAGGTTCAGTCTCTGGGTCAGGAAGATCCCCTGGAGGAGGAAATGGCAACCCACTCCACTTTCTTGCTGGGACAGTCCCATGGACAAAGAGGAGCCTGGCCGACTACAGTCCATAGGGTCGCAGAGAGTCTGACATGACTGAGCATCTGAGCACATTTGTCTCTGCCTCCCTGATCACATCGCCTTCTCTCCTGTCCGTGTCAAATCTCCCCCTGCCTCCCCCTTAAAAGAATGCTTGTGGGATTTCCCCGGCAGTTCAGTGGTTAAGACTTTGCCTTCCAATTCAGGGGGTGCAGGTTCAATCCCTGGTCGGGGAGCCAAGATCCCACATGCCTCGTGGCCAAAAATATAGAACAGAAGCAATATTATAACAAATTCAGTAAAGACTTTAAAAATGGTCCACATCCAAAAAAAAAAAATCTTAAAAAATAACATTTGTGATTGCTTTTAAAATCCACCTGGATAATTCAGGATACTCTCCCCATCTCAGGAGCCTTATGTAATCACAGCTGTAGTGTCCTTGTTTTGCAGTAAAATGTAACATTCACAGGTCCCAGTGGTCAGGGTGTGGCTATCTTTTGTGGAGCCATCCTTCAGCCTACCCTCCTGCCCACCCCCATAATTCCCACACACACACACACACCCCAGGTTCTACAGGGTTCACCTTTCGACTTCCTGCTGAAGCTAAGGAGACCAGCTTCCCAGACCACCCTTGTGCCTTCTGTCTTACTTTCTGCCACCTGCAGTAACCACAGGGCCCTGGGTGTCTTGCGGCCAGCCCTCCAGAGGGCAGAAGACATTAAACATTTCCTCCCTTCAGGCCACCCTCTTCCCCTAAACCACTGGCTGGTGGGGCAGGACAGGCACACGCCTTAAACTGGGGAAGACCCCCCAACAGGTCAGATTTGTTGCCGTGAGAACCAAGCTGTTTCGCTTTTGCTTGGATTCATCTCGTGCGGGAAAACGTCTTGCCTCTGCCTGTCTGCCAGGGCATCTCTAGAATGTCAAGTCAGTGAGGGTAGGAAGCAGATCCTTGGCTCCTGGTCCACCGTGCCTGGCAGTATCTCGACAGACTAGACACCCAGGCCCCACCCATCTTGCCCACACCCCTCCGCGAGTCCCACGGGCCCTCCCCGAGGTGGTGGGCCTCCACCAGCAGTTATCTCACCAGCATGCAGGGCGGATCTGGTGACACCAGACACGGCTGCAGATGCCACGGGTGTCATTCTGAAGCCCTGCGTTTGCATGGAAGTCTTGTTCCTATGGCCTTTTTGCAGGCAAAAGTTGAATCCCGTGCCAAATCCTGTGTTGCGGTTCTAAGAGTTGTGCGCTATTGCCATAAACACCGTGTATACTGCTTCGTAAAAATTATCATTTGATGGTGAGGGCTGGGGACAGACAGCCATTGTGGAAGGATGAAAAACAGTACTGTGAAAAGTCGTGGTAGAGAAGCTGTGTGGGCCTGTTGATAATCGCTGCCCCTGGCGTCGGTTCCTATCTGCTGGGAGCAGAAGGGTGGGGCGGGGAGAAGGGACCTTCGCAGGGACTGTATTTGGGAGAGCACTGCCTCTCCGCTGTAAGAATTCTCTTGAAAGGAACGGAAAACAGTTCTACATGATCAATCAGAGCTGTTTTGGGGAGGTTTTTTGTTTTTGTTTTTTTTGGTTGAAAACCTGTGGTGTCTCCCTGTCAAGAAGAACCATGCCTTGAAAATAGGGCTCCAAGCTTACCAGCCCACAAAAAAAGAAGGCTTCATGAAAGAGAATGATCAGGAGACCCAGGCAAAGTCTCTAGCTCCTACCAATTATCCAGCCCACATTTCCACTTTCCCTTGATGCGTTTCCCTCAGACACAGACACTACCCAGACATCGACAGCATCACATTTCATCCCCATAAATACAATAGAAGATTTTTTTTTTTTTCATACTCAGAACCAACAAAGGATTTCATTTGAATAGATAGAGTTAGAGAACTTGATTTGAGGAACAAAGAGTTTGATACGATCTAAAAAAATAAACAGGAGGGGAGAAAAAAAAAAGAGGCAGTTTTTGATGAGTCTGAAATATTATTCAGCAAATACTTACAGAGCTCCTAGTATGTGCTGGGCCAGACACTGGGCTGGGAAGTGGAGACACAGCAGCAGTAAACCAGACCCTGACCCTACCTAGGAGCTGTCTCTTATACACATAGGGGGTGGGGTGGGGTTGGGGGGGGGGGGGGGGGGGGGGGGGGGGGGGCTGCGGTACTGGATGAAGAAACAGACAGTTACAATCTAACACGTTTAAGTACATAGGGAGACAGCCCTGCCTTGAAGGATCGGAGAAGACTCCTAAAAGATATGCTGATGTTGAGACGCAAATGACAAATAGAAGTTGGTCTGGGGATTTCCCTGGGTGGTCCAGTGGTTAAGAGTCCACCTTCCAAGGCAGGGAACAGAGGTTTTGTCCCTGGTCGGGGAACTGAGATCCCACATGCTGTGGGGCAACTAAGCCTGAGTACCACCACTGCTGAGCCCGCGAGAGCCCGTGCATGCAACTAGAGTAAGGCACACACCGCAACGAAGATCCCCCATGCCGCAACTAAGACCCAAGGCAGCCAAGTAAATAGATACGCTTTTGAAAAAAAGAAGCTGGTCTGGAAAACGGAAAACGGACCAAGGGCCTTCCAGGTGGGAACAGTGTGTACAAAAGGCCTGAAGGCAAAAGCACCAGGCAGAGGGGTGTACGTGGGTGGACCGAGAGACGAGTAGCTGCCTGACCCAGAGACAGGGAGGTAAGCACGGGGGTGGGAGGAGGTGGAGAAAAGAGAGTGAGAAGCAGGCGGAAGCATGTGGTCCAGTACAGCTCTTGGCCGGGCTGAATAACCCAGCCTCCTGTTCATTTTAGTGGGTATCACTGAAAGTAGGCTCCCCCCGGCCCAGCAAGCTGCCTCATCCTCCCCGCTTTCTTCCTGAGACCCCCAAGAGACCACGGCCCCCATTTCTCAAATTGGAAAGCTGGGGGAGGGGTGGGCTTAAGGAAACTGTCAGAACCAGAGCCCACCACCCTGTCTCTCATCCGAGACCTGAGAGTTCTGGGGCAGAGAAATTTCAGTCCCGGAAGCTGAACTACAGCTTCCCTTCTAGCAGGGTTCTAGGTTCAACACTCACCTGGAGCAGGTGCTAAGACAGTGATGCACACAGCTCAGGCGTCACACCTACAACTCCAGGGGGTTTGGCGGGGGAGTTCTCGAGATCACCTGAAAAAGACCTTGCAGGGAATTTTAGAGAGCACCTGACGAGAAATTCAAGTAACACTGACTGGAAACCCACCCACGGCAGCTGCTCTCCCCAGCTGCATGCCATGTGGTGACCGCATTCAAACAGTTTTGACTCAATGAGGCTAAAAATAACCAGGAATGTAAAACCCTTCAGGAGTCAGGTCTCTAAATGAGCTAGCCCGAGAAATCCACAGGGGAAGGGGAAGGGGAGAGACAAGAGGTTTGTCTTTGGGCCACTGGATCAGTGGTCAGAGAGTTATCACCTGAGTGGCTGAAGTAACACTCCTAGACCCCGAGGATCTTGCCATTCCCCTTCCAGATCATTGGGTTGAACATTGTGGTACCCACTTCTCAGATGGTGAAAAACATATGGCTCCCCCCGCCATGCCGCCCCGAACCCTTTCAGACTGAGGCTTGCTAATCTCAGCTCTAGTCCAGGGGACTTCCTATGGAAAATGAAAGTAATGAAACACACAGATAAGTAACTTCCTCCTTATTCCCATCCTCCACCTCGGCCCCCGGTAGCGTAGAGAGAGCTTGTGCGGCTCTGCTAAGAAGCAACCCTTTTTGTTAGTTGTGAAACTGAGACTGGGACTTTCTCACCAGTGGAGGAAAGAGTAAGGTGACATCAGAAGGAAGCACGCTTCACCAGAGACAGAAGCAAAAGGATGCTTTTTTTTTATCGTGGGAAATTCAAAAAGATATAGATACTCATTTACACAAAGAAAACAGATATGCTTTTCCATGCAGAGAAACCACCCATAAATATTTTTTACTGCACTTTTCTGGTAAGAAAAAATGAAGTTGGCCCTGGTTGTATAAGCTCCGTGGTCTTCATAATAATAGTAACCCTTATGAAGCATTTATGCTCCAGGCACTGCTGAGAAAGTTCTTTGCCACAGATCACGATTTTTTAATCTTCACAAAAATCTACATACGGGGTGATACCACTATTCTCCCCACCTCATGATGGAGGAAACTGAGGGCTGGACAGGTTTAGAAGTTTGCCCCCAGGCACCCAGCTTGTCAGTGGAGTAGTTATTTGTTCCCATCGGACTCACTGAAGAACTGGTCCTCTGAATAGTTCAGTTCCCCAGCCTCTGAATAGTTCCATTCCGCCCCCCTCCCCAGGCCATGGGTTTCCTGTCAGATCAGTGGCGGCATTAGATTAGAAATAAAGTGCACAGTAAATGCAGTGCCCTTGAATCATCCTGAAATCATCCTCCCTGCATCCATGGGAAAATTGTCTTCCACGAAACCAGTCCAAAGGATGAGGACCGCTGCTTTAGTTCACTGCCTCTGGTTTTACTGTTTTGTCACAAAGACTAAATGGACCGATTTTTAGGATCTTCTCAATTTTCTGTGAAGACTTTTTCTGTTTTTCATTTGCATTTTGTTCTTTCTTTATGGGTGAGACTTGGTATTTCTGCCCTTTCCTTGCCTCTCTTAAAGTAGATGAATGGACGCCAAGTTGGAAACCTGAGGTCTGGGTGTCACTTTCACTTCCGCTGCCACCTACTAAGTGATCTCACCCAGTTCACGGCCTCTTTGGGCCTGGCTCCTTATCCGGAAAATGAAGCTGTAAGAGTCTAATGAAGGGCTATTCCTGTACTGAATACCCCCCATTGTCTTTCCTCTCACCCCTCCTGTCTGTCCATACCCTCATCTCTCTTCTTTCCTTCTCATCCTGGCCACTAGCAAGCCCTCAGGCCCTCTGTCTTCTGCAGCTTTAGTCCTCTGTCTGATAAACGGCGGGGATGCAGGGGACGTGGTGTGAGAGCACATCCTTGCCAAGAGGTCTGGGGACTCGGATCATAAGGGGATGGATGAGCAGGATGATGTAACTCAGTGGAAGGCACGGGTGGAGTTGGCCCTCCTCAAAAGTCTAGGATAAATCAGTCTTGGCTTTGACCTCTCCACCTCTGCTCTAGCTTTTCCGTGGTCTCCCATCATTGGTGCCCTCACTCTGCCCCTTGGCTTCATACCCCAGCGCCCTTTGTACCACTTTATCCCGTCCTCCTCCCGTCTCACCCCATCTTAGCATCACGTGGTACTTGTTCTGTATGCCATTCCTCAGGATTCTGCTTTTTAGCAAATGTCTCATCTTCCTAATACATTTACCCAGCATCCCTTCCAAACACTGTTATGCTCTAACTCGTCTTAAGAAGCATCTAAAAAATTAAGAAGGCCTTCAAGAGATTAGAGTGGTTTGGGGCAGAATTCCTTTATTCTGATCATCAATGAGGCACTACTTTTGGTCCAAAGGTTTTCTAGCCCTGAATCCAGTGCTTTCCACTCATGAATAGGAGACAACAACAGGCCTCCTGTGGTAAGATGGGAATTGGGATGGCAAGTGGGGGTTACCACATTATGAATATGTGAAATAGTTCAGGGAAACCGATTTATTTAATCCGGGTTGGCAGGTTAGAATTCGATGGACAAAGAAGCAATCACGAACCACGTCTCAGCCCATTAAGGTTCTCCCAAATCATTTTAAATTATTGGGCATTCATTTCACTAGTATCTGTATTTAATATTTAATACTCCTGGAAGCACCAGCTACTGAGCAAAGGAGCAACTTATAGGAGGCTGTGAAAATTCCTCTTCCTTTAACTTCCTCAGAGTTCTTTGCAGTTTGCTGATGATTGCGTGGGAACCTGTGGGCCTTTATCACACAGAGTCGGCCTCTAAAGGGAGACTGCTCTAACGTCCGCCAGCAGAGCACTCCTTTTAGACTGCAGAAACGGCGTGCACCGCCTGGGCCTTCGCATCCCTATTTTAGGTGTGTTTCTAAGGAGTAGGTTGGTTGTCATGGTTTGGAAGAACTTCTCCACCGTCAGGATGCAGTAACACTAGGGGGAGGCACGGCCCATCTGTCCCTAAGGGAGAGGTCTGGAGGAAATAAATAGACAGCCTTCTGGCTGGAATATTCTAGATGTCTCCCTGCTTAAGCAGCCCTCAAGTCAGAGCCCCTCTCAAGGCCCAGCTCTAGAATTCTCAGCTTCAAGAATCGAGGCTGGGTCTTTTTGGTCAGTCCTCTGAATGTCAGTAGGCCTTACTGAGCCAAGGGCAGAATTCCCCACTCTGTGTTCTCAGCGTCTTAGTCCTTCCATTCCCTGTTTATTCTCCACCTGCCTGGAAGATGAGCTTTGCCCCCATCTTTGATGATAGTCATCTCAGAATTCTGGGATGCAGGAATGATCGCAGTCTGCATTTATTA
The DNA here is from genome assembly GCA_006410635.1 of Cephalophus harveyi. Taxonomy (NCBI): domain Eukaryota; kingdom Metazoa; phylum Chordata; class Mammalia; order Artiodactyla; family Bovidae; genus Cephalophus; species Cephalophus harveyi. Next base: position 50,922 of record SJYT01072678.1, read on the forward strand.
TTTTTATTCACGATGTTTCTGTCCTGGCTGTGGCAAGATCTGGTTGAGAAGTCCCCTACCCTACCCTGGGATACCAGAGCGGCTTCTCAGATTATCACCAAGTACTGAGGACTCTTGGAATAGACACAGTGCCTGTCCAGATACATGGACCCAGGTCTGTGAGTCAGGAAGGGGCACTCTGTTCAGCTGGAGATGGCGGTGCCCTCTCGTTCCTGGGAATCGCAGAGTGGCTGGCAGCCAGCTCCTGCCAGCCCACACCAGCCTGTCACACGCCTATTATTAATCAGCATCCTTCTTTATTTTCTCACCAAGTGTCATGCTCCAGACTCAGGCAAGATGTGTCATACAGGGGAGACTTCACCTGGTGGATAAGAAGCCATGTATTCCTGCCCACACTTTGCTGAGTTTTCAATAACTTCCCAACCACACCCGTGGGTCTTTGTTTGCCTTCATGGGGGGGACTCGGGGGCACTGTGCTTCCCGGATGTTTCTGGGCCTGGTCCCTGTCACACACAGGAGGCTGGTTGTGGGAAGCCTTCTCTGCAGATGTCCCGTGTGCCAGTGGCCGGGGCATTGCCCTTGTCTGGGGTATGGCGAGTCCATGGTGGGCTCAGCAGTTGCCAAGGTGATTAAGGCCAATTTCTGCCCTCAGGTTACAGTTTCACGAGCTTTTCCCTGTTTGTGTTGAAATACAGTTTGAGAGAGAATACCATGGGGTGGAATTTCAAGTGCCAAAAAAAAAAGTACAGATTGATTTTCTTTTTCTGGAGCAGGAAAATTGTCCCGTGTGGCAGATTGCTGAAGGGTGGTTCCCGTGGGCCTGGGTCTTCAGGGTTTCCACTAATCCTATTTCACCCCTATCTTCACAGTAGCCCATCCTCCTCCCCTTCAACTATTTCTAGCTAATTCATAGCCCTGGTTTAAAAAATAAATAAGTGAAGGCAAGAAAGCAAGCAAGCCTGTTTGCCAGATACTCCATTTCTTGATGCTTTTTGTCCTAGGCCAGTCACACGCCCTTCTAACCCAAATCCTTATTCCCATTCCCTTTAGGCAACCCGGGGAGCTCACCAATATGCCAGCAGATGATCTAAGCCCCAGATCATCACCTTCTCTAGAAAAACAAACAAACAAAAACAGCCAGGAGGGAGGGCGGACGGGAGGGTGGGGGCACGGTAAATGATGCGTACAACTACAGCTAAAGGGCCCCCCCCCCCCGCGCCCCCGGCGGGGGGGCGGGGGGGTGTGCCCCCCCCCCCCCCCCTTTTCCCCCACGCTCTCCTCACCCGGCGGCGGCATAGACAGGCCCGGAACCGCCTGTTATTCCCGGGGACCTTAATGCCTCACTAGCCTTTTCGAAAGAGGACGAAGAGAACAGAAACTGTTGTTTTTCCCGCACCTGAATGGATGCCCTTCAGCTCGTGGTCTGTCTGTCTGGCCCGTGGCCCGCTGTGGTCACCCTGGCAGGAGAGGACCGGCCCCGGCCCCCCACCCCGCCGCTCCCCAGAGGGACTGAATCCGACCGTCATGGAAACGCACTCGCCTCACCCCCCTAGGCCTCAATAACTCCTGTCTAGGTGGGGTTTTGCTCCCCAGAGCAGGATTACCAGGGCTTCCCGAAGATGAACTCTTGGCTGGGGTTGGGGGTGCTGTTAGCATCTGCGTAAGCTGATAAGGAAGGGTGCGGAGGCAGAGCAAGGATGCCCAGCCCAGAACCCTTCTGTCATCCCTCTGATTGAGGCAACATAGCAGCTCGAATGGCACTGGCTGGAAATGTCAGACTGGCTCATGATGCAACTGATGCCCTCGTCTTCAAGGGAAGAAAAAAAGATTGGTGCCACGCTATTGGAGTGTCTGTAAGAAGGACACCCCGGGGTCTAACCAAATTTGCTTAAAAAAAAAAAAAGACACCACCTGTATCCAATAGATAGTTAGGTATTGGGTTTAACGGGATATTTTGGAATGACCTTTCCCATGTTCTGAAGGTCACATCTAACATGTAAATGATGAAACACTGATTAACAGCCGGAAACCTTGGGCCACTCTCACCAGGGTCGTGAGTCTGTGGCACTCCAGTACCATCTTGCTTCCATCACACGCCTTCACTATCATTCCCACATCTGAACTGAGATGAAAAGTGTGCCTTTCGAGTGGTTAAAGGCTGGGGTTTTGCCTTCAAGTCAGCCCTCAGTGATGTGTATGGATATGTACGTATCGGCTGCCTGCACACAGAACAATGCCTGCGTGATACACAGTAAGTGAACCTGTGAGTGCTACCAGGGAAGTCTTCCCTAATTCCCCCCAGAGTAGATGAGGCCAGAGTAGGGTCCCACCATGTGATTCCAAAGCATTCGGCACTTTTTACATTCAGAGCGCTTCCCAGGATTAGGGATAAACAGTGATGAGTAGGTAATTCTTGTTTATGTACGTCTCCACACCAGACTATAAGCTTGGTGAGGGATGGAACAGCACCTATCTTTCACGTACGTCCCTTATCTTCAGGGGCCAGCACACAGGCAGGATTTAGTACACATCTATTGAATAAAGAAAGAGATGAGAAGTGGACCAGAAAGAGGTGCTGTCAGTGATGGGGCCTGAGGCTGTCCAGAGGGTGAGCCCGGGGTACCGGAAGGGGTTCCATCTCCATCATCTCTTGTGAGCTTAGTGACCCTCCAGAGGCTCCATCTTCCCTGCACAAAGTACCTCTAGGAAGCTGTCCTAAATAATTCTTGTGTATCTGGGATATGTCTGAAACTCCTCATAATAAAAAGCTTGATGAATCAGTTAAATCGTAAGTGAGGGAAACTCTGTCATTTGCCAAGCCAGCCCTGAGCAGGTGGCTGAAGCCCTGACGCAAGGCAAGGCCAGGCCGCCCTTCTCCCAGTACTTCCCAGGGAAGATGAACTGAGGTTGGTGTTGGTGCTCTGAGGCAGGGGCGTGCAGGAAAACCACCCAGGGCCTTAAGACACCAACATCCAGGACTTCCCTGGTGGTCCAGCAGTTAAGAATCCATGTGCCAATGCAGAGGACGCAGGTTCAATCCCTGGCTCATGAAGATCCCACATGCCAGGGGGCAACTGAGTCTGTGCCCCACACCTACTGAAGTCCATGTGCCCTGGAGGCCATGCTCCGCAGCAAGAGAAGCCAGCACACAGCCCCTGCCCACCACAACTAGAGAACGCCCGTACGCAGCAATGAAGACCCTGCACGGCCAAAAATCAATAAAATTGAGAGAAAAACACCAACGTCCAGGGGCCCACAAGCAGACTAGCTGATCAGAGCCTCTTGGAGCAAGAACTGACCACTGCTTTTCAGATGCTCCTCTGACGATTCACGTGCTCAATCACGTGTGGCTCTGTGGGACCCCAGAAAGGCAGGCAAGAGGAGGCAGGAACATTTACACTCACCAAACCCAGAGATTCGATTTCAGCTGTCAAGCTGATGCTGGTACACTTTGGGCTGAACAAAGAGATGACTGACTTCAGCCCACTTCGGGTTGTTTCACCACTGTTCATAGAACCTCTCTTTGCCTTAAAAAGCCCACGGGTCCACTCCTTTGACAGTCATTTAAAAGAAATCTGTAACTGTCTAATCAGGGCATGAACCATTTTTCAGACTTGCCCAGGCAGCAGTGACCTAAATATTACTCAGGGTGTCTGACTTCCAGCCCCAGAGGAAGAGCGTATTTGGTTTGTTTTTACGCTGATGAAGTTGAGCCAGTAATTCAAGGTCCCCATCAGGGATGGCTGAATCACTGGATGCTATGAATTTGTTCTTTAGACCAAACACCGTGATGTTGACTTATTGTTACTCAGTTTTCAGTAGAATCACTTAATGCACTCACTCAGTCTAATTTGTGCCATTTTTTAATTGATAGGTGCTAAAATGAGCAGAATCTGGAGGGCTGGGTGGGAGGGGCCCTGCCCATTTATACCAGCCAGGTAGAAGGAGTAGATCTCTGGAAAATGTGACTAACCCATCACGAGCCAGCAGGCATAGCAGCAGATTGCTCCACTGCCTGTCCCAGGTAACTCGGCAGGCAGTAAATAAGGCCAGTGTTAGAAGCCATGAAAGCTGTCAACACACAACAGAAAGGAAATCTGCCTAAACTGCCCACGGGCGTATCCGAGGGAATTGACTTTCCACTAGTAGTGTGTCTGCCCCCAAGGTCAAGGCAAATTTGGCAAGGCGGCACATGGGGACACTTTGTCTTGAAATCTCTTGGGAGACCGGGATGGGCAGGGTTAGCCTTAAGGGTTAGTCTCGGGCACTTCAATCAAGTTAGTGATGGTGGAGAGAAATTCTTCAGGGTAGCAGGAAAAAAAGTACAAATGTGGTCTAAGCGAACCCACACTGGCTTTCCCAGCCAGCAAGCTCCAGCCCAGATCCAAACAATCCATTTCTGGGAACTTAAAAACCAAGAGAGCAGTTGAATGGTCTCGAGACCCAAACAGGGCTTTTGATGTGTCTCCCAGCAGCGGCAACACAGCGAGTGGTTTCTGTGATGTGGGATGCCCAGGCAAGCAGGCCTGGACCACCGCCACTGGCTCCCCTCTCATCATAGCGCCAGAAATAGATGCCACATCCCAGGGATGGGGACGTTGGGCTGCATGGGACGTTTCATCTGTTGGAATATTGTTCTGCACCACCCGACAAAATTACCGAGTTCTCAGTTCTGTAGCAGTGGCATTGAGTAAGAGTCTGAAAATTGATGCATTATGTTCTAGCTTAAAATAGCACATGCAGAAGAGGAAAAGCAGGGCTGTTAAGATGTGTGCAGAACATACTGATGGAAGGACCTGGGCTGCCTCTGTTATTACCAGCATGAAAGGGTCTGTTGGAGCACAGGGTGGGTCTTCCATGCAAAGCATTCAAGTGGTAAAGGCTTTGGAACCACAGCAAGTCTGGGTACATTTTTTTTTTTTTTTTAAGCTGGCATAACTGAGCGCAAACCCTTCTGTTCTCAAACAGGTGGTAGAAAGTGGGCAGTTTGTTTCTTTTCATCTCACTGTTCTGGGTTGGTTCATGAGGTAGTGGCTTCTGTTTTAACCCTGTTGAATTCCCCTTAGAACAGAATCCCCAGCTATGTGCTACCTAATCAGATATTCCGCACTGTGGATTACGGTTGCCTGGATGGGCTGTGAGGCTTAGTGAGAGTGAGGTGGAAAATGCATAAAAGGAACTGTGTCATCCGCCCCCAAGAAGAAAGTATCTTTTGTCAGCTGAGGAGGGATTTTAAAATACTTAAGAACAAGTGAAAAGGGGCTTCTGGAATTGATAAGCTTTTTCACCAATACGGCCCTAGGTAGGAAGTAGCATAGTTGATTCTTAAAGGGCCATCTGTGGTCCAGTGAAGAGGCCTTGAGGCCCAAGGACAAGGGTCCTTCCAGCCCCTGTATCAGTTGTTTAACCAACATTCTAAACATAAGACCCTCCAATATTAAAGCACTTGACTCAGGGACGTCCCTGGTGGTTCAGTGGCTGAGACTCTGCACTCACAATGCAGGGGGCCTGGGTTTGATCCCTAAGCAGGGAACTAGATCCCACATGCTGCAACTAAAGAGCCTGCATGCTGCAACCAAGACCTTGTGCAGCCCAATAATAAAAATAAATATCTTTTTTTATTTTTTTTTTTTTTTAAGCTGGCATAACTGAGCGCAAACCCTTCTGTTCTCAAACAGGTGGTAGAAAGTGGGCAGTTTGTTTCTTTTCATCTCACTGTTCTGGGTTGGTTCATGAGGTAGTGGCTTCTGTTTTAACCCTGTTGAATTCCCCTTAGAACAGAATCCCCAGCTATGTGCTACCTAATCAGATATTCCGCACTGTGGATTACGGTTGCCTGGATGGGCTGTGAGGCTTAGTGAGAGTGAGGTGGAAAATGCATAAAAGGAACTGTGTCATCCGCCCCCAAGAAGAAAGTATCTTTTGTCAGCTGAGGAGGGATTTTAAAATACTTAAGAACAAGTGAAAAGGGGCTTCTGGAATTGATAAGCTTTTTCACCAATACGGCCCTAGGTAGGAAGTAGCATAGTTGATTCTTAAAGGGCCATCTGTGGTCCAGTGAAGAGGCCTTGAGGCCCAAGGACAAGGGTCCTTCCAGCCCCTGTATCAGTTGTTTAACCAACATTCTAAACATAAGACCCTCCAATATTAAAGCACTTGACTCAGGGACGTCCCTGGTGGTTCAGTGGCTGAGACTCTGCACTCACAATGCAGGGGGCCTGGGTTTGATCCCTAAGCAGGGAACTAGATCCCACATGCTGCAACTAAAGAGCCTGCATGCTGCAACCAAGACCTTGTGCAGCCCAATAATAAAAATAAATATCTTTTTTTTAAAAATGGGACATCGCTGGTGGCCCAGTGGTTAAGAATCCACCTTTGGGTTCAATCCCTGGTCAGAGAAGTAAGATCCCACATGCTGCAGGGCAACTGAGCCCACTCACAACAATGAAAGACCCCACGTGCTGCAACTAGGACCTGATGCAGCCAAATAAATATAAATAATTTTTTAAAAACACTTGACTTCATAACACATCTTCAAAGGGCACTTACTCTGAGCCGCGCATCACCCTAGCCACTGTGTCAATGTATATTTTCTCCTTCGATTCTCACCAGAACCCTTTAGAAGAAAGCATTCCCACAGTTGATTATCCCAGTTCAGGAAGCCAAGCTTCAAAGGATATGTGATCGCCCAAAGCCATACAGCTGGATTCACACCCTAGACTGGCAGATTCCAAAGGCCTGTTCTCTCCACCGGGCCTATTGTCTCCTGTCTTGATTAAGCAACATTACTAGAAATACACGGAAGCTGGAAGTACCTGTCTCTTCCCTGCTGCTGTTGCCAGCTGGAATGTCAGACTTCTGGGGTGTTACAGCCCAAATTCCAAAGGACTGGTTAGCATCCACGAGAAATTACTTTTTCCAGGCTCAGCAAGTAGTCTGATATGCAAACCGCCCCTACATGGGGACTTGAACGTAACTGTTCAGTAAACTATAATGTGCCGATTGTCAGTGGACAGTGACCAGTTTCCGGCTTCCTATAGTCACCAGAATTCTAGAGAATGTGACCTTTTATTTGCAAAGCAAGAATTAGGCTTACTCCACCTTTATAATTTGCATCATTTCTCCTGGGAATGCTGCTTTTGAGGTTTGGGCATGTTCAGAAAGAAGACCACTGGATAAAGAGTAGGACTTCCCTGGTGATCCAGTGGCTAAGACTCTGTGCTCCCAGTGCAGGGGTCCCAACCCCTGCCGGGGAACTAGATCCCACAGGCCACAACTAAGAGTTCATGCGCTGCGACTAAAAGACCCCACGAGCCACAACTAAGACCCAGCACAGCCAAATAAATAAATCCTTTAAGTTAGACATGTTAAAGAGTATCAGGTGGGTGAGAATAACAGGCCGCCACACGTACTGTTTTAACACCAATTGTCAAAATTCGAGGCTTGTTTACTTAATAAAGCACAGCACCAGGATAATATTGTAAATACCTGTTTTATAATAGAATTTGCTTACAGAATAGGTCTGGGAAAACAGTTTTGATATATGATCACACGTTCCTTTAAGGGAGAGAGAGCAGTATGCAGCGAAACCCTTAGGATCATTTTCCAGAGGAAGCAAAACTCAACATTGTCCAAATTCAAACTCACTCTCTGACACCTGGGAACACAGAAGACACTCCCTGTTATCGTCTAGGTCTGGTCGGTCACCAAATTCTTGCTCTGAAGCATCTCGCAAACTTGCCCTGTTTCTGCCTGAACAACCACAGGCCTTTTTCCTACCTGATCTGCCTGCTTTACAATGCCCTCATCAAACGATTAATCCCCAAAATAAACAAACAGCTCATGCAGCTCAATGTAAAAAAACAAAACAAAACAATCAAAAAGTGGGCAGAAGACCTAAACAGACATTTTTCCAAAGAAGACAGACAAATGGCCAACAAACACAAGATACTCAACGTCACTTATCATTAGAGAAATACAAATCAAAACTGCAATGAGGTATCACCTTATACTGGTCAGAGTGGCAATCATCAAAAAATCTGGAAACAGTAAATAAATGTTGGAGAGGGTGTGGAGAAAAGGGAAACCTCTTGCACTGTTGGTGGGAATGTAAATTGATACAGCCACTGTGGAGAACAGTATGGAAGCCAAAAATAGAACTACCAAATGACCCAGCAACCCCACTCCTGGACGTACCCCCTTAAAAAACCATAATTCAAACAGACATGTGTACCCTAATGTTCATTGCAATACCATTTACAACAGCCAGGATATGGAAGCAACCTAAATATACATCAACAGATGAATGGATAAAGAAGATGAGGTATGTATAGTCTGTCCTCAACATCATTTGTTTCCTATCAGTTTCATGTATTCATTCTTTCATTAAATTTATCTACCTTATGCCAAACACTTAGACATGGCAATATGGAAGAGGGCCCTTTCCCATGGAGTGAACCTTTGGGAAGAGGGTGGGAGCCACAGGAAGGCGGTAGACAAGCCAAGAATCGAGTAGGTCCATTTCAGATAGCAGTAAGGGCACTGACAAAGCAGTCCCTCTCTTCTCCACTCGAGAATCCTTAAGGACGTCGCCACTGCCTCCAAAACTAAGCCTAACCTCCCTGCCTGTTATCTACCCCAGCCTCTCTCGCACCACAGTTACCAAAACCACAGTTGCGTGCTCAACTACAGCCCCACCCTTGCATTCCCCGTGTCCTCTGTCAATTTCACTTTTAGGCTGCGAGGCATCTCTCTTGCCCTCCTCCTGCTTCAGGGGGCAGCTGGTCGCCTCCTGTCTTTGGGTCTTGGAGATCTGGGCTGCGGAGGCCCAAGCAAGCTGCAGAGAAGGAGGACAATTAGAGCTGGAGGGATGTGGTCGGAGGGAGGAGACACACCAGCCAGACTGGGTGAGGCTGCTGGACTGAGGAGTGGGCGAGGGCTGCTGGACCTGTTTCCCTGGGCCTCAGCACCCCGCCCTGAGGCTCTGCCTCGCTCCACACAGATGGGGAGCAGCGTGAGGGAGAGAAATCAGGTCACATTCGGGACCAGGGTGCTGAGAGCCCAGTTTATTTCCATGATGCATCTACATAGCAAAGCCAGGATCCCCACAGCCCTCGGGGTGGCACCCAGGCCGAGAGCAGGCAGGCACTCTTCCCTGCCCCCATCCTGTGCTCCCCGAGCGCATCCTGCAGACCTCTAACAGTGCCGACGTCCACACTTGTATATAGCAGCCATCTGTGGACAAGTCAGCCTCCCTCCCCAGACTCTGAGCTTCTTGAGCATGGAGGCTGTTTTATTATTTATCTTGTATCCCAGAGCCTTAGACTCAGATATTGGATGTAGGGCATGTTTTGAGATAATGCTGAGGAATCCCTGAGCCCAAGGGAGATCATTCATCTTATACTTGCCTACTTTGATGACTCTATTTTTAGAATTTATGTCATATGTGTATGTGTGTGTGTGTGTTTGTAGCCACAAACCACCCGAGATGTCCAGTTTTCAGATGGAGAGACAGGGGTCCTGCGAGCTCCCCTGTGCAGTAAGCCACAGCCCCACACAAACAGAAGCTCAGGTGCTTCTTGACAATGGTGAACCAAATAGGCAGATATAGAACGATGTTCTCACAACCCACTATAGATCATCTGGACTTCCCTGGTGACCCTGTGGGGTAGAGAATCCACATGCCAATGCAGGACACACAGGTTCGATTCTTCATCCAGGAAGATCCCCCATCCCTCGGAACAACTCAGCCTGTGCGCCACAACTGCTGAGCCTGGGAGCCACAGATGTTGAGCCCATGGGCCGCAACTGCTGAAACCTGCGTGCCCTAGAGCCCGTGCCCCGCAGCGAGAGAAGCCACGGCAGTGAGCAGCCCACACGCTGCAACTGCAGAGTATCCCCTGCTCACAACTAGAGAAAAGCCCACGCAGCAACAAAGATCCAGCAGCACGCCATAAATAAATAAAATTGTTTTTTTTTTAAGTCATCTGTTCAAAGGAAGATGTGGCTCCTGGTTCGTGTTCAATCCAGTCTTATTTAGCACCTTCATTAATGATGCGAATAGAAGAGCAGCAGCGGTGTTCACAGACAGAGCTAACTTTGGAGGTGCTGTTAACAGAAGTGTCAGGATAGGAGAAGCACAAATTAAAGCAGAAAACAGCAAAGTTGCAAAAAAAAAAAAAAAAAAAATGCTTAACACTGCAAAGGGGAAAAAATCAGATATATTTTGATAAAGCCCCAAAGACTGTAGAGCAAATCACTGAGATGAGAAGGTGGAGGGAGGCCAAGAGAAAGTAGGATGGACACAGAGGCGCTACACTCAGGCTCCAGAGCAACGCCCTCTCGTCAGAAGTGATGGGGTGGCCCCAGCCCCTGGCCCATGACGCTGCTCTGTCCACAGCTGCTGTTCCATTTGTTTTGTGGTAGGGGTTTGGCTTGGTATTATTTTCTTGCTTCTGTTTTCTGTTCTTCTCTCATGTCTGAGGGAGCGGTGGGTATGGTTTTGTCCTTTTAGTTCAGTTTTGAAAGGTTTCATTATCCCCGGCAGAAAGCATCAATTTGGACATTTGGGCAGGGATGGAGGAATGCGGCCTGTTAAGAGTCCAGATTCCAAGAATACAAAGCAAAGTGGAGCATCCTCACCGCCTGGGTCCCTGATGTTGGTGGAAGGGAAGCAAATGCAGTCGCTGGCCATCTCAGGATGTGGCCCATCCAGGCCACATCCAGCAGTGCCTCGGTCTGCCCTGCCAGGGAAGGGCCTCCAGCACATAAAGAATAGGAACCTTCTGGCTGACAAAACCAGAAACCAGGAGCTTCCAGAGAACAACAGTCCTCTTTGGGGACTCCAGCTGGAAAATCAAGACAGCAGGGCGCCCCAGGCAACAGTTTTTAAAAGCACACAAATCCAGGCACCCGGAGAGCACCCATCCTTTGATGGCCTGCAGTCAACCGAGCCTGAAAACATCAGTGGAAAATGTCCAGGAACGGGACTTCCCTGGTGGTTCAGGAGCTAGGACTCCATGTACTCCCAATGCCGGAGGCCTGGGTTCGATTTCTGGTCAGGGAACTAGATCCCACATTGCCACAGCTAAGAGTTTGCACACCGCAAAGAATATTGAAGATCCCACTTGCTGCAACAAAGACCAGGCGCAGCCAGATGCATGGACAGACACATGGGTGTCCAGATGCATGGACAGATGCGTGTCCAGATGCATAGACAGATGCTTGTCCAGGAAGCAGAGGACAGGGGGTGTGACCGTGGGGGTCCTGGCTGTGGGTCAAGATGCCCAAACCTTAGCACCAGATTCGGTATGTTAAAGAATTCTGTGCAGCAGAAATAATGCCCTCATATGACAACTGAACAAATACCTCAGTGTGCAGACTAAGTGGAATAGGGCTGCAGTCACTCAAGAGACAGCCATAATCTTCCAGTGTGTGGAGCTCCTTGACTTTGCTAAGCTTCTATGCCCTCATCTGTGGCGTGGGCATAAATAATGGCAGTGCCTTGTAAGGTGTTGGTCAGGATTAAATGAGATGAAACGGGTAAAATGTTGAAGAGAGCACCTAGTGCACGGGAAGTTCCTTATAAGTGGATGGTTTTGATTGTCAAGCTCTCCCTTCCCCCTAAACCCCTCCTTAAAGCTACACAAGAGATGCTGCTAATTGTACCGGCCATAGCCAACCAACAGCTAAGTGATGCTGGGAAGTATCTGCTCACATTGCTCAGGAGATTACTGCAAAATGTGCATGGAGGGGTTCCCTGGTGGTCCAGTGGTTAAGAATCCTCCTGCCAGGGCAAAAGGGGACACCGGTTCCATCCCTGTTCTGCGAGGACCCCACGTGCCACGTGGCATCTGAGCCCGTGCACAACTACCTGCGTGCCCTAGGCCTGTGCTCAACAAGAGAAGCCCCCACAATGAGGACCCTGTGCATCGCACCCTCACTCGCCACAGACAGAGAAAGCCCGATGCGGCAAAGAAGACACAGCACAGCCAAAAACTAATTTTTAAAAAAGAAATGTGCATGGAGCCAGTGTCTGCTCATCTCCATTCAACCTCCAGAAACAGAAAAAAAAGATGACAACATGTTCATTGATGTCATTCCTGGAACTTCTCCAACCTTGCATGTATGTTTCCAAAATCCATCAGTCCAAATGTCTGTCATCCTACGAACATTTTTGTCTCCCTGAGAACGTCATCAGCAATGGTGAGGGAACACCCAGGATGTGAGAGTTTGGATTTACAAAGCAAAGTAATGATTCACTTTACAGAAGGGTTCTCTGGCTCTCGAAAAGCATCTCGGGAAAATGGTGAGCACCCCTGGGGCCTCTTCATATGCCTTAATCACACTCCACACCTCCATACCGCCTTGCCCAGAGCACAGTGCCAGGAGGGCAGGTGCGGCCCCAGAGCCCAGCCCTTGCTCACCCGTGGCTCCAACTCACTTCTCATCAACCCCGCTTTGAAGAGGCTTGACGTTGCCCTTGGGTCTTCTGGTTAGTGTCTGACATTGAAATGAGTCCCAGCTGCTTTCTTAATGATGTCTCTTTTAAAAATTCATTCTTTCTGTAGACAGTTATGGAACTCCTATTCTGTATCAGATAGCTGCCCTTCGGAGCTCTTGATCAGGGGATGAAAACTGCCCAAAAGCACTTAGGAAGTAGGGGGTTGAGCTAATGATGATATTCTAGTGACTGTTTTAGTAGCAGCGTGCACAGAGGTTAAGGCTTGGGCCCTGGCCCAGATGCCCAGGTTCACATCTGGCTCTGCTTTCTGATCATGGCAGGTAGGTAGATTCTTGGGGCCTCACGTCCTCTTCTGATGATGGAACTTACCTCGTCCTGTCATGAGGATCTCATGAGCTGCTATTTGTAAAGCATTTAGCAAAAGAGCATACAGTACTTACTATTGTTATTCTAGTTTCTATTTGATTTCTATTCGTATTATCGTCAGATAAGATAGTCTCAGTCAGATGTTAATTCTTAAGTATTTATTGAATTTCTTTTTAGAGTATGGTACCTATTCCAAGTATACTTTAAAATCATGTGTACTACTACTGTATGACCCAGCAATCCCCCTCCTGGGCATATACCCTGAGAAAACCATAATTCAGAAAGACACACAGGCAGGACTGCCCTGGTGACCCAGTGGCTAAGAATCTGAACTCACAATGCAGGGGGCCTAGGTGTGATCCGGGGTCAAGGACCTTGATCCCAAATGCCAAAACTAAGACCCAGCACAGTCAAATAAATAATGTTTTTAAAAGACGACATTTACCACAGTGTTCATTGCAGCACTATTTACAACAGCCAGGACATGAAAGCAACCTAAATACCCATCAACAGATGAATGGATAAAGAAGATGTTGTACATATATACAGTGGAATATTACTCAACCATAAAAAGGAACAAAATTGGGTCATTTGTAGAGACGTGGATGGACCCAGAGTCTGTCATATAGAGTGAAGTCAGTCAGAAAGAAAAACAAATATATTAACAAATACATGGGGCATCTAGAAAAATGGCTCCAATGAACCTATCTGCTGGGCAGGAATAGAGACGCAAATGTAGAGAACACACTTGTGGACACAGTGGGGAAAGGAGAGCATGGGATGACTTGAGAGATGAGCATTGACGTATATATACTGCTACTTCGTGTAAAACAGATAGCTATTGAGAAGCTGCTGTATAGCCCAGGGAGCCCAGCTCGGTGCTCTGTGATGACCTCGAGGGGAGGGATGTGGGATGTTTGGGGGAGTCCAAGAGGGAGGGGATATATGTATCCTATATAGCTGACTCACTTTGTCATACACCAGAAACCAACACAACGTTGCAAAGCAGTTATACTCCAATTGCAAAAAATGTGTACTCTCGAATTGTTGAATATAGTTGAGCACACAAAGCTTATTTGTTTGGTTCAAATCTATATATTAATTGGGTTCAAGTCTACGTTCTTTTAACATTGTCTGCAGATCTGTACATTTTGGGAGAAAGTATATTAACATCATTGACTATTTGCAGACACGACTGAAGCGACTTAGCAGCAGCATTGTATCTTTGCACATCTCAGCCGTCTCACACAAATGTATTCGCTTTCTTCTGGAGAGTATCTTCCTAGTGAACAGCTCCTTGAAAAAGGAGAGCATTATCTCACCAGTTCTTTCCCCAGCAGCAGCGCGGTCTGCCAGCTTTCTTGTGATTAACATTTGCCTTGCATATCTTGTTTCTTCCCTTAACTTGTCTTTGTCAGTAGGCTCGAGATGGGTCTCTTGCAAATAGACTTCTAGCCACATTTCTCAATTCAGTCCGGGAACTCCCTTTTAACACATTATTGACCAGGGCGGGCTGGGGTGGGGTGGGGGTGGTTTTTGCAGAAATTAACGTGTGTGGCCAGCAATTTATTATGCAAGTGAATATTGAAACACTGCAGTCAGTAACGTTCAGGTAACAAAAGACCAACCACCACATCCCTGGTGGTTCAGCGATAAAGAATCCGCCTGCCAGTGCAGGAGACGCGGGTTCCATCCCTGGGTCGGGAAGATCCCCTAGAGAAGGAAACGGCAACCCCATCCAGTATTCTTGCCTGGGAAATCCCATAGACAGAGGAGCCTGGCGGGCTACCGTCCACGGGATCACAAGAGAGTCAGACACGACTGAGCAACTAAACGACAAAAGACGTATTAATGTGTCTCTGAGGTTAACAGGGGTTCACATCCATGTTGGCTTATGTCTTCTCATCCCCGTGTTCCTTCTTCGCTCCTTTTGCTCGCCTTTCCTTCCTTCCATTAAGTGAGGCAGACTTTCTTGCCCCGCTTCCCTCTGCTTCTCTGGAACGTGCCCACTGCACTCTTACCTTCTCATTCGCCATCAGTTGCCTTTACTTTTGTGCTTGACTGTGGAGCCTGAAGTTCATCAGTCTCCTTACCCTCCTCCCAGATGAGACCAGGACCCCGGAACAGTTGCCTGGGACCACACCCCATCTCTCAGGTTGCTCTTCTTCAGGATGTTCCGCGCTGGTTTGAAACGCTCAGTCGCCTGCATCAGTGCTGTGATTACCGCTTACTGAGGCTGACCTGCGTGTTTCCCGGTGGGTCTGCTCCCAGCACCCTGCTTTTCCTCTGGATTCAGTGTCTTTCCTGACGAACGACAGGGTCCTTCTTTACCCGAGACCTGAGCTTGTCCAGCTCCCCGGGGCTCACCCTCGTTGTCTGAGAAAGCCTTTCTGTTGGCCTCGTGCTCAGGTGATGGGTCGGGGATAGAATTCCAGGTTGACAGATATTTTCCATAAACCCTTTGATGAGTCTGTGTTTTCATTTTTCCCTCCTAGTCGATGAGCAGGCCTATGATTCCTTTGCAAGCGGTGTCTCTTTTCACCCTGGGTGTTCAGGTTTGTCCTGCCTTTGGGAACCTGCAGTGGACCTGTTTTTCAAGAGGTCGAGAGAAGAAAGCTTGAGGTTTTCTTTTTTTTCTTTTTTACTGGAAAACCCTTTGTGTGTGTATCTTCTCACACCGTGGCTCTGTGCCTCTCTGCCACGCTGGGAGGCAGGCTCCTGCTGACCGGCAGCCTCACACTGACCTCAGCCCTGGGCCTGCATGTCCTTGGCTTGGCGTCTGCTGACATCCCATCCCGTCCTTCTTCCTGACCCTGGAGGGTCACCCTTCCTGCCCTGCAACCTCTACTTTGATTTTAAATATTCTTCCTGGGGAATCATGTTCTCGTTGAAGACATTTGTACACAGTGGGCAGAGCTTGTCAGCTCCAATCACACGGTTGGAAGCAGCACCATTGCCTGCTCGGGGCTTCGAGAGAACAGGGGGCACCCAGCTCAGTCTGGGGGTGGGCAGTGGGAGGCAGGCGGTTCTGGAAAGCACTGGGGAATGACTGAAGAGGTTTTAGCAGCAGAATGACAGCATCTTTTAGTGCCTTTAAATATTTCTCTGATGACAACGAGGAGGACATGTTTGAAGCGGAGTGCAGGGCAAACCGAAGACAGAAGACTGGGTTAGATGGCTGTGTTCATAAGTAGGAAAAGGGGGCTGGGGTTCTGGGCAGTAAGGGTGGCAGCGGAGAGAGACTGACAAAGTGAAATAAAAGAGAACTCAGTAATGACATGGGCGGAGGAGAGACCCAGGCTGAGCCGGGCTTCCTGGCCCTTGTGATGGATGGATGATGACACGTCTCCCTGCGACAGGCTCAACAGGAGAAGGGAAGCAGTTTGGGGAAGGGGCCAAGAGGATGAGCTCAGTGTTGGACACAGACAGGCTCAGCTGTCTGCGGCACATCCAGGGGATTTGTCTAGTCGGTGGCTGCACCTATGTGCTTGGGCCTCTGGCTGAGACAGGGGGCACTGATTGGGTAATTGTCATTGAAACCACAGTTATGGGTGACATCCTGGAGGAGAGGGAGGAGGTGTGCGTGCTCACTCACTCAGTCGTGTCCAACTCTCTGCAACCCTGTAGACTGTAGCCTGCCAGGCTTCTCTGCCCACGGGACTTTCCAGGCAAGAATACTGGAGTGGGTTGCCATTTCCTTCTCCAGGGGATCTTCCTGACCCAGGGATCGAACCCAGGTCTCCTGCATTGGCAGGCGGATTCTTTACCACTGAGCCACCAGGGAAGCGAGGCACTGGGGGAGAACGTATAGAATGAAAAGGACCAAAGATAAACATATCTAGGGAGCGAGGAGACAATTCTGCACGATTCCTGCCGTTTCTGGAGGCGTCTGTCTGACGTCATCCCCTCTGGCATCCCAGGCCTGCCACCCACGCTCAGGTGGCCCCTGTGCGTATCTCGGGCCATTCGCGCTTGCCCATCTTCAAGAATGAGCGCCTTAACAAGGACCTACCGTGCAGCCCAGGGAGTTCTGCTCAGTGTTACGTGGCCGCTTGACTGGGAGGGGAGTTTGAGGGAGAATGGAAACATGTATATGTATGACCGAGTTCCTTTGCTGTCAACCTAAAACTATCACAACAGTGTTAACTGGCTGCACTGGCGGGCTACAGTCCAAAGGGTCGCAAAGAGTCGGACATGACTGAGGGACCACGTGCACAAACATACAAGAGAAAAAGAAGAATGGGTGCCTTGAAGTCGGGGGCTGCATCCTCCCCTCTTCATGTTCACTTTCTCTGGACGGAGCCCAGCTCCTCGTGGGTGCTTGGTAAATCTCTACCAAGAGGAGGAGAGTGGGTGGGGGAGAGCCGGGTGATGGGACTGAGAGAGGAGAGCCCTGGGGGAGGGTGTCCCTGCCTGGAGGGGGACACAGGGGTTCTGCCCGCCAGACCCGGAGAGGCAAATGCAGGCTGCGTGGGGTCCTCAGGACATGCTGCCTGCCCAGAACCATCAGTGACTCAGTCCCAGTGGGGTCACAGGACTTCCCCGGTGGTCCAGTGGTTAAGAATCGGCCTTGCATTTCGGGGGACCAGGTTTCATCCCTGGTCAGGAAAATAAGATCCTGCAAGCCTCGGAGTAACTACAGAGTCCATGTGCTGCAACTGAGACCCAGTGTAGCCAAGTAAGTTTAAAAAAAAAAAAAAAACTTTTTAAAATGGTGTCACCCCCCACCCCTCACCAGCCACAAACCCAGAGAGGACCCAGCAGGCCAGGAGATGTGACACCCCCACTCAAGACTGCACGGGCGCTTGGCTTCTCAGATTTGCTCGAGGAGGGACCGTGGTCAAAGTGTCCGTTCGACCCTGACAAAAACAGAAGTAGCGTTTCCTACAGCAGGATTTTGAAAGAGCACCCCTCTGCGGTTTGACATGAGCAGAAAGACTCATGTCAGAGGACTTCCTTCTTGCAGGAAGCGAAACATGTAGTGACCAGCTGCAGACATGAGCGGGCCAGTGCCCTCCCTGGGAGCTGGAGACCCTGCACTGTGCCCCGGAGGCATCCAGGTGGAGGGCGGCCTGTCCTGGTGAATCTAAGGTGCACTGTGAAACACTACATGCCTCACCGCTGCAAAAAGCTTCTCTTTATGACCTGCCTGTGCTTGGTGCAAGGCAGGCTTCCTCCCACCACATCCTGTGACCAAACACAGAGATCATTGCGTTAGCCCCGAAGTCTGTGGAACTGCTGGCCACTCCCCCAGAGGATCCATACATCAGCCCACTGCACTTCCCCTCACTCGCATCCCAGTTCCCTTTCAAGTGCACGAGTTAGAGCTCCAGCAGGGAACCCCTCAGGAACAGAGGGCGGGGCTTCCCTGCTGGTCCAGTGGATAAGAACCCACCTGCCGATGCAGGGGACGTGGGTTTGATCCCTGGTCCAGGAAGATTTCACGTGCTGAGGGACAACTAAGACTTTGCACCACGACTACCAAAGCCCATGCTCTGCAAGAAGAGCGGCTGCCACGATGAAAAGCCCACACACCCTAGCTCGAGAGTAGCCCCCCACTCACAACTAGAGAAAGCCCTCCCACATCAACAAAGACCTAGCACAGACAAAATAAATAAATTTTAAAAAAGAGAGAAGGTGGCTCCAGTCCCTGGCTGCTGCGGGGCAGGGGTCTGGACAGCAGGGGACGAGTTCTGGGCTGGCTCAGCCCCTGGAGACGCTGGCGCTACCACGCTTAATGCAGGACTTTTCAGCGCATGGCTGCAAGGGATGCCCGTGGATCCTGTTTTGTGTTGACCCATGGATTTCTCTGATGAGCACAGGACTGGAGGAAACGGAAGCAAAGTAACTCGATCAAGGCCATTTGTCTGCAATGATGGCTTGGAACAGATGAAACGAGATGAAAGTACCCGAATTCCACAGTTTGCTGAGCCATTAAATCCGGTAACAGAAGACGGGGAGGAAAGCCCCTCCCCCTCACAGCCAGCAGCCTCCATCACAGCTGTCATCGGCAGCTATAAAATCTGCTCTCTTTTCTTTAAAAACTAAGGACGGTCCCCTGGTTCCATGAAGATTTCCAGTGTGGTGAAGCTCCAGCAGAAGATGTCACTTGACACCTGCAGAGAATCCACTCCCTTATCTGCCTTTTGGACCCTCCTGCGCTGGTCTGTCTTCAAGACAAGAAACCCCTCGCTGGCCTTAAAACCATATTGGTTTGAACTTAAAATGCTGAGAAAAAAACATGGTTTGAGGGCAAGTTCTTACATTTCCTTTAGATCAACCCACTTAAAAAAAAAAAATTGTGGTAAAATACCCCTTTACCATCAGTCACAATTAGTACATTCAGGGTTGTACACCCATCACCACTGACTAGGTTCCAGAATGTTTTCATCAAAGGAAACACCCCAACTCCTCTGTTTTCCGTCGCTATGAATTTGCTTATTCTGGACCTTTCATATGAGAGTGGAATTATATAACATGTAGCTTTTTCTGTCTAGCTTAACAAGGTTTATCCACGGTGTAGCAGGCATCGTTACTTCATTCTTTCTATGGCTAAATAATATTTCACTGGACCACATGTGTTTGTCCCTTCATCAGCTGATAGATGTTTGGGTTATTTTTACCTGTTAATTATTGAAGTATAGCTAATTGACAATGTTGTGTTAGTTTCAAGTGTACAGCAAAGTGATTCAGTTACATGTGTATATATTTTTCAGATTATTTTCCATCATAGTTTATTATAAGATATTGAATATAGTTCCCTGTGCTATATAGGAGGTCCTTGTTAACTTATGTATAGTAGTGTGTATATATTAATCTTCTAATTTATCTCTCTCCCTCCCCTCTGTCCCCTTTGGGAACCATAAGTTTGTTTTCTGTGTCTGTATGTCAATTTCTGTTTTGTACAGAAGATTTTAAACTTTGTACCAAGTTTTGGATTACATACATAAGTGATGTATTTGTCTTTCTCTGACTTACTTCACTTAATATGATAATCGCTACATCCATCCATATTGCTGCAAGTGGCATTATTTCATTTTTATGGCTGAGTAACATTCCATGGTATATATGTACCACATCTTATTTATTCACTCATCTGTCAATGGAAATTCAGTTTGCTTCCATGTGAACAGTGCTGCAGTGAACTGAGGTACATGTATGTTTTTTAATTATGGTGTTTTCCAGATATATGTCCAGGAGTGGGATGATGCTATAAAACTCCTAGAGGAAAACATAGGCAGAACACTCTTGGACCTAAATTGTAGCAGTATCTTTTAGAATCTGTCTCCTAATGGAAATAAAAACAAAAATAAACAAATGGGACCTAATTAAACCCCAAAGCTTTTGCTTTCAGGAAAACCAAAGGAAATCATAGAAAACCATAGGAAAACAAAAAGGAAAGACAGCCTATAGAAAGGGAGAAAATATCTGCAAAGAATGCTACTGAAAAGGGATTAATTTCAAAAAGATACAAACAGCTCATAGAGCTTAATATCAAAATAAACAACCCAATCAAAAATGGGCAGAAGACCTAAATAGACATTTCTTCAAAGAAGACATACAGATGGCCAAAAGGCACATGAAAAGATGTTCAATGTTGCTAATTTTTAGAGAAATGCAAATCAAAACTATAATGAGGTATCACTTCACACCAGTCAGAATAGCCATCTTCAAAAAATCTACAAATATTAAATGCTGGAAAAGGTGTGGACAAAAAGAAACCCTCCTACACTCTTGGTGGGACTGTAAACTGGTATAGCTGCTATAAAGGACAATAGAGGTTCCTTTAAGAACCAAAGAGTTACCCTATGACCCTAAAATCCCACTCCTAGGCATATGTTAGGAGTTTTATAGTATCTGGTGTTACATGTATGTCTTTAACTCATTTTGAGTTTATTTTCGTATATAAGTGTTGTGTTCTAATTTCATTCTTTTACTGTCCAGTTTTTCCAGCACCACTTATCGAAGAAACTGTCTCTTCTTCACTGTATTCTTACCTCCTTTGTCGTAGATTAATGGACCATAAGTGTGTGGGTCTGTTTCTGGGCTTTCTCTCCTGCTTCACTGATCTAGATGCGTGTTTTTATGCCAGTGCTGTGTTGTTTTGATTACTGTAGGTTTGTAGTGTAGTCTGAGGTCAAGGAAGGCGATTCCTCCAGCTCCAATCTTCTTTCTCAGGATCGTTTTGTTTTTTTTCAGGGGGGGTTGTGTTTCCATATGTATTTTCAAAAAAAAATTTTTTTGAGTGCTCAGTTGCTCAGTCGTGTCCAATTGTGCAACCGCATGGACTGTAGCCCACCAGGTTCCTCTGTCCATGGGACTTTCCAGGCAAGAATACTAGAGTGAGTTGCCATTCCCTCCTCCAAGGGATCTTCCCGGCCCAGGGACTGAACCCACATCTCCTGCACTGCAGGTGAATTCTTTACTGCTAAGCCACAGGGAAACCCAAATTTTAAAAATTCTTGTTCTAGTTCTGTGAAAAATGCCGTTTGTAATTTGACTGAGATTGCACTGAGTGTGTAGATTGCCTTGGGCAGTATGGTCATTCCTCTCTAATTGCTGTGGCTAGGACTTTCAAAACCATGTTGAATAAGTGTCCAGAGTGGACACTTGTTCCTGATCTTAGAGAGTATACTTTCAGCTTTTCACCACTGAGTATGATGTTGTGGGTTTACCATATATATGGCCTTTATTATATTGAAGTGTGTTCTCTGTGCCCACTATCTGAAGAGGTTTTTTTAATCATAAATGGATGAATTATATCCAAAGTTTATTCTGCATTACTGTAAATAATGCTGCTATAAACATTCCTGTACAAGTTTTTGTTTGAACACCTGTTTTCACTTCTTTGGGGTATATATCCAGAAGTGGAATTGCTGGGTCGTGTGGTAATTCTGTTTTCTTCCTCTACAAGTCAGACTCAGTCCACATTACCTTACTTTGTTGTCTGTTGATGGCAGTGTGGATGGCATCAGCCAGGGGTTGCTTAGCTGTCTAGCTCTTCAGACCAGAAAGCCGGTACTTCTTCCTGCCCTCAACAATGTAACTATTCAAGCCCCTCTCTTCTGCCCAAACCCCACAGCAGCCCTACAAGACAGGCAGGGACTCAGGGCATCTCCAACTGCAAGCAGGGCTGCAGTGCTTGGTCCAGAGGGTCCAAGGACCCCTCACCAAGACCACAGGCACAGCACCCTGGCTCCCGCAGGAATGAAGAGGTGCCCGAGTCACTGCCTCCAATGGACTCTGCTATTTTTATGCCCAAGCCTGGTCAAAAATAGCCATCTAAGCCAAGGTTTTAGCTGCAGCGGACGAGACATTAAGCAGCAGATACCTAATGCCCATGAGAGATAACAATGGGTCTCTTCCTGTGTCCATTTGCTGCTTCAACACCACCTCGAACAAGAAAGCTGCTAGGAAAGAGCCAAGTGGAAAGCCCCTACGAACACAGCCAGAGCTGCCCACTCAGCGCTGCAGCAAAGGCCAGCCTGGTGTTCCGGGCATCAGGCTGAGCGCACCACTGCCCACGGGTGCTCTTCCGATGGAGCAAAGGGTCTGAGAGATGGTGTCACCCGGGCCAGGCAGCGCCTGGAAAGCGCCTCCCTCTCCCCTGGGCCAGCCTCGGCCTGGCCTCCCATCCAGGTGGACCCTTGGCATCCCCTGTCCAACGCCAGGAGCTGCCGCCGCCCAGGGAGCCCAGCCTGACCACACCCAAGAGTGCCCTCGGGGGAATCGAAGGCAGTCCCGGCACACGGAGCCGGGCCAGCCCGTCCAGACCTCCCAGTACTGAGAAAGCCAGTGAGGCACAAGGCGCAGGGCGAGACCGTGCCGGCCGCCAGGTCTCCCAGCTCTTACGCGGGCGGCATCTGAAGTGCACTTGGTGCGTCTCAAGGCGCCGGAGGACGGGCACTGCTTCTACCTAGCAGGCGCACAGCCTCCCCGCCTGGCACCCCGGCTGGGCACCACGCACAAGCTGCCAGCCGTACAGGTAGAAGCACCGCTCACCCTCCGTGCCACATTGCCAACCACAGAGCCGCCCCACGCAGGGGCAGCACCCCCGAGCCCAGAGCCGCTGGCATCAGACTGGTTCTCACAGCTGGACCCACGACAGGCAGGGCCGAGCCAGGACTCACAGAAGGCATTTCTCTTGTCGGGGACCATGGGTGGGGAAGAGTCTCCATTTACCCTTGGACGCAGCACCCCTGGGGCTCTCTCTTGCCATCAGAGAAAGCTGATGATCACATCAGAGCCCTTGCCGCCACATCCCCCAGCTGACATCTGAAGCCCAGGCCCTGGTCCTTGGCCTCAGGCCCGAGGGTGGTGGCCGCGGCTCCGCTGCAGCTCCGTGCTCTGTCCTGCCCCATGTGTGGGTTCTCGGGAGCTGGGCCCTGGCTCGCCTATGACTTTGGTTTGGGCCTATAGCCAAGCGCCATCTCTCCCATCCTCACCGTCTCTGTGCCCAGCCCGGGGGGCACCTGTGTGGCCCGGGAGACTCCCCCAACCCCTGGCCGCCTGCTCACTGCCCGTCTTCTTGGTTCTTCCAGTGAGAAGCGCCACCTTCAAGTCAACGTCACCAACCCCGTCCAGTGCAGCCTGCACGGGAAGAAGTGCACGGTCTCCGTGGAGACACGGCTCAACCAGCCGCAGCCTGACTTCACCAAGAATCGCTCGGGCTTCATCCTCAGCGTGCCTGGCAACTGAGGCGCAGGGAGATGGGGGCTGCCCACCCAGCCGCCGCTAGACGCCCGCTCGCCAGGGTCCAGGCTGGGAGGGGCCCCCTGCCTCCCCTGCGGCTCCTCCCCGAGGTCCAGCCCGGCTTCTGCCTCTGATCTCTGTCTTCCTCTGTCCCGACTGTCCACGGCCCCCTCAACAAATCAAAGACCCTGTGTCCTGCCCAGCCTGCAGCACCCCCTCCAGAACAGCTCCCCTCTGGTCAGTGAGGGCCACCCCCATGCCAGGTCAAATCGGCCTGCCTGGCCCTGTGACTGGCGACTGGCCCTGCCGGGGAGGGCTAGGGGAGCCTGGATGTCATTTCCAACTAAAGCCAAGCCTCTGGAGTTGGGAGCGGCTGTGGGGAGGTAGCCCTGCCCTCTCTGGGCCCAGCTGCCCCCTCCTCCCCAAGGGGATGGCAACCCCACGCCCTGGTTCAGGGAGCTTCTCAGAGCTCCCCGTGGACCCCCTCTCCCCAGCAGCCCACCAAGACCACCAGGTGAGCAGGTTCACCTGGAGAGCCAGCCCCTCAGCCCAGGAGCCCCTGGCCAAAGGAACCACCTCACCCAATGGGCAGTCTGTCCCACTCGGAGCCAGCCCCCAGCCCCTTGACCCTCTGCCCAGAGAGCATGGCTCAGGGAATGCTCCAGGAATCGTCTTACTTAGCCATGCAGCCTAGACCATGGTTGTCTTACACTTATTTCTGCAGTTAGGAGCAGGGTTACCAACCAGATACCACGTCCGCTGTGCCACGCTGGTGTCAGGAACACTAATAAAATGGAATAAAAGGGGGGCACTAGGGGGTCTGGAAGTTTTCTCCCTCCAACACCTCTGCCTCACACTCACGTGGAGAACCAGGCCGGGGGCGGGAGGGTCGGGGCCCACAGGAACCTGCGATAGGAAAGAGAGCAGGGGTCCTGGCACTGCAGGCCAGGCCAGGATGCCCACCCAGGCCAGGAGAGCGGCCACCTGCCAGTCCCTGCCCTGCAGAGCGCACGTGTGCTCCAGACGCCCCGGGAGCATGCCACACTCCCTGGGCAGCCCCGGGCCTCCCAGCCTGGAACCTTCAAGAGAGTCAAGACTCGGGAACCCCGTGTGGTTAAGGGGGCACCGAGAGTGGGCCCACGCCCCAGGCGGAGCCAGGCAGAGTGTCTGAGAAGGACATCCTGGCTTTTCTTCACTGTTTCACCCCTGGGGCTCCCCGCCATGCCTCCCTCCACGCTCCTCCCCCATCACCACAGCCCCGCCCGGCACACCCAGGACCCGCTGCCGCCCCCAGGGCTCTGAGCACATGCACACCCCACACCATCCACAGCACAAGAGCCCTGCCTGCTGCCATCCTGGTCTCCGAAACCCAATCTCATCCTCCAAGCCTGGTCAGCTACCTGCACAGGGCCCCATTCAGCAACACCCACAGCTTTGCCAACTACCTTGACGCTATCGGTCCTCCTCAACTGGAACATCACCTCTCCTTTCCACTTATTGCCCCAAAGTTGTTGCTTTACTAGATACATGCAAACGTTATGTTTTAGACACACCAAAACAGAACATGCCAAACGAGTGCCTTTCAGAGACTGGAGAGGAGGAGGGTTCCGGAGTCCCACCTGCCGCCTTTGGGTGTGGCCTCTGGCCCTTGAGTGCAGCGCCTCCGGGCTGAGGGCCGGCGCACCAGTGCCGTCCACAAGCACTTTTTCATGATGTCCTGCAAGAAGTCCGTGTGTGTGGCCACTGAAGGAAAGAATTTCGGGTGTGATCACGGCGCCGAAGGCAAAGCAGGGGGGACACAGTGATTGTAATGCAATGAAGTGTTTTCTCGTGATTTAGTTAAATGTGGTTTTATGGTTTGGTGCGTATATTCCTATTTTCCATTAAATTAACTTTATTTCCAAAGCATATTTTGATTTATCATCAAGAGCAATAAAGCATTAAATCTTACTCTTAAAGGTATTCTGCTTATTGAGTTGAAAACTATCTAAAACGGTGAAATTTGGGCATATAGAAAGTCAATTGTTATCCTGGAGGCTGAAAAGAGCATCAAGCACAAGTAAGGTAAAAATGGAGGATAGTTGGCCGGGGGCTTTTGATGAAAAATATTAAATAGAAGACAGCTGTGGGGAGGAGGAGCCAGGAGGGGGCCAGGTGGTGGTGTTAACCACTATTTTGAGGCCTGCACACTGAAAGCCCATTGCTTTCACCTTTACTGAAATCAAAGCGCCCAAAAGCGCAAAGAATAAAGGCAAGGCCTGGAGGCCCAGGGCTGCAGCTCAAGGAGAGGCCTGAGTGCACCCTGGCTGGCTGGTCAGCCCCTCCTTGAGCCCTCTGTTTGGGATGGGTGAGCTGCCGGCAAGCAAGGCCCTGCAGGGAGATGGGGCAACCCAGCACCCCAGGGTGCTGCAGCCAGAGGATGCTCCTGACCCCCAGTCACTAGCTGGAGCACGCAACAACAGCTTCCGACTCAGAAGACAAAGAAGGCATCCCGATCAAAAGGCTGCCAGCTTCAAAGGCACAACCTGAACAGGTGCCCCCAAGGCCGAGGGCAGCTCCAGGCCGCCGGGCGCAGAGCCCAGGGAGGACTGAGGCCAAGACACCAGGTCTCCAAGGCCCAGGCTGGTGGCTAAGAGTGAGCACAAACCGGTGGCAATACAACCGGTAGGGGGCTCCAGCCTTGCCACAATTAGGGGCTGGGGAGGCAGTTTATCCTCCAAAAGAGGAAACCTGCACAGAGCTAGGCTGGCGGGGCTTAACCACACGGACCCAGCCCGCTCCTACTGGCCGGGGAACCTCGGGGCAGTGGCCTCAAGCAGAGCCCAGCCCAGCACACTTGGGGGCCCAGCCCTCGCCAGGCCATGCCTGGGCCTGACCCTCCCTGGTCGGAGGTCCTAGGCCTAGAGATACCAACTCCTGCCCTGGCCAGTTGACTTCACCTGGGCTTCTTTCTTAATCACCTTAACTGTGAACACAATTGTTAAGCCTTCTCCCCTAACCCTGCCCTCCTCCCCTCCCCCACACCGCAATCCAATTATGTTCTGAGCACAAGAATCCTTTATAAAAATATAAAAATCCTTTATAAAAAAGCAGCCCCCAGCCTGCTCTTGAAGGATGTGCCCACAAAAAACGGTCTGTGTAATGGATGGTCAGTGCATTTTATTTAATCAGCACAGTACAAAAATAAATAAAAATAAAGGGAGGGGAATTAAATTACAGCCAAACTGAGCTTCATGACCTTGTCAGATTATAAACCACACATACTTACAAACATGCTACGCATACATACAAAAATGAGACAAATATAAATTAATATTAACAATACCCACAGTTTGGTCAAAGAATAGCTACAGAAGAAATTGCACTAAAAAACCAACATACATCACACGTGTGTAATTAGCAGTTTCAAATATACAGCTAAGAATAGTTCCAAGTGGAAAAAAAATGGCACATTTCCTTTTCATTGCAAGTTTAACAACTGCTAGAACAAAACTAAGTTCTAATAACTGCATGGAAAGAATATATCAACCCTTCAGGTTTTACAAGAAAAAAGAGAAAAACCAAATCCTGAACTATTATTCCTGTGACTTGGTTCTGTGCACGGGTGTAATTTTCACAGCCATCTGTTCTAAGATTATTTTTCTTAAGACACAAAATGCTCCTGGTTTGCATGCACAATATCACTGTAAAAGCAACAATTAAAGAATAAAGGGTGGGGGGTTTTTTGTAGGTTAGTTTTTTCCTTTTTTAATTGTTCTAAAAGTAGTCTTCATAGCAGCATGTCAAATGGGTTCATTGCTTGCACACTCAAGTATATCAGATTCTTTACACAATACTGATGACCAGTGCAAGAGGAGACGACCTCGCCAGGCTTCATATGGATGGAACTATAGAGTTCTTTCTTTAGTCCCCAACCATTCCTGAAATTTGCACCGCCTCCATAAATTAAAAAAATAAATATGGAGAGAGAGAAGGAAACACACAACTGGAATCCCGCGGGCGCGCGTTCTCGCAGTTTCAGGCCCAGCAAGGCCCACGAAGAAGCAACTCCAGACCCCCGGTCCGGGCTCTTGACACTTGGCCCCCGAATGCCACCCCCCACACCCTCGTGTGCTGCCGGGGGCCCCGACGCCCCCACCGGCCGCCTACCTCGGGTCACACACGGCAGCAGGATCCGCACAGACAGGCCGTGTGACAACTCCCGCGGGGAAGAGGCTCTGCACGTGAGGTCCCCGCCGGCAGCCGCGGGCTCCTTCCAGCCTCGCAGCAGGTAAATCTGGCCGGCGGTCCCGGGAGCAGCTCCGCGTGCTGCTTGTGCCCCTGCTTGGGGCAGGCCCTCGCTCTCGTGAGCACCACGGGGCCGCAGGCTCGACGCCGGGCCTATTAAATTGGGACCTGTTTCACAGCTTTCTCTTTTTTATGTGAATTTCAGTAGTGCTTGTGCTGAAATGGCAGCCACCTGGAAGCTAATCCTCTGTAAAACGGCCCCCTGCCTCCCTCACCCCCAGCCTCCCCTTCCAGCCCCCCTTGGGGGGTTGAGACTGGAAGAGAGAATTCTCTGTGGGCCTTCACATCAGTCTTTGTTCCCCAAAGCCAGAGGGATCGCGGAAGGCTGGTTCCCTTCTCTGGGTCCTCTCCCAAGCCCCCAGCCACCGATCTGGGAGAATCAGAAAGAAAATTAAGTGACACATCATGGGTTTGTTTTTACAGCCACTGAGGTTGAAGGTGGAGACCCAAACCAGCAGCTGCAAATGATCAGCGGGAGAATCAGCAGGCAGTCAGGAGTTCAGCTCCCGGCTCATAATTGTCTCCAAGATCCAGCTGTCTCCCTGGGCCTTTCGGGACAAGGCTTTGTCTTCAGAAGAGACTCAACTGTTTGGAAACAGCTTTAAATCAACAGGGGGTGAGGGGAGGGGTGCATCATTACTACATCACCCTGATCCCTGCCCCCGCCCCAACCCCAAATGTCATGGGCACTTGCTCCGTCCCAGGTATGGCAGCCCCACCTGCCCGGGAGGCAGGCTGTTGACAATGGGCACCTGCAGCTGCCCTGGCCTTCGCCACAGGGTGACTAAGCGGCATGATTCAAATGAAAAATTCACCCAAGAAAGGAGTTGTCCCTGGCGTCACCCCACCCCTTGGGAGCCAGGACCCAAAATGAAAGAACTTAGTGAGTCAAACCAGCTCAGTAACCAACACTACCAACAGGGCTGGGGGGTGGAGGATGGAGGAGGGGAGGTTGGGGAGCGGGGGGGCGGTCCCATGTCTCCACGAAAGGAAAGCCCTTCTCCCTAAAAAAGAAAAAAGAGCAAACCAGGGTCGTGCATGGCCAAATTAGAGGACATGATCTTCGCACCAGGCCGGCTTCCCCTCGATTGAAGAGGCTGTCCCAGGGCCACGGGCGTTTGGCCTCCTAAGCCCGCGTGCGGTGCAGTCCAGGTGGCCAGCTCCAGGAGCCTCTGGGAGAACAGACGACCCAGAACAGGAGCCAGCAAAGGGCCTCCAACCAGAAACTCCAGTTCCTCCCTGGGCTGCCTGACTGTGGGCCGCCTTCCCTGCCTTGGTCCAGCAAGGGCGCAGGCAGCAGAGGTCAGTCAGTCCTTTCAATTTCCCAGAGTGAGAGGTCGGGGGCCAGGGTGGCTCTGAATACATCTTCTGAATGTTGCACAAGGTTCGGGAGTTCAGAAGCGCCCAGAGTTCTTGGCAGGGCGGAGGAAAACCCCAAGGAGGGGAGGTGGGAAGGGAGAGGCCCTTGGTGGCTTTGCTAGACACATACTGTACACAAAATCTGATTTAAGAATAAATTTTTAAAAATGAATTGAATCCTTGAGCCATGATGCAGGCTGGCGGGCTCACCGGTCCAGCCCGAGCAGGAGCCGCTTCTTGTCCTCCTGGCCGCTCTCGTTCTTCAGGTCGGAGAACACCTGCGTGAAGTAGTGGGGGTCGGCGTTGATCTGCAGCATCTTGGAGCTCATGAGGTTGATGACGGAGAGGCAGCGGTCCCAAAAGGCCTCCTTGCAGCTCTCCACCAGGAAGGGCTTGAGTGGGTAGGAGATCTCGTTGCCCATGTAGGAGTAGGAGAGGTACAGGCAGGTCAACAGGACCGCCTGGAGCTCGTGGTCGGAACCCACCTCGGAGGAGATGACATCCCGGCAGAGCATGTAGAGGAAGACCACGTTGGCCGGCGTGATGAAGCCCTGGTCCTGCCAGCCCTGCAGCAGCAGCGAGCGGTCCACGCTGCGCAGCCAGAGCACAGGGTCCGTGGGGGACAGGTGCTTCAGGCGGTAGCACCGGCGACAGAGGAACTCGCCCAGGCAGCGCAGCAGCTCGCTGGTGGACGCCTGGACGATGACCCGCTTGGGCGTCCCTGCGGAGCCGACGGCAGGGTGCGGGGCCTTCTTGACGGACGAGGAGACCCCGGTCTGCGAACCCGAGAGCTGGCTGGCAGGGGGGGCGGGCGGCTGGGCCGGCGGGGGCTGGGCGAACGTGGACAGGTTGGCGCACGACAGCGACTTCTTCAGGTTCTCATTGTTGAGGTGCGTGATGTTGTTCTGGTAGCTGCTGTTGGGCTGCACCTTCTTAGAGTTCTTCTTCTTGGCCGACACGGCCACGATCCTCTTCCACGGCAGCACGGAGATGATGGAGTGCCGCTTCAGGTTCTTGTCCTTGGCGTTCTTGCTGTTCTGCACGGCCGTGTAGTGGCCCACCGTGGCCGCGCCATCCTCAAACAGCGTGGCCTTCCGGTAGCTGGGGGACAGGGACAGCACCGTGCCCATGGTGTCGCTGCGCGCCGGGCGGGGACCCGCGCCCCTGCGCGCCCAGCCTGCCGGCTGGAGGGAAGAAGCTCACCGAGCCCGCGGCGGCCAGGGGGGAGGCGGGGGCGCTCCCGAGGTCGCGTGCCGCCCCTCCGGATCTGTGGGGGAAAAAACAAGATGGTTCTCAGCATCAGGCGGGGCTCGCGCCGCGCTCCTCCGCCGCGGCCGCGGCCCCAACGCCGCGCCCGGGGCCTTCCCCGGTTGACACGGCCCCGCCCGCGTCCCCGCGCCGCAACCCCGGCCTGTCCACTGCGGCACCGGCACCCGCTCCCGCCGCGGTCCGGATGGCAGCGCGGGGGCCCGGGCGCCGGCGGAGGCGGCCGGGGAACCCGCCTCGACACCGCGCGCGGCCGTGGCCCCGGTCTCGGTCTCCCGGGGGCAGCGGGCGGCCCGAGGGGCAGGCTTACCGAGCAGGTGGCTCCGGCGCTCCGCACCTTCCGCAATGCGCGCCGCGGCTCGGCGCCGCGGTCCCGGGGCTCGGCGGGGCTCGCGCGCGGCGGCGGCGGCGGCTCGGGAGCTTCTGTCCAAGGTTCTGCAGGCGCCGCGGCCCCGCCCCCTGCTCGGCCGCCTCCGCCGCCGCCGCCGCGCCCGCGCCCGCCCCGGCGCGCACCTCAGCGGCCTCTCTCGGGCGCGCGCGCGCGGCCCACCGCCACCAAAGAAGCCAGTGAAGGACCCAGCATAATTCAGCTCAGGAACTGCGATGAGGGCCAAGGTGCTATTGTCTGGGGCTGAAATAAGGTCAGGACTGAGTCTGGATCAGTAGAGAGCCCGAAATTTGGGCTGTAGCATAGGTCTGCATGAGGTGTGCAAGGCAGGACACACCCCGGTTCAATGCAGGGACCATATGAGGGCTCATGAGTGTCTCTTGGGGTCTGAAGAAGTGCAGGACCACCCTAGTTCAGTGAAGTGGCTCAGATGTAGGCTCGAGTGTAGTATTCAGGGCCTTGAGCAAAAGCTGGATCCAGCTTGGTTCCGTTGTTGTCTTGCACAAGGACAGGAACCGCCCTGATTCTGTGAAGGGACCTAGTGGTGGACATAGGAATATTCTTCAGAAGCTTGGGCAACAGATGTTTGCTGAGGCGTGTTTTTTGCAGGCTTGGAACAGTGCAAGTTCCAGCAAGATTCACTGCAAGGAACTAGTGGTGGGCTCAGGAATGTTTTTTGCTGTCTTGCTCAAAGGCTGACCCACTTTCTTCAGTGCAACGAGTGGAATGTGGGATCGAACATGTATCCTGGGGGATTGAACCATGGCGCAAACTCACCAGAATTCCGATGCGTGGAGATACTTGTTGGCTCAGGATTGCTTGCAAGTAGCTCGAATAATTCCGAGAACTAGGATGAGAGGCAGACAAAGGGCCAGCTATATTGGTTGGGGCCTAGAGTAAGTGCAGGACCCAGCATGCTTCATGGCAGGGATGGAGATGCGGGCTCAGGCATGTTCCTCAGGGGCATAGGCAAAGGAAGGAATACATCTGGTTCAGTGCAGGGACACTGAGGTGGGGTCAGGAGCATTTGCTGTGGGTTCACCAGGGGCAGGTCCCAAAANAATAAGAGCGAGAACTAGGATGAGAGGCAGACAAAGGGCAAGCTATATTGGTTGGGGCCTTGAGTAAGTGCAGGACCCAGCATGCTTCATGGCAGGGATGGAGATGCGGGCTCAGGCAAGTTCCTCAGGGGCATAGGCAAAGGAAGGAATACATCTGGTTCAGTGCAAGGACACTGAGGTGGGGTCAGGAGCATTTGCTGGGGGTGCACCAGGGGCAGGTCCCAAAATGTGGCATTGTCAGGCTCGAGATGTTGGCTCAGGCCTGTTGTCAGTGGTCACGTATGTAGGCAGGACTTAGCCTCGTTCAGTGCCTAAATGGACATTTGGGCTCAGGGTGGTCTGTTGGTGCTTGAACACAGGAAGACGCTAGCCTGATTGAGTGCAGGGACTGAAAAGTGTGTTCAAGAGTATTTGTCATCGTTTGGAAAAAGAGCAGAATCCAGCCTCGTCAGTGTAAGCACCGGAATGGCGCTCAGGAGTATCTCTCGGGGTTGAACAAGTGTAGGATTCAGCCTGGTTTGGCGCAGGAACCAAGAGGGAGGCTCAGGAGGGTCTTCAAGTGTCTTGCCCAAGATCTCGGCCCAGCCAGGTTCAGTGCAGGTACTTAGATGTCTATTCAGGAGTATTCACTGAGGCTTCAAGAGAGCCACAGCTTAGCCTCATTCAGTACTGGGACCGAGATGTGGGCTCAGGAGGAATTGTCATGGTATGAACAAGGACAGGTCTGAGCATGGTCAGTGTAATGATCGAAAAGTGGTCTCAGGAGCGTTTGTTGGGGTATTGTAGAAAGGCATCTCGAGCCTCTTTCAGTGCAGTGAATGAGAGGCAGGATCAGGACTGCTTCATGAGGGATTGACCAATGGCAGGGTACACCCTCGCTCAGAGGCAGGGGTGAAGTTGCAGGCTCAGGATTGTAGGCCGGTGGCCTGCACGTGGCCAGGACTAGCCTGAGAGTCAGAGAGAGGCTCAGCAGTGTTGGCTGAAAACTTGAACGAGTGCAGGACCCAACCTTTGTCAGTGCTGAGACGATGTTGTGGGCTCAGGTGTATTTGCTGGGGCTTGAATAAAGGCAGGGTCAAGCCTGCTTGAGTTCTGGGAGTGAGATATGGGCGCAGGAGTGTTGGTCGGGGCATGGAACCAGTTCAGGGCCAAGCATAATTCAGCTCAAGAACGGTGATATGGGCCCAGGAGCAATTGTCTTTGGCTGCAATGAGGTCAGGACCGAGTCTGGATCAGTAGAGGGACCGAAATGTGGGCTCCGGAATATCTTTGACGGGCTTGTGAAAGTACGGGACCCACCCGGGTTCAGCGCAGGAACAGTATGAGGGCTCATGAGTGTCTCTCGGGGTCTGAACAAGTGCAGGACCAACCTGGTTCAGTGAAGGGGCGCAGATATGGGCTCGGGTGTAGTATTCAGGGCCTTGAACAAAAGCTGGGTCCAGCTTGGTTCCGTTGTTGTCTTGAACAAGGGCAGCAACCAGCCCGATTGTGAGAAGTGGCCTAGTGCTGGGCTCAGGAATATTTTTTCGGGAGCTTGGAAAACAGATGGGCACTGAGCAGTGTTTGCCAGAGGCTTGAAGGAGTGCAAGATTCAGCATGGCTCACTGTAGGGGCCTAGTGGTGGGCTCAGGAGTGTTTTTCGGGGTCTTGCTCAAAGGCTGACCCACCTTCTTCAGTGCAGTAAGTGGGATGTGGTATCACAAGTGCTTCCTGGGTATTGAACGACGGTGGTACCCACCATAGTTCTGATGCTTGGAGCTACTTGTTGACTCAGGATTGCTTGAAAGTAGCTCGAATAAGGCCAGGAACTAGGATGAGAGTCAGATACAGGCCTAGTTATGTTGGTCGGGGCCTTGAATAAATGCAGGACCCAGCATGCTTCATGCCAGGCACGGAGATGTGGGCTCAGGCGTGTTCCTCAGGGGCATACGCAAAGGAAGGAATCCGTCTGGTTCAGTGCAGGGACCCTGAGGTGGGATCAGGAGCATTTGCAGGGAGTGCACCAGGGGCAGGTCCCAAAATACTTCAGTGCCAGGCTCGAGATGTTTGTTTAGGCGTGTTGTTAGGAGTCATGGACGTAGGCAGCACTTAGCCTCATTCAGTGCAGGAAAGGACATTTGGGCTCAGGGTTGTCTGTTGGTGCTTCAACATTGGAAGAAGCTTGCGTGGTTCAGTGCAGGGACAGAAAAGTGGGTTCAAGAATATTTGTCATGATTTTGAACAATGGCAGAATCCAGCCTCGTCAGTATAAACACTGAAAGGGGATCAGGAGTATATCTCAGTGTTGAACAAGTGCAGGACCCAGCCTGGATTGCTGCAGGGACTGAGAGGGTGGCTCAGGGGGCTCTTCAAAGGTCTTGCACAAACTCTCGGCCCAGACAGGTTCAGTGCAGGTACTTAGATATCGATTCAGGAGTATTCACTGAGGCTTCAAGATAGCCATAACTTCACTTGCTGCAGTAGGATGGGTCCACTGACCTTGGACTCATCCTAGGTCAGTGCAGAGATGATGTTGTGTGCTCAGGCTTGTTTGAATGGCTTGAATAAAGGCAGGGTCTCGCCTGTGTGACTTCTGGGAGTGAGATATGGGCTCAGGATGCTGGGCTGACCATGAAGCCAGTGCAGGTCCCTGCATAATTCAGCTCAGGAACTGTGATGAGGGCCAAGATGTGATTGTCTGCAGCTGCAATAAGGTCAGGACCGAGTCTGGATCAGTAGAGGGACCGAAATGTGGGCTCTGGAATAGGTTTAGATGAGTTGTGCAAGGTAGGACACACCCCGGTTCAGTGCAGGGACCGTATGTGGGCTCATGAGTGTCTCTTTGGGTCTGAAGAAGTGCAGAACCACCCTAGTTCAGTAAAGTGGTCCAGATGTGGGCTCGGGTGTAGTATTCAGTGCCTTGAACAAAAGCTGGATCCAGCTTGGTTCTGTTGTTATCTTGCACAAGGGCAGGAACCAGCCTGATTCTGTGAAGGAACCTAGTGGTGGACTCAGGAATATTCTTCGGAAGCTTGGACAACAGATGTGCGCTGAGGAGTGTTTGCCAGAGGCTTGGACCAGTGCAAGTTTTGGCAAGGTTCATTGCAGGGACCTAGTGGTGGGCTCAGGAGTGTTTTCTGCTGTCTTGCTCAAAGGATGACCCACTTCTACAGTGCAGCGAATGGAATCTGAGATCGAACGTGTTTCCTGGGGGATTGAACCATGGCGGAAACCCACCATAGTTCTGATGCGTGGAGCTGCTTGTTGGCTCAGGATNAACGAGTGCAAGATTTAGCATCGTTCACTGCAGGGACCTAGTGGTGGGCTAAGGAGTGTTTTTCGGGTCTTGCTCAAAGGCTGACCCACCTTCTTCAGTGCAGCAAGAGGGATGTGGTATCGCAAGTGCTTCCTGGGTGTTGAACGATGGCGGTACCCACCATAGTTCCAATGCATGGAGCTACTTGTTGGCTCAGGAATGCCCGAAAGTAGCTCGAATAAGGCCAGGAACTAGGATGAGAGTCAGACACAGGCCTAGCTATGCTGGTCGGGGTCTTGAATAAATGCAGGACCCAGGATGGTTCATGGCAATGGTGGAAATGCGGGCTCAGGAGTTATTCTTGGGGGCATACACAAATGAAGGAACCAGCCTGGTTCCTTGCGGGGACCTTGTGTTGGGCTCAGGAGCATTTGCAAGGAGTGCACCAGGGACAGGTCCCAAAATGCTTCAGTGCCAGGCTTGAGATGTTGGCTCAGGCGTGTTGTTAGGAGTCATGAACCTAGGCTGCACTTAGCCTCATTCAGTGCAGGAACTGACATTTGGGCTCAGTGTTGTCTGTCGGTTCTTCAACACGGGAAGAAGCTAGCCTGGTTCAGTGCAGGGACAGAGAAGTGGGTTCAAGAATATTTGTCATGATTTCAAACAATGGCAGAATCCAGCCTGGTCAGTGTAAACACCAAAAGGGGTCAGGAGTATATCTCGGGGTTACACACTCAGGCAGGACCCAGCCTGAGTTGGCGCAGGGACTGAGAGGGAGGCTCAGGGGGTCTTCAAAAGTCTTGCACAAGCCCTCGGCCCAGACAGGTTCAATGCAGGTACTTAGATATCCATTCAGGAGGTTTTGCTGAGGCTTCAACATAGCCAGACCTAAGCTTGGTTCAGTACAGGGACCGATATGTTGGTCAGAAGAAAGTTTCATCGATTGAACAAGGGCAGGACCGAGCATGGTCAGCGTAAGGATGAAAAGTTGGCTCAGGAGTATTTTTTGGGGTCTTGCAGAAAGGCACTTCGAGCCAAGTTCAGTCCACCAAGTGAGATGTGGGATCGGGATTGCTTCATGTAGGACCGTCTAATGGCAGGACACACCCTAGCTCAGAGGCCGAGAGCGAGTTACTGGCTCAGGATTATAGGTCGGTGGCTTGAATATGACAAGGACTAGCCCGAGAGTCAGAGAGAGGCTCAGTAGTGTTGGCTGCCACCATGAACGAGTGCACGACCCATTCTAGGTCAGTGCAGTGACGTCATTGTGTGCTCAGGCATGTTTGCTGGTGCTTGAATAAAGGCGGGGTCCAGCCTGCTTGAGTTTTTGTAGTGAGATATGAGCTGAGGAGTTTTGGTCGGAGCATGGAACCAGTGCAGGACTCAGCATGATTCAGCTCAGGAACTGTGATGTGGGCCCAGGAGCGATTGCCTTTGGCTGCAATAAGGTCAGGATCGAGTCTGGATCAGTAGAGGGACCGAAGTGTGGGCTCTGCAATATTTTTAGACAGCTTGTGCAAGTAGAGGCCCCACCCCAGTTCAGTGCAGGGACCGTATGTGGGTTCATGAGTGTCTCTTGGGGTCTGAACAAACCCAGGACCAGCCTGGTTCAGTGAAGTGGCCCAGATGTGGGCTCAGGTGTAGTATTCAGGGCCTTGAACAAAAGCTGGATCCAGCTTGATTCCGTTGTTGTCTCGCACAAGGGCAGGAACTAGCCTGATTTTGTGAAGGGACCTAATGCTGGGCTCAGGGATATTTTTCGGAAGCTTGGACAACAGATGTGCGCTGAGGAGTGCTTCCCAGAGGATTGAACAAGTGCAAGATTCAGCATGGTTCACTGCAGGGACCTAGTGGTGGGCTCAGGAGTGTTTTAGGGGTCTTGTTCAAAGGGTGACCCTCCTTCTTCAGTGTAGTAAGTGGGATGTGGGATAGCAAGTGTTTCACTGGATGTTGATCGATGGCAGTACCCACCATAGTTCTGATTCCTGAAGCTTTTTGTCAGTTCAGAATTGCCTGCCTGTAGCTTGAATAAGGCTGGGAAGTAGGATGAGAGTCAGATACAGGCCCAGCTATGTTGGTTGGGGCCTTGAATAAGTACTGGACCTAGCATGGTTCATGGCAGGAATGGAGATGAGGGCTCAGGAATCTTTCTCGGGGGTATACACAAAGGCAGGAACCCTCCTGGCTCAGGGCAGGGACCATGATGTGGGCTCATGAGCGTTTGCTGGGGGTGCACCAGGGACAAGTTCCAAAATGCTTCAGTGCCAGGCAAGAGATGTTGTCTCAGGCCTGTTATTAGGAGTCATGAATCTAGGCAGCACTTAGCCTCTTTCATGCAGGAATGAACATTTGGGCTCAGGGTTGTCTGTCGGTGCCTGAAAATGGGAAAAAGCTAGCCTGGCTCAGTGCAGGGACCGAGAAGTGGGTTCAAGAGTATTTGTCATGGTTTCCAACAGGGCGGAATCCAGTCTGGTCAGTGTAAGCACAGAAATGGGGCTCAGGAGTATTTCTCGAGATTGAACAAGTGCAGGACCCAGCCTGGTTGGGTGCAGGGACCGAGACATAGACTCAGGAAGGTCCTCAAGTGTCTTGCACCAGCTCTCGGTGCAGCCAGGTTCAGTGTAGGTACTTAGATGTTGATTCAGGAGTATTCCCTGAGGTTTCAAGAGAGCCAGAACTTAGCCTGGTTCAGTAGAGGGACAGAGATGTGGGCTCAGGAGAAATTGTCATGGTTTGAACAAGGGCGGGACTGAGCATGGTCAGTTTAAGGATCAAAAAGTGGGCTCAGCAGTGTTTGTTGGGGTCTTGCACAAAGGCACATCGAGCCTCGTTCAGTTCAGTGAGTGAGATGCGGGATCGGGAGTGCTTCATGGGAGACTGACCAATGGCAGGACACACCCTAGCTTAGAGGCAGGGAGCGAGTTGCAGGCTCATGATTGTAGGTAGTTGTCTTGAATGTGGCCAGGACTAGTCTGAGAGTGAGAGAGAGGCACAGTAGTGTTGGCTGGCACCTTTAAGGACTGCAAGAACCAACCCATGGCAGTGCAGAGACAACACTGTGGGCTCAGGTGTGTTTTCCAGGGCTTGAATAAAGGTAGAGACCAGCCTGCTTGAGTTCTAGGAGTGAGGTATGGGCTCAAAAGTGTTGGTCAGGGCATGGAACCAGTGCAAGACACAGCATAATTCAGCTCAGAAACTGCAATGTGGGCCAGGGAACGATTGTCTGGGGCTGCAATGTCAGGACCCAGTCTGGATCAGTAGAGGGACGGAAATGTGGGCTACAGAATATTTTTAGAGGGCTTGTGCAAGTACAGGACCCACCCTGGTTCAGTGCAGGGACCGTATGTGTGCTCATGAGTATATCTCGGGGTCTGAACAAGCCCAGGACCAGCCTGGTTCAGTGAATGGACCCAGATGTGGGCTTAGGTGTAGTTTTCAGGGGGCTTCAACAAGAGCTGGATCCAATTTGGTTCTGTTGTTGTCTTGCATAAGGGCAGGAACCAGCCTGATTCTGGGAAGGGACCTAGTGGTGGGCTGAAGAATATTTTTCGGAAGCTTGGGCAACAGATGTGCTCTGAGGAGTGTTTGCGGCGGGCTTGAACTAGTACAAGATTCAGCAAGGTTCACTGCAGTGACCTAGTGGTGGGCTCAGGAGTTTTTTTTTGGGGGGGTCTTGCGCAAAGGCTGACCCACCTTCTTCAGTGCAGCGAGTGCGATGTGGGATCGCAAGTGTTTCCTGGGGGATTGAATGATGGCGGAACCCACCACAGTTCTGATGTAGGATTCAGCAAGGTTCACTGCAGTGACCTAGTGGTGGGCTCAGGAGTTTTTTTTTGGGGGGGTCTTGCGCAAAGGCTGACCCACCTTCTTCAGTGCAGCGAGTGCGATGTGGGATCGCAAGTGTTTCCTGGGGGATTGAATGATGGCGGAACCCACCACAGTTCTGATGTAGGGAGCTACTTTTTGCCTCAGGATTGCTTGCTGGTCGATAGAATAAGACCAGGAACTAGTATGAGAGTCAGATACAGCCCAAGCTATGTGGGTCGGGCCCTTGAAATAGTGTAGGACCCAGCATGGTTCATGGCAGGGATGGAGAGGTGGGCTCAGGAGTGTTCCTCAGGGGCATACACAAAGGCAGAAAACCGCATGGTTCAGTGCAGGGACCCTGAGGTGGGTCAGGAGCATTTGCTATGGGTACCTCAGGGGCAGGTCCCAAAATACTTCATTGCCAGGCTCGAGATGTTTGATCACACCTGTTGTTAGTGGTCATACAGGAGTGTTCCTCAGGGGCATACACAAAGGCAGGAAACCGCATGGTTCAGTGCAGGGACCCTGAGGTGGGTCAGGAGCATTTGCTGTGGGTACCTCAGGGGCAGGTCCCAAAATACTTCATTGCCAGGCTCGAGATGTTTGATCACACCTGTTGTCAGTGGTCATGAATGTAGGCAGCACTTAGCCTCGTTCTGTGCCTGAACGAACATCTGGGCTCAGGGTTGTCTGTCGGTGCTTGAACATGGGAAGAAGCAAGCCAGGTTCAGTGCAGGGACCGAAAAGTGGGTTCAAGTGTATTTCTCACGGTTTGGAAAAAGGGCAGATCCAGCCTCATCAGTGAAAGCACTGAAATGGTGCTCAGGTGTATTTCTTGTGGTTGAACAAGTGCAGGACCCAGCCTGGTTTGGCTCAGGGACCAAGAGGGAGGCTCAAGAGGTTCTTCAAGTGTCTTGCCCAAGCTCTTGGCCCAGCCAGGTTCAGTACAGGTACTTAGATGTCTATTCAAGAGTATTCGCTGAGGCTCCAAGATAGCCAGACCTTAGCCTGGTTCAGTACAGGGACCGAGATGTGGGCTCAGGAGAAATTGTCATGGTTTCAACAAGGGCAGGACCGTACATGGTCAGTGTAAGGATCGAAAAGTGGGCTAAGGAGTGTTTGTTGGGGTCTTGCACAAAGGCACTTCAAGCCTAAGTGTCTTGCCCAAGCTCTTGGCCAAGCCAGGTTCAGTGCAGGTACTTAGATGTCTATTCAAGAGTATTCGCTGAGGCTCCAAGATAGCCAGACCTTATCCTGGTTCAGTACAGGGACCAAGATGTGGGCTCAGGAGAAATTGTCATGGTTTCAACAAGGGCAGGACTGTACATGGTCAGTGTAAGGATCAAAAAGTGGGCTAAGGAGTGTTTGTTGGGGTCTTGCACAAAGGCATTTCAAGCCTCGTTCCGTGCAGGGAGTGAGATGCAGGATCGGGACTGCTTCATGTGGGACAAAAGCAGGACATACCCTAGTTCAGTGGCAGGCAGCGAGTTGCAGGCTCAGGATTGTAGGTTGGTGGCTTGAATATGACCAGGACTAGCCTGACAATTGGAGAGAGGCTCAGCAGTGTGGGCTGGCACCTTGAACGAGTGCAGGACCCATCCTAGGTCAGTGCAGAGATGGCTATGTGGGCTCAGGCGTGTTTGCCGGGGCTTGAATAAAAGCACGGTCCAACCTGCTTGAAATCTGGGAGTGAGATATGGGCTCAAGAGTGTTGGTCGGGGCATCAACCAGTGCAGAACGCAGCATAATTCAGCTCAGGAACTGCGATCTTGGCCCAGGAGCGATTGTCAGGGGCTGCAATAAGGTCAGGACCCAGTCTGGATCAGTAGAGGAATTGAAATGTGGGTTCCGGAACATTTTTAGAGGGCTTTAGAAAAGGCAGAGGAACCAGAGATCAAATTGCCAACATCCGCTGGATCATGGAAAAAGCAAGAGAGTTCCAGAAAAACATCTACTTCTGCTTTATCAACTATGCCGAAGCCTTTGACTGTGTGGATCACAATAAACTGTGGAAAATTCTGAAAGAGATGGGAATACCAGACCACCTAACCTGCCTCTTGAGAAATCTGTGTGCAGGTCAGGAAGCAACAGTTAGGACTGGACATGGAACAACAGACTGGTTCCAAATAGGAAAAGGAGTCCGTCAAGGCTGTATATTGTCACCCTGCTTATTTAACTTNAGCACAGGACCAGCCTGGTTCAGAGAAGGGACCCAGATGTGGGCTCAGGTGTAGTTTTCAGGGGCTTGAACAAGAGCTGGATCCAGCTTGGTTCCGTTGGTATCTTTCACAAGAGCAGGAACCAGCCTGATTCTGGGAAGGGACCTAGTGGTGGGCTCAGGAATATTTTTCGGAAGCTTGGGCAACAGACGTGCTCTGAGGAGTGTTTGCGGGAGGCTCGAACTAGTACAAGATTCTGCATGGTTCACTGCAGGGACCTAGTGGTTGGCAAAGGAGTGTTTTTCGGGGTTTTTCTCAAAGGCTGACCCAGCTTCTTCAGTGCAGCGAGTGCGATGTGAGATCGCAAGTGTTTCCTGGGGGATTGAATGATGGCAGAACCCACCACAGTTCTGATGTATGGAGCTACTTTTTGCCTCAGGATTGCTTGCCAGTCGATAGAATAAGACCAGGAACTAGTATGAGAGTCAGATACAGGCCCAGCTATGTTGTTCGGGGCCTTGAAATAGTGTAGGACCCAGGATGGTTCATGGCAGGGATGGAGAGGTGGGCTCAGGTGTGTTTCTCGGGGGCATACACAAAGGCAGGAACCCGCCTGGTTCAGTGCAGGGTCCATGATGTGGGCACAGGAGCATTTGCTGGGGTGCACCAGGGGGAGGTCCCAAATTGCTTCAGTGCCAGGATCGAGATATTTGCTCAGGCCTGTTGTTAGGGGTCATGAACCTAGGCAGCACTTAGCTTCGTTCAGTGCCTGAACAGACATTTGGGC
Organism: Cephalophus harveyi; assembly: GCA_006410635.1. Classification (NCBI taxonomy): domain Eukaryota; kingdom Metazoa; phylum Chordata; class Mammalia; order Artiodactyla; family Bovidae; genus Cephalophus; species Cephalophus harveyi. The sequence goes on from SJYT01072678.1 coordinate 92,792, forward strand.
TCAGGGTTGTCTGTTGGTGATTGAACATGTGAAGAAGCTTGCCTGGTTCAGTGTTGGAACCAAGGAATGGGTTCAAGAGTATTTGTCAAGGTTTCAAACAAGGGCAGAATCCAGCTTGGTCAGTGTAAGCACTGAAATGTGGCTCAGGAGTATTTCTCGGGGTTGAACATGGGCAGAATCCAGTATGGTTTGGCACACGGACAGAGAGGGAGGCTCAGGAGGGTCTTCAAGTGTCTTGCACAAGCTCTTGGCCCAGCCAGGTTCAGTGCAGGTAGTTAGATGTTGATTAAGGAGTATTCACTGAGGGTTCTAGATAGCTAGAACTGAGCCTGGTTCAGTACAGGAACCGAGATGTGGGCTCAGGAGTAATTGTCATCTTTCAACAAGGGCAGGGCAGAGAACGGTCAGTGTAAGGATCAAAAAGTGGGCTCAGGTGCGTTTGTTGGGGTCTTACAGAAAGGCAAGTTGAGCCTTGTTCCATGTAGCAAGTGAGATGCAGGATCGGGACTGCTTCATTTGGGACTGACCAATGACAGGACAGACCCTAGCTCAGAGGTAGCGAGAGAGTTGTGGGCTCGAGATTGTAAGTCGGTGGCTTGAAAATGGCCAGGACTAGCCTGAGAGTCAGAGAGAGGCTCAGCAGTGTTGGCTGGCACCTTGAACGAGTGCAGGTCCTATCCTAGGTCAGTGGAGAGATGATGATGTAGTCTCAGTTGTGTTTGCAGGGACTTGAATAAAGGCAGAGTCCAGCCTGCTTGAATTCTGGGAGTGAGATATGGATGCAAGAGTGTTGATTGGGGCATGGAACCATTGCAGGACCCAGCATAATTCAGCTCAGGACCCAGGAGAGATTTGATCTGGGCCCAGGAGAGATTGTCTGGGGCTGCAACAAGGTCAGGGTCCAGTCAGGATCAGTAGAGGGACCAAAATGAGGTTTCTGGAATATTTTTAGAGTGCTTGTTTAAGTACAGAACCCACCCGGTTCAGTGCAGGTACAGTATGTGTGCTCATGAGTGTCTCACAAGGAGTGAACAAGTGCAGGACCAGCCTGGTTCAGTGAATGGACTACCCAGATGTGGGCCTGGGTATAGTTTTCAGGGGCTTGAACAAGAGCTGGATCCAGCTTGGTTCTGTTGTTGTCTAGCATAAGGTCAGGAACCAGCCTGATTCTGTGAAGGGACCTAGTGCTGGGCTCAGGAATATTTTTTGGAAGCTTGGACAACAGATGTGCGCTGAGGAGTGTTTGCCAGAGGCTTCAACCAGTGCAAGATTCAGCATGGTTCACTGCAGGGACCTAGTGGTGGGCTCAGGAGTCTTTATCGGGGTCTTACTCAAAGGCTGACCCACCTTCTTCAGTGCAGCGAGTGGGATGTGGGATCACAAGTATTTCCTGGGGGATTGAACAATGATGGTAGCCACCATAGTTCTGATGCATGGAACTACTTTTTGGCTCAGGATTGCTTGAAAGTAGCTCGAATAAGGCCAGGAACTAGGATGAGAGACAGATACAGGCCCAGTTATGTTAGTCGGGGCCTTGAATAAGTGCAGGAACCAGCATGGTTCATGGCAGGGATGGAGAGGTGGGCTCAGGAGTGTTTCTCGGGGACCTACACAAAGGCAGGAACCCGCCTGGTTCAGTGAAGGAACCATGATGTGGGCTAAGGAGCATTTGCTTGGCATGCACCAGGGGCAGGTCCCAAAATGCTTCAGTGCCAGGTTCAAGATATTGGCTTAGACCTGTTGTTATGGCTCATGAACCTAGGCAGCACTTAGCCTCGTTCAGTGCAGAAATGGACATTTGGGCTCAGGGTTGTCTGTCAGTGCTTGAACATGGGAAGCAGCTAACCAGGGTCAGTGCAGGACTGAGAAGTGGGTTCAAGAGTATTTGTCATGGTTTCAAACAAGGGCAGAATCCAGCCTGGTCAGTGTAAGCACTGAAATTGTGCTCAGGAATATTTCTCAGTGTTGAAGAAATTTAGGACCCAGGCTAGTTTGGTGCAGGAACTGAGAGGGAGGCTCAGGAGGATCTTCAAGTGTCTTACACAAGCTCTTGGCCCAGCCAGATTCAGTCCAGTTACTTAGATATTGATTCAGGAGTATTGCTGAGGCTTCAAGATAGCCAGAACTTAGCCTGGTACAGTACATGGACCGAGATGTGGGCTCAGAGGAACTGTCACGGTTTGAACAGGGGCAGGACCAAGCATGGTCAGTGTAAGGATTGAAAAGTGGGCTCAGTTTTTCTTGGGGACCTGCACTAAGGCACGTCGAGCCTCATTCAATGCAGCAAGTGAGATGCAGGATAGGGAGTGCTTCATGGGGGACTGATCAATGGCAAGACACACCCTAGCTCAGAGTCAGGGAGGGAATTGAGGGCTCAGGATTGTAGGTCAGAGGCTTGAAAATTGCCAGGACTAGACTAAGAGTCAGAGAGAGGCTCAGCAGTGTTGGCTGGCACCTTGAACGAGTGCAGGACCCATCCTAGGTCAGTGCAGAGATGACGTTGTGGGCTCAGGCATGTTTGCTGGGGCTTGAATAAAGGCAGGATCTGGCTTGCTTGAGTTCTTGGAGTGAGATATGGGCTCAAGAGTGTTGGTCATGGCATGGAAGCAGTGCATGATGCAGCATAATTCAGCTCAGGAACTGCAATCTGGGTCCAGGAGTGATTGTCTGGGGCTGCAATATGGTCAGGACACAGTCAGCATCAGTAGAGGTAGCGAAATGTGGGCTCTGGAATATTTTTAGAGGGCTTCTGCAAGTAGAGGACCAACCCCGGTTCAGTGCATTGACCATATGTGGGCTTGTCTGAACAAGTGCAAGACCAGCCTGGTTCAGTGAAGGGATTGAGATGTGGGCTTGGGTGTAGTTTTCAGGGGCTTGAACAAGAACTGGATACAGCATGGTTCCTTTGTTGTCTTTCACAAAGGCAGGAACCAGCCTGATTTTGTGAAGGGACGTAGTGGTGGGCTCAGGAATATTTTTCTGAAGCTTGTACAACAGATGTGCCCTGAAGAGTGTTTGCCGGTGGCTTGAACCAGTGCAAGATTCAGCATGGTTCACTGCAGGGACCTAGTGGTGCGCTCAGGAGTGTTTATTGAGTTCTTACACAAAGGCACGTCGAGCCTCGTTCAGTGCAGCAAGTGAGATGTGGGATCGGGAGTGCTTCATGGAGGACTTACCAATGGCAGGACACACCCTAGCTGAGAGGCAGGGAGAGAGTTGCGGGCGCAGTTTTGTAGGTCGGTGGTTTGAACATGGCCAGGACTAGCCTGCGAGTCAGAGAGAGGTCCAGCAGTGTTAGTTGGAACCTTGAACGCATGCAGAACCCATCCTAGGTCAATGCACAAATGACGTTGTGGGCTCAGGCATGTTTGCCGGGGCTTGAGTAAAGGCAGGGTTCAGCCTGCTTGAGTTCTGGGAGTAAGATATGGGCTCTAGAGTGTTGGTCAGGGCATGGAACCAGTGCAGGACCCAGCATATTTCAGATCGGGAACTGCGATGTGGCCCCAGAAGCCATTGTCTTGGGCTTCAATAATGTCAGGACACAGGCTGGATCAGTAGAGGGACCGAAATGTGGGCTCCAGTATATTTATAGAGGTCTTGTGCGAGTACAGGACGCACCCTGTTTCAGTGCATGGACCGTACGTGTGCTCATGAGTGTCTCTTGGGGAGTGAACAAGTGCAGGACCAGCCTGGCTGAGTGAATGGACAACCCAGATGTGGGCTGGGATGTAGTTTTCAGGGGCTTGAACAAGAGCTGGATCTAGCTTGGCTCTGTTGTTGTCTAGCACTAAGGCAGGAACCAGCCTGATTCTGTGAAGGGACCTAGTTGTGGGCTCAGGGATATTTTCTGGAAGCTTGGACAACAGTTGTGCGCTGAAGAGTGTTTGCCAGAGGCTTGAACCAGTGCAAGATTCAGCATGGTTCACTGTAGGGACCTAGTGGTGGGCTCAGGAGTGTTTTTCAGGGTCTTGCTCAAAGGTTGACCCACCTTCTTCAGTGCAGCAAGTGGGATGTGGGATTTCAAGTGTTTCCTAGGGGATTCAACGATGGCAGTAGTCACCATAGATCCGATGCATGGAGCTACTTGTTGGCTCAGGATTCCTTGCAGATAGCTCGAGTGACGACGGGAACTAGGATGAAAGTTAGATACAGGCCCAGCTATGTTGGTCGGGGCCTTGAATAAGTGCATGACCCAGCATGGTTCATGGCAGAGATGGAGATGTGGGCTCAGGAGTGTTTCTCTGGGGCGTACACAAAGGCAGGAACCCTCCTGGTCAGTGCAGGGACCATGATGTGGACTCAGGAGCATTTGCTGGGGGTGCACCAGGGGCAGGTCCAAAGTGCTTCAGTGACAGCTTCGAGATACTGGCTCAGGCCTGTTGTTTGGGGTCATGAACTTAGTCAGCAATTAGCCTCATTCAGTGCAGGAAAAGATATCTGGGCTCAGGGTTATCTGTAGGTGCTTGAACATTGGAAGAAGCTAGCCTGGTTCAGTGCAGGGACCGAAAAGTGGGTTCAAGAGTATTTGTCATGGTTTCGAACAAGGGCAGAATCCAGCCTGGTCAGTGTAAGCACCAAAATGGGGCTCAGGAGTATTTCTCAGGGTTGAATAAGTGCAGGACCCAGCCTGGTTGGCGCAGGGACCAAGTGGGAGGCTCAGGAGGGTCTTCAAGTGTCTTGCACAAGCTCTCGGCCCAGCCAGCTTCAGTGAAGGTACTTAGATTTGATGCACAATTATTCACTGAGACTTCAAGGTAGCCAGAACATAGCTTGGTTCAGTACAGGAACTGAGATGTGGGCTCAGGAGAAATTGTCATGGTTTGAATAAGGGCAGGACAGAGGTCTAGAATGAATATTAAAACATGCATTGACATCTGAAAGGAGGCCGTCTTCACAAATAGAGATAAATCCAGAAATCATCACACTGAGTGAAGGAGGGCCGATTCAAGACACATTCTGGGATGCAACAGAGAGGCGGAAGTCAAAAATCCACAGCAGTGAGCAGCCACACAAAGGTGACATGGACACCCAACCTGACAAGAAACTGATGGGTAGCAGGGTACCCTGGTGGATGGAAGGGATACATTCGGAGCTTGGCATTTGGTTCTTCCCACAGATACATATAAAATAGAGAATCCATGTAAACCTACTTCAGCAAGAGTGGTCGATGAAACAGTCTAATAACATGTAGGTGAAAACAAGCACAACTGAATACATCAACTAGTCTCAGTGCCAAGGAACAAGAATCTGGATACGGAAAAGAAATGTATTTTTGGCAATCAACTTAAATAAAATAGAAACTTTTACTTAAGATCCCAATGTGAGCAGTCACCAGGATTTGTGGCATCATCTGGATCCTTCTACTCGAGTGTACAAATTGGCCTGATGAATACTCTCAAGCGGTGCAGGCCATCCTAAAAGAGGACAGAAGAAATTAACCTTCCAGCGTGGAGGATTTTCTCTCCAACTGCAGCACGAAAACTATTGCTGATGGACTTGTGAGATTCACAAGGCTGCTGGACTCGACATGACACCTACTTCTGAGCACGTCAGGTGTCACACACCCAAAGTTAAATAAATAAGTAAACACACACATACAAAGCAAGACTGGAAAATGCTCAGGAAGAAACTATCAGCTGGTAAGTACAATTAAAGTGCTTTCAAAAAGCGAAAAGCCTATGAATACTCCTCCATAGGGTTTCTTATCAGAGATACAATATCCAAACAGCCACAAGACATCAACTCTGAGCAATGGAAAAGGCCATCATGGAAAATGGATCAGACTGGAAAGGATAGATTAACATTACTCAGTGGGATCCTTTTATAGTAGTGGGGGAATATCAGTGGGATGAGCCAGGATAAGAATCACTGTCCACATATCTTTATAGAAACAAATTAGAAAGTATGACAGGGCCTCTCCACTCCTATGAACCTTCAGAAATACACAGATTTTGAAAACCACACACCCCAGAGCATGCACTGAAGCAGGATTCCCAATGCCCAGAGATGAAATGAAAGAAAGTACATGGGAACGGAGAGATGAATGGATCGAGGAATGGGATACAGCTTCACAACGGAATATGACTCAGGCATTGAAACAAGGAAATACTGTCATTGTCAGAGGTACAGATAAGTATGGTGATAATCAGAGTCAGTGAAGAATGGGAAGATTAGAGACAGGTCATAGAATTTCCCTTTCAAATGGGAGCGACAGTATTGCTGGCAGTGAGTACTCTGACCAAGGTGAAATGGACACCCAGTGCTGGGAATTCCCTGATGCTTAGTGAAGGGGATGGGTGAGAGAAAATCTTACACTGGAAGGCTGGAATACATGGATAAATACTTGTCAAATACAAATACAAATACTTGTCAAATACATAATCCACAGGGACTGACGTAGCAAGAGTGATGTACTGCACATTTGCAGAGAGCAGGTCAGAGGAAATCAACATTGCTAAACACCTCTGTGTTTTGGTGTAAGGGAGCAAGAATCAGTACAGCCATAAAAAGGCAACTCTGTACATCAGCTTCGTCAAACACGAAATATGAACGACAGTACAACTGAGAAGGAAGGAGATGCAAGCTTTTGGGACTTGGGGGGTGTGGTGGGGTGGGGTAGGCAGCGGACTTCCTCTAGCTGGTGCTACTCTCATTTACAAGTGGAAATGCACATATTTCTGAAGATGCAGTTACCATAGTAACAAGAGGGGAATCTGAAGAAATGCTGCCACCTTGTGGCCGCTTTCTGGAGCACCAACCTTAAAAGGTGGCCTGTTGGACACTGGCTATTTACAACGCGGCCGGGGTCTAAATGACACCTACCTTTATAAAATGGCCAGGGGTCCCACACTAAAACAACAACCAGAACAAATCACATGATGAGGAAGGAATCCTCAACAGGTAACTACTTAGTCGATGCTTCAAAAGATGCCTCTGGAAATGTGCCTCATTTGCTCTCTTATCAGAGCACAAAAAGTTAAAATGCAACACAATATCACTACTGAGAAGCGAAACAGGTAACTACCCAAAACTCTACAGATAAGGAAAAGTAGAGTGATATTAGTAAAGGGGGCCCTTGTATGCCGCTGGTGGGAAGTAAGCAGTCAGAGCCTCTAAGAGCATGACTGTCAAAGGGCCTTGGAATTACACAATGAGACAGATGATGTCATATGGCGTTTCCACTCCCAGAATATTTGAGAAATCAACAGATCAAGGAAAACACACAGCCAAACTCTCACCTCCACAAACATGCACTTCAGGAGCATTTACAATGCCCAAGAGAGGAAAGGAGAGAATCATTGGATGCAGATAAAAGGAGAAAAAATGGGACATAGTGACACAACAAAATATTACTCAGACATTATGAACATGTGAAAAATGACACTTTCAGGGATACACAGAAATCTACAGAGAATCACAGAAAGTACAGAAGGGTGGATTAAAGACATATCAAAATATATACCTTCCAGAGTGGATTAAAAATTGTATTGGTTTGGTTTTTCCCACAGATACATATAAAATAGAGAATCCATGTAAACCTACTTCAGCAAGAGTGGTCGATGAAACACACTCTAATACCATGTAGGTGAAAACAAGCATAGCTGAATACATCAACTAATCTCAGTGCCAAGGAACAAGAATCTGGACACAGAAAAGAAATGCATCCTTGGCAATCAACTTAAATAGAATAGGAACTTTTAAAAATAAAATTCAAACGTGAGCAGTCACCAGTGTTGGTGGCATCTTCTGGATCCTTCTACTCCAATGTACAACTAGGCCTGACTAAAACTCCNTCTCAGTGCCAAGGAACAAGAATCTGGACACGGAAAAGAAATGCATCCTTGGCAATCAACTTAAATAGAATAGGAACTTTTAAAAATAAAATTCAAACGTGATCAGTCACCAGTGTTGGTGGCATCTTCTGGATCCTTCTACTCCATTGTACAACTAGGCCTGACTAAAACTCCCAGGCAGTGCAGGCCATCCTAAAAGAGGACAGAATAAAGAAACCTACCAGCATGGAGGATTTTCTCTGCAACTGCAGCACGAAAACTATTGCTGATGGACATGTGATATTCACAAGGCTGCTGGACTCGGCATGACACCTACCTTTGAACACGGCAAGTGTCACACACCCAAGATTAAATAAATAAGTAAACACACACATACAAAGCAAAACTGGAACACTCTTAGGAAGAAACTATCAGCAGGTAAATACAATTAAAGTGCTTTCAAAAGGCAAAAAGCCCATGAATATTCCTCAACAGGGCTTCTTATCAGAGATACAAAATCTAAACTGGGACGAGGCATCAACTCTGAGCTTTAGATAAGGCCACCATGGAAAACGGTTCAGACCAGAAAGGCTAGGTTAACATTAGTCAGGGAGTCCTTTTATAATAGTGTGGGCATATCAGTGGAAGGTACCCGGATAAGAATCACTGTCTATGTGCCTTTATAGGAAAAAAGAGACAGAAAGTTTGGCATGACCTCTCCGCTCCTAGGAAAATTCTGAAAAACACAGATTTTCAAAACTGCATGCAAGAGAGCATGTGCTGCAGCAGCATTCACAATACCCAGGGTTGAAAGTGAAGAAAGTACTCAGGGATGAATAGATGAATGTGATATAAAAGAATTTGATACTGATTCATGATGGAATATGACTCAGGCATTGAAACAAGGAAATAATGTCATTGTCAGAGGAACAGGTAAGTGTGGTGATAATCTGAGTCAATGGAGAAGGGAAGATTAGAGACAGGTCATAGAATTTACTTTAAATAGATGAATGTGATATAAAAGAATTTGATACTGATTCATGATGGAATATGACTCAGGCATTGAAACAAGGAAATAATGTCATTGTCAGAGGAACAGGTAAGTGTGGTGATAATCTGAGTCAATGGAGAAGGGAAGATTAGAGACAGGTCATAGAATTTACTTTTCAAACGGAACTGACAATATTGCTGGCAGTGAGTGCCCTAAGCAAGGCAAAACGGACACCCAGTGCTGGAAACTCCCTGATGCTTAGCAATGGGGATGGGTGAGATGAAGGCTTA
>SJYT01072682.1:8518-50602 GCA_006410635.1 Cephalophus harveyi
CCAGTACTTTGGCCACCTCATGCGAAGAGTTGACTCATTGGAAAAGACTCTGATGCTGGGAGGGATTGGGGGCAGGAGGAGAAGGGGACGACCGAGGATGAGATGGCTGGATGGCATCACTGACTCGATGGATGTGAGTCTGAGTGAACTCCGAGAGATGGTGATGGACAGGGAGGCCTGGCGTGCTGCGATTCATGGGGTCGCAAAGAGTCGGACACGACTGAGCGACTGAACTGAACTGATGGTACAGACTCCTTCCTGAGAACTGTGCCTAACTCTTTAGTTACAAGAGTTCATTATTTTCCCTATGTTTAAATCTGAGAAGATGTACCATGTATGAAAGCTCTCAAGAAACACTTAGTGCACTGAAGCAAATACTGAGAAGTTAGGAACATCATCATTTTTTGGAAGATGACATGAATGCTGCAGAAAAACCATGTTATATTTAGAATAAAAACAAAATTTTAACACTCTTGATCAAAGTCTTAGCATATTAACAACACTGAAGAGTTGAGACATCAAGGATTGTAGTGAATTGCAAAATAATACGAAGGAATAAGATTCCCTTCTAGCTAATTCAAAAATTACAATTTACATATGATAAAACTTCTCCATAAAGTGAGTATAAAGGGAGCATATCTCAACATAATAAAGGCCACAGATGATAAGTCCACAGCTAACATAGTCAATGGTGAGAACCTGAAAACATTTCCTCTAAGATCAGGAACAAGATAAGGATGCCCACTTTTATTCAACATAGTACTGGAAGTCTCAGACACAATAGGACAAGAAAAAGAAACAAAAGGAATCCAAATTGGAAAGGAAGAAGTAAAACTGTCACTGTTTGCAGATGCCATGAAAAATCCTAAAAACACCACCAGAAAACTACTAGAGTTTACCAATGAATTTGGTAAAGTTGTTGGATACAAAACTAATATATAGAACTCGATCAACAGATTTTTATACACTAACAATGAAATTAAGGAAACAATCCCATTTACCATTTCAGCAAAAAGAATACCATACCTAGTAATAAACCTACCTAAAGAGATAAATGATCTGTACTCAGAAAACTCTTTAAGACACAGATGAAAGAAACACAAATGGATAACACAAATGGATAACACAAATGGAAAGATACATCATGTTCTTAGATTGGAAGAACTGCTATATTGAACTGTTATTAAAATGACCACACTACCCAAGATAATTTGTAGAGTCAATACAATCCCTATCAAAACACCACTGGCATTTTTTTTAGAACTGGAACAAATAATTTTAGTATTTGTATGGGAACACCATAAAACTCATAGAAGACAACACATCACAATACCTTTTTAGATCTGTCTCCTAAAGCAAAGGAAACAAAAGCAAAAACGAACAAATGGGACCTAATTAAACTTTAAAGTATGTTTCTCACAGCAAAGGAAACTCCTGACACCAAAGGCAACTATTGAACGGCACAAAATATTTGCAAGTTATTTAATTTGCAAGACTGATTAGGGATTAATATCTAAAACATAAAAACAGCTCATATAATTTGATATAAAAATGAGCATAAGACTTGAACAGACATTTTCCCAAAGACCTACAGATGGCCAATACACACATGAAAAAATACTAAACATCACAAATAATTAAGGAAATGCAAATAAAAATCCCAATGAGATATCACCTCACACCTGTCAGAACGGCTATTATCAAAAAAGACTACAAATACAAATGTTGATAAGGATATGAAGAAAAGGGAACCTCGGTACACAGTTGGCACGAATGTAAACTGGTACAGACACTGTGGACAGTATGGAGGTTCCTCAAAAGACTAAAAATAGAATTATCTTATGACCCATTAATTCCACTCCTGGGTATATATCTGAAAAAAACAAAAAACTAATCAGAAAAGATACATGCACACCATACATTCATACCAGCATTCTTTACAATGGCCAAGATATGGAAGCAATCTAAGTGTCCATCAACAGATGAATGGTGGAAGAAGATGGGGTATATACACACAATAGACTACTCAGCCATTAAAAAGAATGAAATTTTGCCAGTGCAACAACATGGACAGACCTGGAAGGTATTACACTAAGTGAAATTAGTCAGAGAAAGACAAATATGTATGTTATCACTTAGGTGTGAGAAAAAAACCCAAACGAATGAATAAAACAAGACATAGATTCAGATATAGAGAAGAAACTAGAGGTTACAACCAGCAGGGAGAAAGAGGGAAGGAGTGAGATAGAGGTAGGAGATTAAAAAAAAAAAGTAGTACAAACTACTACATATAAAATAGTTAAGTAACAAGGCTCTTACTTCCTTGTTACTTCCCTGTTACTTATTTCCCTTGTTAGCTTCCTTGGTGGCTCAGATGGTAAAGGATCCACCTGTAATATGGGAGACCTGGGTTTGATCCCTGGGTTGGGAGGATCCCCTGAAAGAGGGCATCGCAGCCCATTCCAGTATTCTTGCCTGGAGAATACTCATGGACAGAGGAGCCTCAAAGGCTACAGTCCACAGGGTTGCAAAGAGCTGGACATGAGTGAGTGACTAAGCACAGCAAAACAAGGATAGCATAGGGAATATAGCCAGTATTTCATAATAATGTAAGGTGGAGCATAATGTACAAAAATTCTGAATCACAGTGCTGTACATCTGAAACTAATTTATTGTATATCAATCAACTATAACTCAATAAAAAAATTTTTTTAATTAAAACTTATAAACTCAAATTAGATAAACATCACATCTACTGAAGGCACAATTCAACAAATTCTTTCTGAAACCTTATCAGTAATGATCTAGGGTTGTGCTGTGTAATATGGTAGCAACTAGAAATGTGGCTACTGAACATTTTAAATACACCTAATCTTAATTGAGATGAACTGAAATTAGTGTAAAATATACACTGAATTTTGAACACTTATTGTAAGAATAAGAACACAATATATCCCATCAAATACTTTTTAATTTTGATTACTTACTGAAATATAATTGAGATTTACTGGATTAAACTAAATACATTGTGATCATTATTCCCCCCCTTTTGTTACTTTTTAATATATTCTAGTAGGAAATTATGTATGTGGCTTCATTACATGTTTATTGGACAGCCCTGATGTACAGTCTATTTTCAGTTACAAATTATATTTACTTTAAAAATATTCAACAAGACTAATGATAATACTCCAGTGCAAGTCCATTATACTCACCTTTTGAATTTTGTACTTTTTCATGTAAGGTATAAATTGAAACAAAAATCCAGGTAAACAGAACGAGAAATAAAGGACCTCATGAACTATGAGAGATCCCCACGTTGCAATCTGGAACTTTGTATAATTATTCAACATATAGTTCCAAGCATTTTTAAATGGTTCCTGCAGAGGATTCTCAGGCAAAAGTGAATCTACATATTCCACAGCCAAGGATGCTGAACTAAAGATGCTGATACTTTCATTTGTTGCCATTTTTCAAATCTTTGCAGACAGCCTTATTATTCTGTAAATATAAACAAATAAGTAAATAAGCAAGCTAAACAACAAAATTATGAGATAACAGTTTTAAAAATGCTTCTGATTAATTTTTAAATTGCTAAAGGAGTGCCAGTCTCTCAGGTCCTAAACCCATGATTAAAAACACCAGTCTACAGGATGTCATCACCACCTCCATTTGTAGATAGGATTTAAAAGCCACATGTTAACGTTCAAGAGCAGCATCTAAAAAATAGTGGATAAGAAATTTCAAGCCATCTTTAAGGAGACTTATCAGTGTGGTGTCCCAGGAAAAACTTGTAATTTCAAAGAGCAATAGCTGGGTTTAAAAGTATCACTTAAGAACTTATTTAGAAAAAGTCTGCCAAATATGACTACATAAATACTAAATATTTGTAATTGGGATAAAAAGACAACAATAAAGTCAAAGATCAAACAACAAACTGGAAAAAAATATTTCCAAGAATTATGACAAAGGGCTACAATCAGTGTTTTAGAAAAAGCCTAAAAACCCAATAGAAAAATGACAGACTACTCACAGAAAGTTCACAGAAAAATAAATACAAATACTAAGCAAATAAACAGCTCAGTTCGACTCAAATAGGAAATGCATCCTAAAACAAAAACTTACTTTCACAGACTGCCTAGCAGTAACACTATGGGGAAACCCGCACCACTGTACATTGTTGATGGGAGGATTAGTTTATTCTTTAAGAAAAAAGACACAGTATTTATTACAATTCAAAACGAATATACCTTTTGATCCAGCCATTTTCTCACTTAAGTACACAAAGATGAGCACACTAAGACTGAAGGAAGCATTGCTCACAATAGCCAAAACAAAGAAAAATACAGCAAGATGTTAGGGCCATCAACAAGAAATGAATTAAATAAATTCTATCAGGTCCTTCCAAAGACACTGCCACTGAGGATGAAGATCTACATATTCTACATAGAAAGACATCTAAGTGAAATAGCAAGTTGCAGAATGTATAGAAGAGCCTTACCTATGTTTTTGTGAAAAGGTTATGTCTTTTTTATCTATGCACTTTACACATATATACATAGGAGAAACACACAAACAGAAAATGCCTATGCATACATGGTAGGGAGGGGTTATGAAGAGGAGAAAAAATTTACTTTCCAATACCTCTTATAATTTTAATTTTTTCATGAGTATATTTTACTTATAAATAAGCTTAATAGGTCACCAAATCAAAAAACAGAGAAACTTATAAAGAATGTCACTTTCCTAAAAATGTTTACTGATGTCCCTCATTTATAAATTATGATGGGCCACTCTAAAAATAAATATATTAAACCTCAAAAGCATTCTTAATATTGTTTAAAATGCTCCTTTGTCTTCGTGCACCACCCCATAACCCAGTCAACTATGGCCAACCCTTCAATAACAGCTTTGAACTGTGCAGGCAGGTCCACTTAGACTTAGGTTTTTTTCAAAAAACAAACTGGAAAAACTTGGGGAGATTTGTGACAATCTGAAAACAACTCACAGATGAACTGCATAGCCTAGAAATAAAAAAAAATAAAGTTAGGTGTGTCTTGAATGCATAATATATGAAACTGTGAAAGTGTTAGTCTCTCAGTAGTGTTTGACTCTTTGTGACCCCATGGACTGTAGTGTGCCAGGCTCCTCTGTCCATGGAATTCTCTAAGCAAGAACCCTGGAGTGGGCAATCATTCCCTTCTCTAGGGGATCTTCCCAACCCAGGGATCAAACCTGGGTCTCCTCCATTGCAGGCAGATTCCAAATCTAATAATGTTGAATCAACACCACTTAATAGCTGTGCGACCTTGAACAAGTTCAGTAACTTCTCTAAGCCTCAGTTTTATTATTTGCAAAATATAAAGAATAATAACAATAACTAGATGACGGGAATCTTTTCATGATGTACATGTATATCAAATCACCACAATGTACATTTTGCTAACAGAACCTCAATAAAGTTGAAAAACTAAGGTAAAACAATATAGTTATTCTAAAGAGTCCAAGAAATGATACATGTGAAGTACTTATGTTGAGGTGACACATAAGCTAAAAGAAGCTAACTATTATTAAGCGCTTTATATACACCAGTAACTTCTAAGAGTGTCACATGCTCTCTCTATATTATAGACTTTACTCCTTACCATAGCTTCAAGGTAGGCACTTTATTTTCATTTTACAGATAAAAACTGAGGTTTAGAAAGATTAAGTAATTTTCCCAAATTACAAAAACACTAAGTGAGGGAGTCTGTGCTTTCATCCATTATATCATACTGTGATCCTAAATAATAAAGCACACAATAAATAGTATAGTAAGAGGGGAATAATTCTCAGAGTTCACCCAAGCCTCCTGAAAGAGTATTCCATATAGGCTGTCTTCATTTTCAGATTTCACATCCACTCTCTAGCAATTAAAATCAGTTTTGTATTCTAATCAATGCACTAAATTTATTCTTACTAAACAAAATCACTAAGTTTCCCAGCTGCCAGATCCAACAAAAATATTTTGGAGTTTATTTTATCTGGCCCTTATGGAAAATTTGATACTTCTCACCTTGATATACCTGCCTTTCTCGCTTCTTGGGATTCACATGTATTCACTCTGATTTAACATGTGGTACTATTTGTAGCTACTGTGCTTCCTGCTGCTCTCACCCTTGATAAATAAATATGATTTATTCAAATCACAAAATAAATATGATTTATTCAAATAATAAAATCTAGGGAGGAATACAAAGAAGTAACAAGACTGTCACAACATCTGTGATAAGAACAATAAAAGGTTGGAAATATAAAACAGAGAGGCCCAGGGAACAGATACTAGAGAAAGAAGCATGTAAACTCAAACCTGGAGTGTGGAGGGAAGGCAGTTAAATCTAATTTAACTAGATTAAAAGAGGGTAAAGTAGGCGGGATGGGGTCGATGGGTGGTTTTGAGCAGAAGAAATATCAGTTCTAGAAACTCAACCAGGAAATAAGGATACAGCACTTTCCCATTTAGTATATCTGTGGTACAGCTTCTGAGAAAGAAAGGCTCAAGAATTGAGGCTGAACAGTTTCCCAGAGATGCTTGATTTACTCCTTCCAACTATTCTAGATTGTCAGGAGTGATCATATCTGTTCCCTGTTGTGAGAATATGCTGATATCCTCTCTCTCTCTCTAAAACCCCAGGTTCTGATTATCCAAAAGTATACTGAAAGTGAAGTCGCTCAGTCGTGTCCGACTCTTTGCGACTCCATGGAGTGGGTTGCCATTTCCTTCTCCAGGGCATCTTCCCGACCCAGGGATCCGACCCAGGGATCGAACTCAGGTCTCCTGCATTGCAGGCAGACGTTTTAACCTCTGAGCCACCAGGGACTGGCCATCTCCAATTTAGGCAGTTTGGAGGCATGGCAATGTCAACATGTCCCAAAATTAGGCCACTACTCCTTGCAACCCTTCCCACATACTCCCTCCCTCCCTACTTTAACTTGGTGAACTGATGCCACTATCTACTTAGCCATCTAGGACAGAATATTCCAGATCTCTATCTCTGCTGCCTGGATTAAGTCTTCAAACACTTCCCAATTTAGAAACAACTGGTTTAATTAACATTCAGGAGTTTACTCTCTAGACTTAACGGAGGGAAACGGATACACTACTGCCAACTGAACAAAAGCAAAAATATACCCATTTCCTTCTCCAGGAGATCTTCCCAACCCAGGGATCAAACTCGGGTCTCCCGCGTTGCGGGCAGACACTTTACCATCTGAGCCACCAGGGAAGTTTCCTCATTTAAGGAAGAGAGGAGAGGGGAAATAACGAGTGAATTTTCTTTTTTTCATCCTTGCACAATTGGATTGGCTTGAGGTCTGCTACAGACTCAGAAAAAAAGAAACGTAGTTGTCTGTGGATCTCCCCCTACCTTGAAGCTTTGAAGTTTTCCTGTCACTGAGACCTGCCAGCAGTGCCTGGCTTTTGCCCGGCCCGGACACCGGGCACCTCCAAGTGTGCCCTTCTTAAATCCTCCCTCTAAAACACGACGCCAGCATTCATGCAAATAGCAGACAGGATTCGGCCCTTCTGCAGACCCTTACAATTTCAGGGAGCGCCTCCCCACAGATGAAACACCTGGGCCTCTGCTCTCCTTTACTCTCAGCTTTTCGCATCCACACTCTGTACTGATACACCAAGGCCTCTGACTGTCCTCCGCTTCGGGCCTCTCTGGCCACGAAACAGCATCTCTTGCCGGTATAGCCCTCTGCCCAATTGCTATTCATCCTTTAGAACCCTTCCAGTACGCTCTTCCCACCCGCGCGCCCCGCCGCGCATACAAACAGATCTTGCTTCTTCCTTTTGTAGAACTCTGGTCACTCTGTCACTCTGTGCTGTGACCACTACCTGGTTCCGACATTAAGAGATTTCACTCGTTTTCACCCATACCTGCCGCCAGGCCGTCCGTCCCGGCTTCTGTACGCGGAAGCCAACCGAGGCACCTCCACCCCAGTGCCTCACCTTGCGCACCAACCAGTCTGCAGACGCCGTCTCCAGAGCTGCGATAGGCGCTACCACTCGAGAGTCGACGGGCTCCTCCGCCGTTATTGGCTTGCATGGGCTCCGCCCCGCCTTCTGAGAGCCGTGATTGGCCTACGCAGCTGCCGGCATCGTGTGACTCGAGCGAACGCGGCACTGGAAGCGCGGCCATTGGCTGCTCAGATGGAGTGAGGATCGTGAGAGCTAGGCGTCCGGCCAGTAGCTGGTCCGCCAGCCGGGCTAGGCTGACGTGAGGCCTTGAGACGTCGCCTAGCAACCTCAGCCCCGCCCAGCACCCTCGGCCCCTTCCAAGAGCATGCGCACTCGGGGAGTTTGCAGGCGCGCCGGCCCTGAAATCTTTACTATACGCTGTATTCAGCGGCGCTCCTTTAACTCTGTTGCGCCTAAAGTTTAGACCTCTTTCTCGTCCCAACCCCAGCGTCCTTTGATAACCCCTGTATGTACGTGGGAAATGGGGAACTCCAAATGCAGCGCGATTCCTGTTTGAGGACGGGAAGCCAAGAGTCGGAGATTTAGAAGAGACAACGCGCAGCAGTTGGTTTTGCTGCCAAGGTCGGCCGCCTCCCGCCCCTACGGGGATGCAGAGGTGTGCAAGGATAGGGGTAATCCACGAAATTAAGCTTTCGCTTAAGAGAGCCTTTTAAAATTTGCACAAGGGCACCACTAGCTCTCGTTGAAGGCACTTTCTATGCAGGATTGTGCAAACGGGACGCTGTCGCTTCTCATGGCTGTAATCAGACTGACTCTCTTGCCTAACAGGCCAGGTGCCATCTGCTTTAGGAAATCCCTCAACCCATTCATCTAACTATCCCATGTATTTGACACCTACGTTCTTTGTAAAGTATCATGACAGAAAAGTCATATCAAATGGATAGAAATGGGATCTGTCCCTTGAGTGCTCAAAGCTCTGTCTTCAGGAGGCCTGTGGTATCCTGGGGTAGATGCTGTGTTGCACAGCCTAGGTCTCTTCAGGACTGAAGCAGGCCGCCAGTAACCGAGAATGGGTAAAGCCATTTTCCCATGAAGCATTTTTCTTCCCAGAGGGAGTATAAAGGCTCAGACTCGCAACCCAATTTAGGATTCCTTTGATTGGCCAGTTTAGCTCCAGACCACCACCACCTGCTGTCCCATTGACTGAGGGTGTGGGTGGGACTGGGATGCTGCCTACTTTTCCCTCTGCCTAAACATGCTGCACTCTATTAAGGCAGGATTAAGAGCATATGCCATGGGGTCAGACCTACCAAGCTTTGCCACTCATTAGCAGTGTGCTCTTAGATAATTTACTTCTCAAAATTTTATCCAGTACTTATTAAAGTGGGTATCATAATAGTTTATTATGACAATAAATGTGACTATGTATGTAAGCCCTTTGCACAGTGTCTGGAATACAGGAAGTGCTCAGTAATACTAAGTCAGTTATTATCCCTGACTTAGAGTCCTACTTACTAAAGATATATTATTTTTAATATTAGAGAAGATGCAAGTATGTGAAAGGGTCAAATGATTATTTTAAATCTTGGAGATTTAGAACTGAAACATAGATATAACTCCAAAAAACAAAACAGAACAGAAATATGCTCATCTCAGTTCCTTCCAGTGAAGACATGGGAGGCTTCTTCAAACAGGTTAGCTCAAATAGGGGCTCTGTATCAACCTTGAGGGGTGAGATGAGGAGGGAAATGGGAGGGAGGTCCAAAAGGGAGGAGATATATGTATAACTATGGCTGATTCATGTTAAGATTTGAAAGAAAGCAACAAAATTCTGTAAGGCAATTATCCTTCAATGAAAAAACAAACAAACAAAAAAAAAAAATGGGTGGTTTAGAGAACTTCAACAACAGTGGTAATTTATTGAAACACATCCCTTTGCTGACAAAGGTCCATATAGTCAAAGCTTTGGTTTTCCCAGCAGTCATGTACAGATGTCAGAGTTGGACCATAAAGAAGGTTGAGTGCGGAAGAATTGATACTTTCGAATTGTGGTGTTGGGGAAGACTCTTGAGAGTCCCTTGGACTGTAAGGAGATCAAACCAGTCAATCCTAAAGGAAAGCAACCCTGAATATTCATTGGAAGGGCTGATGCTGAAGCTCAACTTTGGCCACTTGATGTGAAGAACTGACTCACTGGAAAAGACTCTGATGCTGGGAAAGATTGAAAGTAGAAGGGGACGACAGAGGATGGTTGGATGGCATCACTGACTCAATGGACATGCTGCTGGTGCTGCTATGTCGCTTCAGTCGTGTCCAACTCTGTGCGATCCGAGACGGTAGCCCACCAGGCTCCCCCTTCCCTGGGATTCTCCAGGCAAGAACACTGGAGTGGATGTTTGAGCTAATTCCAAGAGATAGTGGTGGAGGAGTGCTGATACAGAAAAGCCTGGTGTGCTGCAGTCCAGGGGGTCTCAAAGAGTCAGATACAATTTAACTACTGAAAAACAACATTGAGGGTCTTTGGTATTTCAAGCACACTAATATACATCATTTCTTTAAAACTCCACAATAACCTTGTAAGTGATACACTTTTTGTTGTTGTTGTTATTATTCAGTTGTGTCCACTTCTTCTGATTACGGAGAAAGCACGGGAATTCCAGAAAAACATCTGCTTCACTGTCTACACTAAAACTTTTGACTGTGTGGATCACAACAAACTGTGGAAAATTCTTAAAAGAGATAGGAGTACCAGTCCACCTTACCTGTCTCCTGAGAAACCTGTATGCGGATTAAGAGGCAATAGTTAGAACCAGACATGGAACAGACTGGTTCAAAACTGGGAAAGGAATACAACATGGCTGTATATTATCACCCTGCTTATTTAACTTATATGCAGAGTCCATCATGTGAAATGCCAGGCTGGATGAAGCACAATCTGGAATCAAGACTGCTGGAAGAAATACCAACCACCTCAGATATGCAGATGATATCACTCTAATGGCAGAAAGTGAAGAGGAACGACAGAGCCTCTTGAAGGTAAAAGAGGACAGTGAAGAAGCTGGTCTGAAACTCAACATTAAAAAAAAAACTAAGATACAGATACTTATGTTGCCATTTTAGAGAACACAAACTAATGGTCAGAGGTTAAGAAATGTGTTTAAACTTACAATTAGCCACTGACAGAAAAATTAATTGCTCAGTTGTTGGGACTTTTTTGTGACCCCACAGACTGCAGCCCGGCCAGGCTCCTCTGTCCATGGAATTTTCCAGATAAGAACAGTGGTCCTCTGTCCATGGAATTTTCCAGATAAAAACAGTGGAGTGGGTTGCCATTCCTTCTGTAGGGGATCTTCCCTACCCAGGGACTGAATCCAGGTCTCCAGCATTGCAGGCAGTTTCTTTACTGCTTGAGCCACCAGAAGAGCCAGTAACTGAGAGAAGGGGATGCAAACTCAGAGCCATCTGGTTCCTATACCCATGAGCCCTGCAACACTTACACTGCTTTTTTTCCCTTTAGCATTGTGAAGCCAGAATTAGAATGCCAGAAACTTGATTCAAAGTGTGATTCCACAGTCCCATCTAGCCTTCTCTCCGAAATCAGACACAGTCAGCCATATAAGCCAGTAGGAGGGAATCTGTTCAACAAACTGAAACAAGAGGCAGGCTAATCCATTATATCACTATGTACTGTGCTAACTCATCAACAGCTGAGACGATAAATACATGGGTCCTCATGCTATCTATAAGGATAGTAATAAAAACCAGAAATCATACAGCAGAGTTCATGGGAAGGGAAGTGAAAGTATAAACATCATTTACCTAAACCCAAATCATCACTGCTTTTAGTTACGAAGGTGCAGAGTCAAGTGGAGCAAGGAGCACGGTTGCTTTAAAATATATTTTCATGGAACTAGCCTTGAACTCTGCTCATACCTCGTGGTTCCTCTGGCAGGATAAGACTTCTGACCTCTTTTCTGGACAATAATCGAACAAGCCAGGAACACTTTTATAAGTTTGAAGAGAACAAAACAAAATGTTTCAAACTGGAGAGATAAAGACTGGCATGGAGGGGAGGGGAATAAATTCAAATCCTTTGAAATCAAGAGTTATGAATCTAGTTACTGAACCTTGGCAAATTGTTTTATGGTATGGCTGTAAAGCTTATTAAATCTTTAAAGAGAGAAAAGATAAAGAGGTATCTGACATGCTAAGTATTTAGAACTTTGTCACCCTAGTAGATTATATTTTAAGAAAAGCTTTAAAAATTTTTAGATAAATCGTTAATTGACTAATTCATGGAATATTAGTGTTTGGAAGTGATCAGGAGAGATAATGACTCTTTTTTTGGTGCCACTGTCTGAAGTAGTTAACAGTGTTCCAAGTTCATTAGATCCTCAACATGTGTGTTGACTATGGATGTGCTTGGAGCAACACTAATGCAGAAATTTATTTTCATAAGGTGAGCACAGGCTTTTGCTTTTCCTAATTCAACTTACAATGGAAAATTCAACTAAGTTGGTAATAAAGGTGGTTCCATGTTTAAATGCGACTCTATTAACTAAACAGAACTTTCATCACAGGTATAATTCTCTCCTCTTATTGACTTCTGGCAAGAGCTCAGGCCTACTACCTTCTAAATCCCTGAGGAACAGCCATCATATCCCATCACCCCATCCCATCTCTTCCTCCTGTGTTCAGCACCTCAGGTATCCACCCCACTTCCCTATGTCCATTTCCTCAATTCCTTCTATTTGGTATCAAAACCACAATTTATTTCTCAGTTGTGTCAGAGTAGATATTTTTTCTTTGGTTTCCTTTTGATTCAATGCTATTTCTTTTACTTTTATCTTGTGTCCTGCCCATATTAGGGCGAGAACACTATGAAAACTTTAAGTTTTACCAATCCTTGGGAGAAGTTTTCCTTGATAATTAAGGTAGCTTTTTCTTGGAGAACAGTTTTCAGTGACTTAACTGACTTGCCTTGTATGTTTCTTTGACAACAAGTTTTAAATACTGATTTATGAAGTAGAAAATGCAAATTTTATAAAAGAATACAAGAAGTGAACAGGCAACTTTCTTAATAACAAACTAGATAAAAATCAAGGACAACGTGAAACAAATAATATACAAACTTTTATTCAAAGTTAATTCAATAAAGACATATTTTGGTCATTTTTAAGGTGAGATTAATTGACGATCTCAGAAAAACTATCTGATCAATGCATATGGCTACTCACAGAAAGTTCTCTCTTCTGTTAATAGCAGCTAAATTTATACACACAGAAAAAATTCTTAAGAGCATGCAAATTCAGTTGAATTCCATACATTCATTATATTCATCAAAAACCTGCAATAATGTTCATGCCAAAGTGTTAAGAAAAAAAAATTGAAATTCACACCAAAACATGACCAATATTAAACCAAAGAAAATAATAAATAAGCATAATTTATATTTTATTTTAAAAAGTTTGGCATCACACAAGTATTCAAGTGTGTTACACCATGTTCATTCCTCAGAAGTGGCATTTTAAAGTGTTAAGCATTGTTAAATATCAAAAAATACAACTCTGTTTTACAATGTAGTACTGGCATAATTCAAAGTACTGTGCCAATTATAAATAGTATAATAAAGTTGCAAACATCTTTTCAAACATATTTAAAGGAAAGCATATAGACACACATTTATATGCATACAATTTATTATACTCATGTAATCAAACGTATTTTATAAAAGCAAACGGTTTTATCCCTCAACTAGTTTATATACTTACACAGAGTTTAATACCTGTTCAAAGATTTTCAGTTCCTGTGCATACAGATTTTTCAGCAGAAGGAATAAAGATGAAATTTAATTTTACAAGAACACATATTACTTTATCCCCCTTCACAAAATAATCCATAGTTATTCAAGGTTGATAACTACTGTTTGTGAAAGCAACTGTTGTCCAAAGACTACAGAATAATACTGCAATCCAAGTTTCTTATTAAAATTCAGTCAGCTGCTGCTCACTGCAGAAAAAGCCTACACAGTGCATCTACCAAAAATAATCTTCAGTATCTGAGGCCTAGAGAGGCAGATGATCTTATCCTCTGCAGAGACTTAACGTGCAGCTACAAGTGGAGAAGTGCTAGACTCTCAGTCACTTCAGAAGTACTTGTTGAAGTCTGCTTCTCATGTGTAAATGTGCCGAAAATGTCCTTTAGGCTCATAATGGTTTATCAATAACTGTGACCCCTGAACAAAGAAACAAAGAAATAAAACTGAAGTCACAGGAAGCATTCTGTATCTCTGAGAAAATCTTGAATTTTTTTATATTACAACTTAAGTGACAAGGACTGAACAGATCATGATGTTTCAAAATCTCTAAGAAACTTCAATATTACTATCATTTTAATCTAAATGACAATGAAATCTTTGTTTAAAAATTATGTACCAAAACTATGTCAGACTATTTAATCCAGAACTCATCTTTTGCTCTTCACAGTTATATAACGAAGGGAAAACAACTTTACTCAAGAAATACTAAGGTCCACCTAATACTAAAAAGGACATAAAGAAACTTGTGAGAGTGGTGAATATTCATTATCTTGATTGTGGTGATGGTTTCATATATATGTCAAAACTAATAAAATTGTATACTTTAAATATAAGCTATTTATTCTCTGTCAGTTATATCTCACTGAAGGTGAAGGTGAAGGTGAAGTCGCTCAGTCGTGTCCGACTCTTTGCGACCCCATGAACTGTAGCCTACCAGGCTCCTCCGTCCATGGGATTCTCCAGGCAAGGATACTGGAGTGGGTTGCCATTTCCTTCTCCAGGGATCTTCCCGACCCAGGGATCGAACCCAGGTCTCCCGCATTGGAGGCAGACGCTTTAACCTCTGAGCCAGCAGGGAATTCCGGGATATATATCTCACTAAAGCTGTTTTAAAAAATTTTACATAATTTTGACGAATGCTATCCTGGAAGCTTACTGTATATAGTTTTATTACATGTTGTTTTGGATGATACATAAATAACAATGATGGTTAATTAGTATAAATTTCTTTTTTCTCCAGTAGTAAATCAATATTAGAATGTTACCGAAACATTCTAATATTTAAAGCAATATAAATATAGATATCAGAAAATTCATATGCAACAATTTTAAAGACTCATATTATTAAAGAGTATTACCATTTTTCTTATGAAGAGAATGGACCAAAATGATTGTTTTATAATACAATCAGTGCTGTGCTTAAAAACAATTACTCTGTAGCCTCACCATATTACCATCACATGGAGCCCTGCCAAGGGAGATTTCTTTTAGCATGCGTGATGAGTTGCTCAGTCGCGTCTTGACCATTTGAGACCCTTTGGACTATAGCCTATCAGGCTCCTCTGTCCATACCATTCATTCACAGATGTGTATAAGAGACAGAGCCTCACCATATTACCATCACATGGAGCCCTGCCAAGGGAGATTTCTTTTAGCATGCGTGATGAGTTGCTCAGTCGCGTCTTGACCATTTGAGACCCTTTGGACTATAGCCTATCAGGCTCCTCTGTCCATGGGATTTTTCAGACAATAATACTGAAGTGGGTTGCCATTTCCTCCTCCAGGGGAATTTTCCCAACCCAGGGATCGAAACTGTGTTTCCTGCATTGCAGACAGATTCTTTACCCAGTGAGCTATCGGGGAAGCCCCCTATATCTTTAAGATATCTGAGTAATTAAAGCCTTGCTACATAGTGAATTCCCTTCTACAATGGAAATATTTGTAATTTTGAATACAAATGACTACAGAATGACAAAAGAATACTAGTACCTTATTTTAGAACATACATATCTGACATTAATTATCTTGAGAATAAGAAGATATACTTTGAGAAAAGACTTTCTTCTTATATGAGAAAAACATTCTTAATGGAAAAATCATAATGATTTTGTATTATAATAGAAGACTGTAAGAAAACTGAACAATCATTACCTGCATAACTTCTCCCTGTGCTCATACAAGATGATACAACTGTCCATTTATCAGTTGTTGGGTTATAATATTCTACTGATGCCAAGTTACAGGAACCATCATCCCCTCCAACTACGTATAACAGACCGTTAACTGCACAAACTCCTTAAAAAAAATTAAACAGAAAACAATTATTTTAAAAATTTGGATGACTATAAATGGCTCTGAACGTGTCTGGTCAAGTGATCCAGATACATTTACTTCTGTGTAAGAGGCAGGAAGAGAAGATGGGGGAAGCTGAAAAGAATTCCTTTATGTGAGGAATTTCTCTAATATCAACTGTCAGCTTCTATTCAAGTTTCTTCTACAGCAGTTGCTCTATATATGCATTATTTCATTTAATCTTCATAATAACCTTACTTTATAGGCTAGAAACTATTTTATTTCCCACTTTATTAAAAACAGTAGAAAATTTAAAAGTCAAAGAAGTTTAGTAATTCTCCCAAAGTCAGCTTCTAAGGAAATCTTAAGGAAAAAGAGAAAATAATAAATATATATATTTGTAGAAGGTAAAAATGATTCTGAATTTTATTATACTGACGAGCTAATTATTTTATCTCCTTTAAAGGGAGAACAGTATTATTTATTTCATTATTATGAGAATACTATGTTTTTTTCTTTTTTGGAAAAATTCAAAACCATAGAAAAGTACAAAGAAGAAAAGACCACCACTAATCTTATACCACTTAGAATCCCAACTACTGAAATTTTGGCTCTTTTCTATGCATATATTCTCAGACTCATTTTTAACCCCAAAGTAGCTCATGCTACATAAACTATTTTTTACACACTCACAACAAACAATATATACCTGGATATTTCCTCAAGTTAATAAATACAGATTTATATTATTTTTAATGGCTGCACAGTATTTCATGTATGACACTACCATAATTCATTTGTCTTTTACTGATAGATTTTTAAAGTTATTTTCAGCTCTCTTGCTCTTGTTGCAAATAAATTTGCTAATCCAGGAAGCAAAAACACATATGCTTTTCTAACTTCACATGTGCTGGGGCCCAGATTTGTGGGGTTTTATTAGTTTTGGACTATCCATAGCTGAGAGAGCTTTAGTACTTCACCTAGTACAACTGATTGGATGAGGTACAAGGTCAAGTGAATTATATATTTTGTTCTGCGAGTGAGTTCTTGGAGTCCCATATACTTATCTTCCTTAGTGATCCCATTTAAAGTAAACAGAAATAGGAAGAGCATTTCTGGGGTGATGGAGGGTGCATCTTGCAACATCAATCAATGGTACACAGTGATTCTGAGAATCATCAGGTTTATTTTGGATTATAGGACCTGGCACGAAGACAATGCCATTTTTAAGAAGATGAGCATTTCCCCAAAAGACTATCTAGCTATCCTGAATCTATTTTCCATTTCTATTTCCCTTCCATGGATTTTCTTTTTAAGGTAGTACTTCCCTGGTCTTGAAGACCTCAGGTTTCTTAAAATTGCTGTTGTTGTTGTTTTAGCTTTTCCATTCTCTAGAAACCCTGAACTGTATTAAATTGTGGTTGCCTTCGTTAGGCTTCCCCTCCAGATTCAGATAAATAACCAGCTTTTTAATCTGGTATAAGTATTTACTTAACTAAAGTCCCTGAAAACTGAACTACAAAATATGATACAGGCAGACATTCAAAAATGTCTCTGGTACAAAACAATGAATTCAAGTAATACATAGAGTTCTTTTTCTAACTTAGTATTTATGGTCATCACCAAAAAGTAAGCTCTGATGGAAGGATGACATTAAACTGCATGTCCCACATCATGCTTGGCATTTACTGCCTAGGATCATTGTGAGTTTCTGCCTTTACAGGGCAAATCTATTAGGAACTCAGATCAGTAGAACAATGAAAATACACAGTGATACCAGTAAAACTCTGAATACAATTCAATACAAATTTCATAATCTTAAATTAGCCAGATACCTGCATTTCTTCTGCACATGTTCATATCTGCAACCTGTCTCCATGTGTTGGTGGCAGGATCATACACTTCAACACTTTTTCGTACTAAAGGGCCATCATGACCCCCTACAGCATACAATAAGTTGTTTAACACACCAACACCTATAAAACACAAAAAACCAACCTATAGTAGAGTAAAAGGGACAGGAAATTTGTAACATTTTAGGGTTTATTCAAATGACTTGTAGATAAAACTTCTGAAATTATTCATATTAAAAATCAATATTAAAAGCATTCAACATAGAAAATGGAAATGAAAATAATTACAAATGAGAATCTTTGTTATTGTCAAATACAATAAAAATAATGTGTAGGTGAAAACAGAGAGGGAAGTCCTTTACAACATAACCCTTTTGAAAACAACTTTCATGATAAAAGGAAATCAGTATTAAGAGTATTAAATCTGTAAGAAATGGATAGGAAGGGAGTTGATTATTAAGCAAGTTCTCCAATAAGCACTAAAAACAAAAACCTAAAAGTAATGCCAAACAATATGAATAATTAAGTGAAACAGAAGCACGTGAGAAATTTTACAAAGTGAATTTAAGTGCATCTACCTACCACTCCACCTGTATAATGCAAAAGACATTTTAACAGTGTCACTAGAATTAGTATATATTTTCTGATAATATAAAGAGATGTCATTATTTCACTTGTTTAATTCTTTTCCATCATTTTTGTGTTTCAATTGCTGAATGAGGTTCCTATTCACCTGCTCCACTCCGTCTAGTGCTCATTTCCGCTATATAGGTCCACTCATTTGCCGTGGCACTGTAGCATTCTACTGTGCTGAGACACTGACGTGAAGCTCCATCATAACCCCCAACAGCATAGAGCAGACCTAAACATGGAATCACAAACAAAGTCAAATTCATAAACAGCTATTTTTCCAAGTTATGAAATGTTGAATTTTCCTCCATGGTAGCAGAGTTGACCTTTAAAGTATTACTGATTTTTATGAACTATTTAAAATCTTGCCTAATGGTGATAGGTGGAGTTACCAAATCACATTATAAAGATCTGTAGAATATATATGATATTAATTTAACACTTTCATCAATAATCTGACAGAAAAGAAAGTACACTTATTATATCTTTGGATAACACTAATTGCTAAGTGAACAATATCCTAGAAAATCAAATTAAATAGCAAAGTTATCTTGTATGTATGTGTGTGTGCTCAGTTGTGTCTGACTCTTACAACCTCATGGACTGTAGCCCGTCAAGCTCCTCTGTCCATGGGATTTCCCAGGCAAGAATACTGGAGTGGGTTGCCATTTTAAAAAAGTAATATTAAGAGTCAGTACAGTATACAATGAAATATTATTTGCTAATAAAAAGAAAAGCTGCTGCTGCTGCTAAGTCACTTCAGTCGTGTCCAACTCTGTGCGACCCTATAGACGGCAGCCCACCAGGCTCCCCCATCCCTGGTATTCTCCAGGCAAGAATACTGGAGTGGGTTGCCATGTCCTTCTCCAATGCATGAAAGTGAAAAGTGAAAGTGAAGTCGCTCAGTCGTGTCCGACTCTTAGCAACCCCATGGACTGCAGCCTACCAGGCTCCTCCATCCATGGGATTTTCCAGGCAAGAGTACTGGAGTGGGGTGCCTTGCCTTGGTAAATGCCACAGCACAAATGAACCTTGAACATTATGCCAAGTCAAAGAAGCCAGCTGCAAAAGGACAACATACTCTATAATTTCATTAATATGAAAATGTCCATAAGTGGAAA
The DNA here is from genome assembly GCA_006410635.1 of Cephalophus harveyi. NCBI lineage: Eukaryota > Metazoa > Chordata > Mammalia > Artiodactyla > Bovidae > Cephalophus > Cephalophus harveyi. Next base: position 28,199 of record SJYT01072682.1, read on the forward strand.
ATTTATACAGAGAGAGGAATGTAGGGTAGTGTTTGCCAAGGGCTGGCAGGATGTGGGTGATAACCGAGGGCAATAGGGTTGCTTTGGGGGTAATAAAAATGTTCTAAAATTAACTGTTATGACAGGTGCATACCAAATTGTACACTTTAATGAGTGAAATGTATTGTATGTGAATTAAAATACAATAAATCTGGTTAAAAAAGAAGTCAGTGCAAAGAATTATACCCACTCTGGAGAGGTAGGTGGGAAGCCACAAATCTGCCCAATGAATAAAAAAAATTCATACTTACAGTGTTAATTCTTTGGGGGAACAAAGTATCATGTACACAAATAACTGTGGCAACCCATCACTTAAAAGTTAAACAGCCCTTCTCTAGATGTAAAACTTCATATTCATGCCATCTGGTTTGCTTCCCAAATGATTATACTAAGATCAGTTAATAATTTTATATACATTATACAAAGAGATGAGAAAAAGAGGGATGGAGGCCAGAGAGAGGCCAGGGGGCAGGCAAAAAAGGATGACTAACATTTCATAATAATCACTGTATGCTTCCCTTTTAAAATCATTTGCTTGCCCATTTAGAAAACTGGGGTCTGGGTTACTGGAAGAAACACTCTTAACCACCAGAAGATTGCCCGCACCTCCAACAACACCGACACCCACACTGCTCCTCCTCGTGTTCATGGGAGCCACGTGGAACCACTCATTAGACTTGATGTTGTATGCTTCCACAGAGGACAGCCCTGTAATGAACAAAGCACAATGTGCTTCATCTCCTCCTCAGGTTCCTTATATATACATTAGGGAAATACTTCAGTTGCATTAAAATGAGCTAACATCCAATTATATGATGAAGAGAAATAATTTCTTTTCTAGAGAACATCTACACAAGCTACTGACATTCATTGGCTTTTTAAACTTGAGAAGATGACTGATACTGAAGCATGAGAAAAACATATACTCAGCACTCTTAACATCATTTAAAGGCATTCTGGATGGAAATTTTAAACTTATATTTATAATACCTAGTAAAACACTCAACTGACTCCTAATTATGCCAGGCCTTGTTCCATAAATATGACTGCTATGTTAATTTCTAACAGTAATTTAGAAAAGATGAAAGAAAATTGCCTGTACTCCCGTCAAAGCCTCCCACCGCATATAACAGTCCATTCAACACAGCAGCCCCCAGAGTGCTTCTCCGGTCTCGCATGTTAGCAACGCTGGTCCACTGATCTTTCACAGGGTCATAAGAATCCACAGTGCGGACCCTCAAGGAACCATTAAAGCCACCAACAGCAAAAACGAGTCCAGCCATGTAAACCATCCCTGCAAAAGAAATACAGCAGTTAATAGTGAGTGTGCAACCCAACTGCTGCTGCTGCTGCTAAGTCACTTCAGACGTGTCTGACTCTGTGCGACCCCATAGACGGCAGCCCACCAGGCTCCCCCATCCCTGGGATTCTCCAGGCAAGAACACTGCCACCACCTAAAGACTGCATTCCAAACAGTCTAAAACTGTTGTCAGATTTTAAGTTCCCCTAAGGAGAAGCTTGGCTGACTAGGTCCTAAGAAACACTATTCGTTAGTGAGAATACAGAACAACTAGATTGTGGTCCTTTCTGCTATGAAAAAATGCAATGGCATGGGTTGAGGTATTACTTTGACTCTTGAATTTTTCAAAGATATACACAGACTTACACAATGAGCAAGAATTTTCCAACTACCTGAACATGTTTATATTTAATTTGCTTCTAGTTTATCATGTTAGTGGGCTAAATCTGGGGTTAGCAAATTATAGCCAGTAGGCTATTTCAGTAGAAGCTGAGAATGATTTTTACACTTTTAAATGGTTGAAAAGCAGTGAAGAAGAAAAGAGTATTTCATGATACATGAAAAGTTACATAAAATTAAAACTTCAGTATCCATAAATAAAGTTTTATTGGAACACAGCTCCAGACATTCATCATGCTGTTTTCAACTATGGTGACACTTGATTAGTTGTGACCAAGATTATATAACCCACAAAGCCACAAATACCTACTCTCTGGTCCTTTAAGAAAAAGTTTGCTAGCCCCTGGGCTAGTGAGATGCTAGGGGGTCCCTAGGTGGAGAAACTAAATTGCAGACTCTGGATTTCACCACTTCTTCACCTACCCAAACTTTTTCGAGCTGCTGTCCTATTCTGGGAAGCTCCTCTTCAAGTTGGAAAACCCAATGAAAGTTCCATATTTTCTATGAGGCCTTTCCCCAACCACTAATCCTGAAGGGATTATCACTAACTCCTGAACCACTAGAGCAAATAACATCTATTTCAAGGTTAATAAATCTTACACACTTTGCAGTATCATTGTAAAACATTCTTCAAAATATCTGATCAAGTGCTCTTCAAAAGAATCAAGGGCATGAAAATACAGACTATGGAACTGTCACAAGTCCGAAGAGATTAAGAAAACATGACAACTAAATGCAATATTACAAGGATCAAAATGGCAAAGCAGGAGGAAATGGAGCTCATCTCACTCACAAGTGCATCAAACATGCATCTACATGTGGAACAACTCTCACAGAAAACTGACTGGAAACTGGCAAGAGATCTCTTTTACAACCAAAGCTGCAAGGAAAATTTCCATGTAACCAAGGAGGATGGGGGGAAAAAGGCATTTAGGACAGGCCTAGCACACCTGAGAGGGAGCTGTAAAGAAGGAAAGGTTCACATGGGCAGGACCTTGTCCTGGGGAGCCCCCCTTGCTCCCTGCAAGGTCTGATAGGACAGATAGAGGGGCTGGAGGTGTTACAGATGTGAGTTCCTGGACTCTCTAAGAAATAGCAATTGATAAGAGGCCAGATCAGGAATTCAGGCAGGCCTTTACTGGGATATGTGCTTAGCAAAAGGGAGCAAAAACAAGTAACAGGTTCCCTTGCTCACTCCCTGAAAAGATGAGAGCTGATTTCTTAAATGGTGTGAAGGTGAGAGAGGATCGGTGGGGTGCACAGGGCATGTAACTTAGATGGTCTGCCCACCCCTTGGTAGTGTTGTGTGGACCCTGCTTTTGCTCCCAGCATGTCGGAAGTGGCAGTTGTGTTTTAGCCTTGTTCATAAGTGCCCTGACTACACGTGTGAAGTGGGCTTCCCTCATAGCTCAGTCAGTAAAGAATCTGCATGCAACGCAGGAGATCTGGGTTCTATTCCTGGGTCAGAAACATCCCCTGGAGAAGAAAATGGCAACCCACTTCAATATTCTTTCCTGGAGAATGCTATGGACAGAGGAGCCTGTCAGGCTTCAGTCCATGGGGTTGCAGGAGTTGGACGTGACTTAGCGACTAAACTACCACCAGAGTTTCTTTATATTTTGCTGCTAAAGGTGTTTCCAGATACAAGCACTACAGTAAAGGATGCCATGTTCCAGGTCCCAGCCTGTCTCAAAGGGACCTGGTGTTTGCTCTTGAGGAGTGTACAGGTGCTGGTTTACTAGCAATCAGAGCAGAGATACCCTGGAGCTGATCGCCGCAACCTCACCATGCTTCCCTGTCTAAATTAAAATGCACAATGGGTGGGGACGCTAGTACGCACAGCAGCTAGATGCTGAATCTTGGGCAGATGGGCCCAGGTTGAGGACTCAGTCTATCTGCACAGAGACAGCTTGGAGGGCCTTGTATATGGCCTAATCGAATCTCAGAGCCCACTGTCAGCACTCACACCATGAGGGCAGCAGACACTCTTGGTGTATACACTGGGTGACACCACAGAAATACATGAAACAGAAACATAGAAACAGCCCCTGGGGAGGAATACACAGGGGTTCCTTTTCTGGATGGAGCACTCTGGTTCTGCCCATCTGACACTGAAGCTTGGAGCCAGATCTAATGCAGATAGGTCCTGGGAGAGGCCTGTCACAGAGGCAGCCCAAGTATCAGCAGCAGCACAATCATCTTGCTTCCTCTAGCTACAGCACCCTGGCCCCTAGCACCAGCCCATTCCACACCACACACCATAGCCTAGCAATAGATCTGGGATGAACGCCATGGAGAAAGGGACATGACCATAGGCTGTTTCTAGGCAGAACCACAAATGACTGCACACTGTGACCATATGGTCCTCACTTGCTTCTAGAGCTCACTTCCTTTGGGACAGAGCAAGGGCAACGGCACCATATTGAGCCTGAGACTCAGGGCTTCTACGCAAGCAACTGGGGGGCAGATCCTGCCCCTGACAAGGCTGTGAGAGGAGGCCCCACTCAACATCTAGAGCAGGTTCTGGACACAACAACTCCAATCACATCCCCTTATCAAGGGTTAACAGCCAGCACATTCTGAGGAGAGATGTGGCTGGCATACAGACCAGAAACAGCCCTCACACCAAAAATACTGGACTTACACAGTCTACACAGGGATTTGACAGCTCTCTGTCTGTGTACGTGCTTCATTGCATTCGACTCTTAGTGACTCCACAGATTATAGCCCACCAGGCTCCTTTGTCCATGGGATTTTCCCAGCAAGAATACTGGAATGGGTTGCCCTTTCCTCTTTTAGGGGGTCTTCCCAAGCCAGAGATTGAACCTGAGTCTCCTGCATGGCAGGCAGATTCTTTACTGCTGAGCCACTGGGGAAGTACTAATAAGTACATACCTATCAATAATTACTTCAAATGTCAATGGACTAATCAAAAGACATACAGATTGGCAGAATGAACAACAATAAAAAATATGACAAGAAATTACATTGTGTTGCCTACAAAGAGACTCACTTCAGTGTGAGAGACACAGAGATTTAAAGTGAAAAGATGAAAAAAGATACTTCATGCAAATGGAAATGACAAGAATGGGGAGGTTGTAATACTCATATAAGACAAAATAGACTTTAAAAGTCCTAACGAAAGACACAGAAGGACATTATTTAATAATAAAGGGATCAGTATTGGAAGAGGATACATGTACCCAATATAAAATAAATAAAATTAAAAAAAAATACTAACAGGCACAAAGGAAGAAATTGACAGGAATATAATAATAGTAGGAAAATTTAATACCCCATTGCTGTCAATGGACAGACATTCCAGACAAAAAAAATCAGTAAGGAAAGAGTGATCATAAATGATACAACGTATTAGTTGGATTTAACTGATATCTATAGGACACTACATCCAAAAATACCCAAGATATACATTACATTTTTTTGAAGTATGCACAGACCATTCTCTAGGATACACCACACACTAGGTCACAAAACAAGCCTCAACAAATTTAAGAGGACAGAAATTATTTCATGTATCTTTTCTGACCGCAATAGTGTAAAACTAGAAATCAACTCGGAGAAGGCAATAGCAAGCCACTCCAGTACTCTTGCCTAGAAAATCCCATGGATGGAGGAGCCTGGTAGGCTGCAGTCCATGGGGTCGCTAGGAGTCGGTCGGGAGTGAGCGACTTCACTTTCACTTTTCGCTTTCACACAATGGAGAAGGAAATGGCAACCCACTCCAGTGTTCTTGCCTGGAGAATCCCAGGGACGGGGGAGCCTGCTGGGCTGCCGTCTATGGGGTCGCACAGAGTCGGACACGACTGAAGCGACTTAGCAGCAGCAGCAGCAGAAATCAACTACAGAAAGAAAACAGAGGAAAAAATGAACATATGGAGATGAAACAACATGCTACTAAAAAACCAATGGGTCAATGATGGACTAAAATAAGGTATCAGAAAATGCCTTGACTCAAAGGACAATGAAAACACAACCTTACATCCTATGGGATGAAGTAAAAGCAGTTCTACAAGAGAAGTTCATAGCTATAAAGGCATTCCTCAAGGAAAAACTCAAACAACTTAACTTACCAACTAAAATAATTAGGACAAGAAAAATAAACAAAACTCAAGGTTAGCAGAAAGAAAAATAACAAAGATTAGAGAGGAAACAAAGAAAATGAAGATTAAAAAGAAAAGCAACAGAAAAGATCAATAAAGCCAAGAGTTGGCTTTTAGAAGATAAGCAAAAATCAACAAACCTCTAGTTAGGTTCAACAAGAAGAGAGCAAATCCAAATAAACAAACAAACAAAGAAATAAAAGAAGAGAAATAACAACCACAGAAATACAAAAAAATAAAATCATTAGAATACTGTGAGCACTTACATAATGACAAACTGGACAGTCTAGAAGAAATGAAAAAGTTTCAAGAAACATGTTGCTGTTTAGTCGGTAAGTCATGTCCAACTCTGGTGATCCCATGGACTACATGTAGTCTCCTCTGTCCATGAGATTTCCTAAGCAAGAATACTGGAGTGGGCTGCCGTTTCCTTCTCCAGGGGATCTTGCCAATACAAGGACTGAACCCATGTCTCCTACATTACAGACAGATTCTTTACCATTGAGCCACCTGAAAAGCTCAGCCAAAACTGAAGGAACAGATAATAATAGAATCTGTAATAAAAACAACTCCCTGCAAGCAAAAGTCCAGGACCATACAGCTTACCTATGTTCCTCAAACTATTCCAAAGAGAGGAATACTTCCAAAGTTATCCTATGAGGGCACCATCATCCTGATACCAAAACTAGACAAAGATACTACAAAAAAGAGAAAGTGACAGGCCAATATCTCTGAAGAATATTGATGCAAAATTATTCAACAGAATATTAGCAAACCAAATCCAGCAATACAGAGAAAGGATCATATTGATGTTGCATTCATTCTAGGTTAAAAAGGATGGTTTAAGACAAGTAAATCAATCAATATAATACACCATTTAACAAAAGGAACAAAAAAAAAATAGATGACCATATCAATAGACACAGAGAAAGTATTTAATAAAATTGAACATCTACTCATGACAAAAAAATCTCATTAATGTGGGTATAAAGGGAACATATCTCAACATAATAAAAGTCATTTATGAGAAATCCATAACAAACATAATACTCAACAGTGAAAAGCTGGAAAACTTCCTGTAAATTCAGGAAGACAAGGATGCCCACTTTTACCGCTTCTGCTCAGTACTGTATTGGAAGTCCTAGTCTTACCAGTCTGACAAGAAATAAAATGTATCTAAATAGGAAGAGAAGAGGTAAGAACTGTCATTATTTGCACATGATGTGACATTCTCTATAGAGAACCCTTTGGCTCCACAAAGTATTAGAACTATTAAATAAACTCAACAACATGGCAAGATCCAAGATTAATACACAAAAATCTGTTGCATTCCTTTACACAATGAAATATCAGAAAAAAAAAGGTTAAAAGATAAGTCCCACTTGAAATTCCAACAACCTAGGAATAAGTGTATAGTTCTTCCGTGTATTCTTGCCACCTCTTCTTAATATCTTCTGCTTCTGTTAGGTCCATACCATTTCTGTCCTTTATCGAGCCCATCCTTGCATGAAATGTTCCCTTGGTATCTCTAATTTTCTTGAAGAGATCTCTAGTCTTCCCCATTCTGTTCTTTTCCTCTATTTCTTTGCATTGATTGCTGAAGAAGGCTTTCTTATCTCTTCTTGCTATTCTTTGGAACTCTGCATTCAGGTGCTTATATCTTTCCTTTTCTCCTTTGCTTTTTGCCTCTCTTCTTTTCACAGCTATTTGCAAGGCCTCCCCAGACAGCCATTTTGCTTTTTTGCATTTCTTTTCCATGGGGATGGTCTTGATCCCTGTCTCCTGTACAATGTCACGAACCTCATTCCATAGTTCATCAGGCACTCTATCTATCAGATCTAGGCCCTTAAATCTATTTCTCACTTCCACTGTATAATCATAAGGGATTTGATTTAGGTCATACCTGAATGGTCTAGTGGTTTTCCCTACTTTCTTCAATTTGAGTCTGAAACTGAAGAAGGCTTTCTTATCTCTTCTTGCTATTCTTTGGAACTCTGCATTCAGGTGCTTATATCTTTCCTTTTTTCCTTCTCTTTTCACCTCTCTTTTGTGTTGGGAGGAGAGAAAATTTTCCTTAAATTCCTGCTTTCCATTCCAAGGACAAACTTTTGCTGTCTCCTAGAGAGTTCCAATGGAGAAGGCAGTGGCAACCCTCTCCCGTACTCTCGCCTGGAGAATCCCATGGACGGAGGAGCCTGGTAGGCTGCAGTCCATGGGGTCGCTAAGAGTCGGACACGACTGAGCAATTTCACTTTCCCTTTTCACTTTCATGCATTGGAGAAGGAAATGGCAACTCACTCCAGTGTTCTTGCCTGGAGAATCCCAGGGATGGGAGCCTGGTGGGCTGCTGTCTCTGAGGTCGCACAGGGTCAGACACGACTGAAGAAACATAGCAGCAGCAGCAGCAGAGAGTTCCAAACTTTTCTCTTCTTTTCTTCTTTGAAAGTTATCGTCATCCTTTGTTGTTGATTTGAGTGAGCAGTTAAACTTAATGGTCAAAGTGTGTGATGTTGTGATGTAAACAAGTCTGGCACCAATAGTTAGTATTCATTAGTTCCTTTTAGATAGTTTCTACTGTCATGTAATTTAAAAATATTCAGATCTCTAAGAGTAAAAAATGGCAAGACTTCTTCTGTTGGCAGGGATCAAGAAAAAACTTCTGAAAGAGGTTTCATTAGAGATGTGTAGGTCAAGATGCAGGCATTTGAATATCAGGAATAAATCATAGGTAGCATGGAGAGAGGAAATGAGTTATGTCCAGGAAATACTGAGGAGTTCCTTTTGCTTTGCCCAGATAAATTCTGTATGTAGAAGGGCAAAATAAGGGTAGAAAGGTAAGTTGGGATTACTTTTTGAGCAACTTTGAATTACATGAAGTTTAAAGTTGGACAAGATATTGTAAGAAGTTATTCAAAGTGTTTCAGAAGAATATATCAGAATCAAAACATTAATCTGGAAACAATATCTAGACACTTTGGGAGTTAGGAGAGCTTAGTGGTAGGGAGTCAGAAATGTTTATTAAGATAAGTCTATAGGTGAAGTCACTCAGTGAGTCTATAGGTGAAGTCACTCAGTTGTGTCCGATTCTTCGCGACCCTGTGGACTGTAACCTACTAGGCTCCTCTGTCCATGGGATTCTCCAGGCAAGAATACTGGAGTGGATTGCCATTTCCTTCTCCAGGGGATCTTCCTGACCCAGGGATCAAACCCAGGTCTCCCACATTGGAGGCAAATGCTTTAACCTCTGAGCCACCAGGGAAGCCCCAAGATAAGTCTGGTTGAAAGGTAATGAGAGTCTGAACTGGATGGCAGAGGGAATTGAAATGAAAACACAGAGGTATTGTGCAAGCAGAATCTATAGAACTGGAGAATTCACAATGCTTTAACCTCTGAGCCACCAGGGAAGCCCCAAGATAAGTCTGGTTGAAAGGTAATGAGAGTCTGAACTGGATGGCAGAGGGAATTGAAATGAAAACACAGAGGTATTGTGCAAGCAGAATCTATAGAACTGGAGAATTCACTGGTGGTCCAGTGGTCAGGACATCATGCTTTCGCTGCCACCATCCTGGGTTTAATCCCTGGTTGGGGAATTAAGATCCCACAAGCCATGTGTCGTGGTAGAAAAAAAAAAGGTGTATATATCTATAGAACTTGAGCATTGCTTATGTGTAGTAAAGAGATTGGAGAATTGAAAAGATGGTTTTGAATAAAAGATGAATAAGAAACAGTGGTGCCAGGGAACTCAACTCAGTACTCTATAATGACCTAAATGGGAAAAGAATCTAAAAGAGTGTGGCTATGTGTATAACTGATTAACTTTGCTGTACAAACAGAAACTAACACAACATTGTAAATCAACTATATGCCAATAAAACGTCTTAAAAATGAAAAATACTCAGATGTGTGTGTATATATACATGGATATTATATCACATATAATATATAATCACTGTTATTTAATAAATTCATATTTAGGTAATACAGTATATCATATATTATGTATATATTTTTAAGTTTCAGTTCAGTTCAGTCGCTCATTCGTGTCTGACTCTTTGCGACCCCATGAATTGCAGCACGCCAGGCCTCCCTGTCCAAGGAGATCAACCCTGAGATTTCTTTGGAAGGAATGATGCTAAAGCTGAAACTCCAGTACTTTGGCCACCTCATGCGAAGAGTTGACTCATTGGAAAAGACTCTGATGCTGGGAGGGATTGGGGGTAGGAGGAGAAGGGGACGACCGAGGATGAGATGGCTGGGTGGCATCACAGACTCGACGGACGTGAGTCTGAGTGAACTCCGAGAGATGGTGATGAACAGGGAGGCCTGGCGTGCTGAGATTCATGGGGTCGCAAAGAGTCGGACACGACTGAGCAACCGAACTGAACTGAACTGAACTGAGGAATAAGTGTAACCAAGGAGGTGGAAGATCTACATGCTGAAAACTATAAAACAACAATGAAGGAAACGGGAGATGATTCAGAATTGGAAAGAAAACTCTTGCTCTTACAAAAATAATATTGCTAAAATGACCATACAATTTACACATTAAATGCAATTTGTAATACTCAGTACAGTTTTCAGAGAACTAGAACAAACAATACTAAAACTTATATGGAACCATAAATGACCCAGAAATGCCAAAGAAATACTGAGGAAAAAGAATAAAGCTGGAGGCATAACCCTTCTAGACATCACACAAAACTACAAAGCTACAGTAAACAAAACACTATGATAATGGTATAAAAACAGACATATATATCAATGGAAGAGAACAGAGAGACCAGACATAAAGCCACATCAGTTCAGTTCAGTTCAGTCGCTCAATCGTGTCTGACTCTTTGTGACCCCATGAATCGCAGCACGCCAGGCCTCCCTGTCCATCACCAACTCCCGGAGTTCACTCAGACTCGCGTCCATTCAGTCAGTGATGCCATCCAGCCATCTCATCCTGGGTCGTCCCCTTTTCCTCCTGCCCCCAATCCCTCCCAGCATCAGAGTCTTTTCCAATGAGTCAACTCTTCGCATGAGGTGGCCAAAGTACTGGAGTTTCAGCTTTAGAATCATTCCTTCCAAAGAAATCCCAGGGCTGATCTCCTTCAGAATGGACTGGTTGGATCTCCTTGCAGTCCAAGGGACTCTCAAGAGTCTCCTCCAACACCACAGTTCAAAAGCATCAATTCTTTGGTGCTCAGCCTTCTTCACAGTCCAACTCTCACATCCATACATGACCACAGGAAAAACCATAGCCTTGACTAGACGGACCTTAGTCGGCAATGTAATGTCTCTGGCTTTTGAATATGCTACCTAGGTTGGTCATAACTTTTCTTCCAAGGAGTAAGCATCTTTTAATTTTATGGCTGCAGTCATCATCTGCAGTGATTTGGGAGCCCAAAAAAGTAAAGTCTGACACTGTTTCCACTGTTTCCCCATCTATTTCCCATGAAGTGATGGGACCAGATGCCATGATCTTCGTTTTCTGAATGTTGAGCTTTAAGCCAACTTTTTCGGTCTCCTCTTTCACTTTCATCAGGAGGCTTTTTAGTTCCTCTTCACTTTCTGCCATAAAGGTGGTGTCATCTGCGTATCTGCGGTTATTGATATTTCTCCCGGCAGTCTTGATACCAGCTTGTGTTTCTTCCAGTCCAGCATTTCTCATGATGTACTCTGCATAGAAGTTAAATAAGCAGGGTGACAATATACAGCCTTGACATACTCCTTTTCCTATTTGGAACCAGTCTGCTGTTCCATGTCCAGTTCTAACTGTTGCTTCCTGACTTGCATACAGCTTTCTTAAGAGGCAGGTCAGGTGGTCTGGTATTCCCATCTCTCTCAGAATTTTCCACAGTTTATTGTGATCCACACAGTCAAAGGCTTTGGCATAGTCAATAAAGCAGAAATCGATGTTTATAAAGCCACATACCTATGGTCAATTAATTCAACAAAGGAGACAAGACTAAGCAATAGAAAAGAGAGAGTCTCTTCAACAAGTAGTGTTGGGAAAGCTAAACAGCTGCATGTAAATCAATGAAATTAGAACACTCCCTCATACCACCTACAAAAATAAACACAAATGGTTTAAAAACCAAAATGTAAGACATGCTATGCCTGGAAGAAAAAACAGGCAAAACATTCTTGGAAATAAATCACAGCCATATTTTCTTAGAGCAGTCTCCCAAGGCAAAAGAAATAAGAACAAATATCAACAACAGGACCTCAGTTCAGTTCAGTTCAGTTGCCCATTCATGTCCGACTTTGCGACCCTATGAATTGCAGCATGCCAGGCCTCCCTGTCCATCACCAACTCCCGGAGTTCACGCAACCTCATGTCCATCGAGTCAGTGATGCCATCCAGCCATCTCATTCTCTGTCGTCCCCTTCTCCTCCTGCCCCCAATCCCTCCCAGTATCAGGGTCTTTTCCAATGAGTCAACTCTTTGCATGAGGTAGCCAAAACTTAAAAATTTTGATTTTTAAGGAATCAAAGGAAACCATTACAAACACAATCACAGAAAAGAAAACCATCAACAAAATGAAAAGGCAACTTATGGAATGGGAGAAAACATTTCCAAATGATGCAACTGACAAGGGGTTAATATCCCAAATATACAAACCACTCACACGTCAATACAGAAAGAAAAAAAATCAACCCAATTAGAAAATGGGCAGAAGACCTAAATAGACATTTCTCCAAAGAAGATAAATAGATGTCCAAACAGGCACATGAAAAGATGTTCTATATCTGAGATTATCAGAGACATGCAAATCAAAACCACAGTGTAGTATTATGTCACAGTGGTCAAAAAATCTACAAATGATAAATGCTGAAAATGATGTGAAGAAAGGGAACGTTCCTACACTATTGGTGGGAATGTAAATTGGTGTAGCCACTGTGGAAAATGGTATGGAGTTTTCTTTAAAAAACTAAAAATGTAAACTACAAGATCCAGCAATCCCCCTCCTGGGCATATATCTGGAAAAGATGAAAATTGTGATTTGTAAAGATACATGCACCTCAATGTTCAGAGTAGCACTATTTACAATAGCAAAGATATGGAAACAAACCAAGTGTCCACCAACAGATGACTGGTTTAATATGTGTCACATATACAGCGGAATATTACTCTGTCATAACAAAGAACAAAATATACCATTTGTAGCAACATGGATGAACCTAGTGAATATCATACAGAGGTAAGTCAGAAGAAAAATACTACATGACATCACATATGTGGAGTCTAAAACAGGATACAAACAAATCTACATACAAAACAGACTCACAGACACAGAAAACAAACTTATGACTGCCAAAGGGGAAACAGGGAAAGGGATAAATTAGAAGTGTGGGATTAACACATACATACTACTACACATAAGGTAGATAAGCAACAAGGATTTACTGTATAGCACAGAGAACTATATTCAATATCTTGCAATAATGTATAATGGAAAATAGTCTTAAGATAAATATAAGTGAATCATTTTGCTGTATACCTGAAACTAACACAATATTGTAAATCAACTATATTTACTTCAATTATAAATACATGCATGCATGCAATGTGAGGTCTTGAAACAGAATAGGAACATTAACAGAAAAAACTGCAAAATACAGTAAGCCTGTAGCTTAGGTAATAGTAATATACCAATACTGATTTCTTAAGTTTTGAGAACTATCACAGCTATATAATATATTAATACTATGAATTATACACACAAATAATTTTTGAGTGAGGCTTTTCTATACAAGAAAGAAATCCATAAGTACAAGGACAAAATTCTGATGGTACAGAAACACATAGAAAGTAATAGTGTTACATGGCAAAAATAACACAAAAATAATGCAAATGAAGTCAAAAGATTAATACAAATAAATATTCACACCACAACTGACAGGAAAAAAGGGCTATTTTCCTTAACATATCAAATCAACAATAAAACAAAGGCAAAAATCATGAAACCATGAACTGACCATTTAGAAAGATGTTTAACTTTCCTCAAAATAGAAGTGCAAACTAGATGTGAAAGAATTTTTCACCTACCAGCTTGCAAAACTCAAACATTTAATTATAAGTTGTTACAGGGGCTCCCCTGATAGCTCAGTTGGTAAAGAATCCACCTGCAATGCATGAGACCCCATTTCGATTTGTGGGTTGGGAAGATCCCCTGGAAAAGGGATAGGCAACCCACTCTAGTATTCTTGGGCTTCCCTTGTGGCTCAGCTGGTAAAGAATCTGCCTGCAATGCGGGAGACCTGGGTTCAATCCCTGGGTTGGGAAGCCTGGAGAATTTCATGGACTATATAGTCCATGGGGTTGCAAAGAGTTGGACAGGACTGAGGACTTTCACTTTCATAGGGTATGTAGGGAAATTAGTACCTTTATATTTACTGTTAGTGGAAGTAATATTTAGTATATCTTAAGAGACCCTTTTAATAATTATTCCATTTCTAGAGTTTTATCCAACTAAAATCTATTAGCACACATACATAATGTATATGTATAAGGAATTGCAGCACTGTTCATAAATAAAGATTAAAAACAATTTTAATGTTCAATTAAAAACTAGTAAAAATTATACTACATCCAGAACCCCCTTCTCCGACATACTAGACAGCTATAAAGCAACAAGTTAAATCTATGCTCTTATATAACAAGCTCCAGGATGTACTGTTAAAAGGACTACCACAATAGAAATGTTCTGTTATGCTTACAACTCATTTTGCTATGGGAGACATGAATTTACAGATCCAGGCTTGAGTCTCAGAAACAATTCTTAGAAATTGCAAACATCTTTTTCTGATTGCAGTTTTGGCTAAATTAAGGTCCATTTCAACAAATGCTTGAAAAGCAGATGCTTGGAAGAAAGCAAACTGTGGATTATAGCTAAGTTAGGAATTTCTTAGCAATAAGTGTCCCAAGCTAAAGAATTGCTACTCAATACTTCAACAAAGGTAACTAGGAAATATCCAGCAAATTGCTAGCTACTCCACCTTACATTAGAATCAGAAAAATATGTAAATTAAAGAAAGAAGCTGCTAACTCCACCAATGTTTTGTGAGTTGTATGAGGCTCCTGAATCACTGTTTAATCACATAGCTATTTTAATCAAAGTTTTTCCAATAGATTCTTCTAGTTAGTAAGATAAGACCTGAGAGGAAACTCCCAATGACCCAGCAATAGGGAAATGATCACAATCATCATGCTTACCTGCTCTACATCTCCTAGAAGGCAATTCTGCTACTTGGTGCCATCGCTCTTCTTTGAAGTCATAGCATTCCACACTTCGAATAGCCTTTGGTGCTTGGCCCCCAACCACCACCATTAACTGGAAGGGCAGAAGTATAAGCACTTGAACAAACAACTACTGCATACTCAGGGATTTAAAATGTCTTACTGATACAAAGACAATGACATGGAGAGTATTAGGATGAAGATGGTAGGGTGAGCTGGGGGAAAACAACCACCTAATAAACATTTAATAAACATCACCAAGGGGGCACACATATGTTAGAACTACAATTCTATTTTCTAGCACATTTAGTCAAAAATAAGGATATCAGAAACTAAAATAAGTTTCTGATCCTTCAAGCAGAAGCAGTATTTAAGCCAAAATCAGCAGGCAATCAGCACTGGCAAGGCTGCAGTATGTCATAGGGCTTGCTATAAACTAGATCCCAGCTTTGTAATGACTGGGGATTAGATCTCCACAACCTAGGAGAGCAGACAAAATGAAATTTATGTTAGAGAGTAGATGAGGTGAAGAGGATAGTATGGTATTAAAAGATAGATGTAAGAAGAAGAAAAAAAAACCACTACTGAAAAAGGAGCACTAATTAAATTTAAGTTCACGAGAGAGTACAGATTCCTAGATATCAAGTAAAGAGATCTCCATGGATGTCCCACAAACAAAACAAACAAGAGGCCAGATAATGGAGATACTAGAAATCATAACAAATGAATGAGCAGAGAATAAGTGAGGTAAACTCAATTCACCAACTATTTATTAAGTGTCTATCATCTGTGTTTCATCAGAACTGTGCTAAGCTGTTCTACATAAGAAATATAAGACATGGTCTCTATCCCTAAGAGCTTATAGATTTTACTAGGGAGACAAGATTCTAAAGTAGTTCAAGAATAATATACAATTATATATGATTATAGACATTAACTGCTATTCCTGATCAGAAAATGAAATGTAGCCATAATTTAGTGAAAACTTCCTGGAGCGGGGAGAACCTTTAGATAGATGGGATTTAGCAATCAATATGTTTGTCTTTTAATGAATATAAATGAGCACATTTTGGATAGCTGTCAATTCAGAAGAATGTAAAAGTTAATGATGTCACAAGTAGAACATTGTAAAGAATGGCAGGGACTTTTCAAGCGAAAAATTAGATAACCACAGGAAAAAGAATGTTCAAAAGAAACAAAAACTCAAACAGAAGATGGAATGATTCATAGACACAAAAAGGGGAAGTTTACACCTTGACTGAGCAATGACCTACTTGTACTTAAAACTAGAGAAAGATGGGTACACAGAAATCAAAGTAAGTCCTATTTCCAAAAAGAAGCTTATTCTAGTAATTTACAGGAAAGGAGAAAGAATTTTAAAGGTCTTAAAAAGAAGATCAGATACAGTACAATTATATAAGTTTTTTTAGACCTGTCATTCCCCTAGGGTTGAATGCAAATAAACAAAAGGCAGAATTAACAAAGAAAATCTGCATTACCCTTCCTTACTATTCCTAAAGGAAAAAAAGGGAGGAGGAAAAGTTGTGAAATCACAGAGGTGCTACAGACAGTAAGATCAATCCTGTATCTAGGCATCTACAGAAGATCTATCTGTGCTTAAACTTAAACTCTGCCCAGCAGTTACAAAATAGTTAGAAGAGGCTTGGTTAACATCTCTGATGAAGATCAGTTAAAAAAAAATCTCTAAAGGGAATACTTTTCAAAAAATCCTTGAGAAACAAAATAGTTGAATAGATTTCATGATTCGCAACTATGAATCTTATGATTTCCATGCAACAGTTCACTTCTTGTAGATCAAAATGGGTAGGGAAAATGTGCTACTGATTACAGAGAAAGGTAGTAATATCTGTCCTTTACTCACCTAAGAGAAGTAAAATGGGTTGAGGATTTGGAACTCCGAAAATCAGAGATAACCAGGAAAGAATGAATGTATAATGGGAAGACGAGAGCAGGGATACTTGTATGAGATCAAGAGACAGTGCTACTACCATCAAAAGTGTGTCATGATTCTCACATCCCAGCTGTTTGTAAAAGACAGCTGGTTTCACATGAGAAACACCATACTTATAATGCTAATATAAAGGAATAGAAAACTATGAAGACATGTATATGGAAAAGTTAAATATGACATATTTAAGGAAGGTAAGAAGTAGGGAGTTAGTTATACAAAATCAAGTGAGCATCCTGAAGGTGAAGGTGAAGGTGAAGTCGCTCAGTCGTGTCCGACTCTTTGCGACCCCGTGGACTAGCGCCTACCAGGCTCCTCTGTCCATGGGATTCTCCAGGCAAGAATACTGGAGTGGGTTGCCATTTCCTTCTCCAGGGGATCTTCCCGAGCCAGGGATCAAACCCAGGTCTCCCACATTGGAGGCAGACGCTTTAACCTCTGAGCCACCAGGGAAGCTCAATTAAACTTTGTTCTTTCATTTTCTTCACCTATTAAATATTAGTTTAGTTTAAATTGCCTCCTGAAATATCAAATTTAGATATCCTGGGTAAAATAAAGAAAAATACACAGAAATAATATGATAGCATTTACAAAAATACAAATTTCAAATAAAAAAAGAAGCTAACAATAACATGTAGTGTTACTGTTAACCCTGGTGGTCCAATGGTTATTGTTAACCCTGGTGGTCCAGTGGTTAAGAATCTTCATTGCAATCCAGGGCATGTGGGTTTGATCCCTGGTCAGGGAACTAAAGTCCCACATGCTGAGAAGCAACTAAGCCTGCACAACACAACTACTGACAAACAGTGGAAACAGTGACAGACTTATTTTGGAGGGCTCCAAAATCATTGCAGATACTGACCGCAGCCATGAAATTAAAAGACGCTTGCTCCTTGGAAGAAAAGTTATGACCAACCTCGACAGCATATTAAGCAGAGACATTACTTTGCCAACAAAGGTCTGTCTAGTCAAGGCTATGGTTTTTCCAGTGGTCACATATGGATGTGAGAATTGGACTATAAAGACACCTGAGCGCCAAAGAATTGATGCTTTTGAAATGTGGTGTTGGACAAAACTCTTTAGAATCCCTTGGACTGCAAGGAGATCCAACCAGTCCATCCTAAAGGAAATCAGTCCTGAATATTCACTGGAAGGACTGATGCTGAAGCTGAAACTCCAATACTTTGGCCACCTGATGCGAAGAACTGACTTATTTCAAAAGACCCTGACGCTGGGAAAGATTGAAGGCGGGAGGAGAAGGGGACAACAGAGGATGAGATGGTTAGATGGCATCACCGACTCAATGGACATGAGCTTGAGTAAACTCTGGGAGTTGCTGATGGACAGGGAGGCCTGGCATGCTGCAGTCCATGGAGTAACAAAGAATTGGACACAACTGAGAGACTGAACTAAACAATAACATATAGTAGCAAAACATACACAGTTTTTCATTATACTGTCCAAATCCAAGAGTGCCTTACACAATCCTAAGACAGTTTACTGAAGATACAAAACTAATATCTGAGCTATAAAAAGATTTATCTTATGCAAATAAGTATGAGTCCACAGAATCAGAGACTAATAAGTCACTGTCATGGTAGAAATATTATCTATTATTCCAGGACTGCTACCACATTTTGTCTGATGTGTCTTATTGTGATTATAATAAAATGCATCATTACTGTTAATCATGTTGCCTCATTCTTAACTATCTAGTTAGAATTAATCTTGAATATAGCCCCTCTAAAATGACAAACAATGCTATTGTAAAAGCATCCAGTAGAAGCATTTTTCAAAAATATGTGCAGATAAATGAACTTTCAGGAGAGACTATGCAAATACAAAACTAGCAGCAGTATATCTCCCTGCTATCTGTCAGGTCTGCTGCCCTACTCTCTATTCACCCTGAGAGACAGAACAGAACCTTCATGGATCAGCATACCCACCATGAAATCAAAGCTAAAGAACTGAGAAATCCAAAGTTTAATACAGTTGGGAGGGCCATCCAAACCCACTGGCAGAGAAGAGCCTAGAGACAGTGTCAACTGAACAGATGATCACAAAAGAGAAAATAATTGGTAGGATTTCACCAAGAACTCTTTAGAATGTTTTTAAAAGTAGCATGCTTATTACAGAAATTAGAAGGGAATTAGTTTTCACTCTAAAGGTTAAGGCATAGCTAAGGACAGCAAAGCTAAAGATGCCAGCTAAGGAAATATACAGGTTAAGAAGAGACATTTTAAAAATATGAAATGTTTAAAAAGTATTAAAGATAAGACAAACCTTTTAGAAGGAAGTTAAAAAGACCAGCATAAAAGAAATAATAATTCAAATGGGCTAAGGCTATAGATGGCTTTTATAAATCTGTATTTTTTGGTAAGAACAAAAACTGACACCAAACAATATGGACAGATATGAAGTAATGAAGACTTAATAGAGATGACTTCTTATAAAGGAGGTAAAAGGTATTTGGAAAATGTAAACACTTATAAAATCAGCAGACCCAGATGGCATGCATACTAAGGTATTAAGGGAACTAGCTAATGTACTTACTGAGCCACTTACAATTATTTTTGAAAAATCTTGGAGAACTGAGGAGAGATCAGAAAATTTAAAAACGGCAAATACCAATTTTCAAAATAGGGTAGGAAGTGAGTGCCTTGCAACTATCTTTTAAGTGACAATAATTTTCACTAAAACTTTAGAATATTTTGAGAAAAGCATTCAAATTTCTAGGAGCCTATGAAATGATGAGTAACACACAGAGGGACATTAAAAAAAAATCATGCTAAATTTGAATTTATATGATCCTAGATCTCATCAGATGCTATTTGCCAAATTACTTGTTTTTGGTTTAGATAATAAACACAATAACGTGGACTGACACTTCCTATAAATGGACTATATTGATTAAGTAGGTATTTCTAATGAGGAATCACCAGAAAGAGTACTGAAGTCCATTTTAAATTAAAATATTTGCTAATAATTTAGAAAAAAAGGAGGGAGTAGCACACTGGCAAAATATAGTCAGTTCTAAATTGAGAACTCTTAACACTGGGCAAAACAGAAAAACACTACTAATATGGATTTGAAGCAATTAAAATGTAGACTCAAAAAAAAAAAAAAAAACTTGAAAAAATACTAAATAAAAGTATTAAAGTGAAAGAATATAAAAGATATAATTTAATGGAAATATAAAAATAACTAAAGATTCTGTAAGAAAACAGTAGATAACAGATTAATTCTTATTTCTTAATCCATCACTGCCCCCAAACACATGAGAGCTAGATATCAATACATAAATAAAAGTATTATATTATGTATGGATCATTCTGATCAGACCATACACAAAATGGTGCTTAAAGTGCTGGCCTCCTAGTACTATAAAGATGCACACAGAGCAGAAGAAACTGCAAACAGAAAGACAGAAATGAGGGGTTATTTGTAAAGAAAATTTAATCAGTAAGAAATGAATGGCTTCAACTAAAAAGATAAAGATAGAATACAAACTTTCACATAGGAAATTTAGGAACACTGGAGATCTGGGAAGACATCTGGGAAATCTACACTGAAATGGCTATGTATGATGTGTGAGTGAACCATCAAACTGTGTACTATTTGTACACAACAGACAATAGGAGGCAACAAAAGAAACAAGCTAGCATCCTTAGTTGTAAGCAATTCTGTGAAACTACTCAGTTTTCACGTATCACCCAAACATGTAGCTTACAAAGAAATCTTTAGATCTACATATTCTGATTATCCTCTCTGCTGTTAACTAGAGCTGAAGAAACTCAGAAGTGATAAAACCACTTGCCTCTGTTCCAGAAGAGCAATATCCTGTGGTTTATAAAGATTAAATGAGTCAAACAATGCCCACCCTCCACAGACAAAATCAAAAAAGAAGTTGAATTACATATACTACAATGAATTCCTGGGTACATGGAAATTCAGATGAGTAAAATAAATTAAGAGCCTCATTATGGGCCTTTCAGATGAGGTAGTAACAGGTATGAACAGCAGATCCTACTTTGGGAAGGTTCATGGGTGTCCTCAGTCGGGTCCGGACACTCTTCATTAATATTCGCTGCTCTGTTGGTAGCAGATGGTACTTCATAGCTTCAATGAGGTAATCTTTGCAAGCACTGCTGTTCTTCACCAGTGCTTCTTCCTCAACCCTCTGAAAGAAGAAATCAGACTCACCCTATGAGGGGATAGCTAATTCATGATAAAATGACAAAGAAAGAAGTAAAGAAGAAGAAAAAAGAATAACTATCTTCTGGTTCAATCTAAAAGTTACAGAGGCAAGTTTATAAATATCACTAAAAAAAATGCTTGACTATCTGGTCTGCAGAGAAAAACATATAAATAATAAAGAAGAACTGCAATGAAAATCATATACTTCAATGTCAGTTACAGAATAATCTTTAGTAGTACTATGTTCATCTATTTGTTATCTTTAAGCCAAATTAAGAAATAGTTTAAACCAAAAAGTAAGAAAAATTAGAAAATTGAGATAATGAGTCCTTCAAGCAGGGGAGGTAATATTATAAAGACAATCTTTTAAAACTTGAAAAAAAATATCCAGTAAAGGGATTCAAAATACTTTATAACAATGTGCCTATACCACAAATAAATCTTGTCCCTCCTATCCCTATCCTCAAGTGCAGGATAGGTTTCTTGTTTTCTTTTTGTTTTTTCTGTTCATTTTCTTAAAGGCGGAGTACCAGTGATATATGACAAGTAAACAAGCTTCAAACAATTCTAAAATGTTCAGATCTAATGCAAATAAAGAAATGTTTCTTCATATTGATAAATGGCAGAAACCAACACAACACTGTAAAGCAATTATCCTCCAGTTAAAAACAAATAATTAAAAAAAGTTTCACTGGATGGCTTCAATTATAAATTAAAATGTTCTAATGAGGTGGATGAAACTGGAGCCAATTATAGAGAGTAAAGTAAGTCAGAAAGAAAAACATCAATACAGTATACTAACACATATATATGGAATTTAGAAAGATGGTAATGATAACCCTGTATGTGAGACAGCAAAAGAGACACAGATGTATAGAACAGACTTTTGGACTCTGTGGGAGAGGGAGAGGGTGGGATGATTTGGGAGAATGGCATTGAAACATACATACTATCATGTAAGAAACCAATCGCCAGTCTAGGTTTGATACAAGATACAGGATGCTTGGGGCTGGTGCACTGGGATGACCCAGAGAGATGATAATGGGGAGGGTGGTGGGAGGGGGGTTCAGGATTGGGAACTCATGTACACCCGTGGCGGATTCATGTCAATGTATGGCAAAACCAATGCAGTACTGTAAAGTAAAAAAAA